>OY720464.1:0-525000 GCA_963082715.1 Harpalus rubripes
GCTCGTAGAATTTAATGGTGCAAGCGGCAGTCGCGTATCTTTAACCGTTTTTGAGTTATGGCCCAAAAACGAAAAATTGAAAAAATGTCAAGGGGTACCCCTTACGATTTTTTCAATTTTTTGACTTTTCCTTCTGGAGACCGTAATAGCTGTTCAAACATTATGAAAATTGGTATACTTATGTAATTTTGCTCGTAGAATTTAATGGTGCAAGCGGCAGTCGCGTATCTTTAACCGTTTTTGAGTTATGGCCCAAAAACGAAAAATTGAAAAAATGTCAAGGGGTACCCCTTACGATTTTTTCAATTTTTTGACTTTTCCTTCTGGAGACCGTAATAGTTGTTCAAACATTATGAAAATTGGTATACTTATGTAATTTTGCTCGTAGAATTTAATGGTGCAAGCGGCAGTCGCGTATCTTTAACCGTTTTTGAGTTATGGTCCAAAAACGAAAAATTGAAAAAATGGCAAGGGGTACCCCTTACGATTTTTTCAATTTTTAGACTTTTCCTTCTGGAGACCGTAATAGTTGTTCAAACATTATGAAAATTGGTATACTTATGTAATTTTGCTCGTAGAATTTAATGGTGCAAGCGGCAGTCGCGTATCTTTAACCGTTTTTGAGTTATGGCCCAAAAACGAAAAATTGAAAAAATGTCAAGGGGTACCCCTTACGATTTTTTCAATTTTTTGACTTTTCCTTCTGGAGACCGTAATAGCTGTTCAAACATTATGAAAATTGGTATACTTATGTAATTTTGCTCGTAGAATTTAATGGTGCAAGCGGCAGTCGCGTATCTTTAACCGTTTTTGAGTTATGGCCCAAAAACGAAAAATTGAAAAAATGTCAAGGGGTACCCCTTACGATTTTTTCAATTTTTTGACTTTTCCTTCTGGAGACCGTAATAGTTGTTCAAACATTATGAAAATTGGTATACTTATGTAATTTTGCTCGTAGAATTTAATGGTGCAAGCGGCAGTCGCGTATCTTTAACCGTTTTTGAGTTATGGCCCAAAAACGAAAAATTGAAAAAATGTCAAGGGGTACCCCTTACGATTTTTTCAATTTTTTGACTTTTCCTTCTGGAGACCGTAATAGTTGTTCAAACATTATGAAAATTGGTATACTTATGTAATTTTGCTCGTAGAATTTAATGGTGCAAGCGGCAGTCGCGTATCTTTAACCGTTTTTGAGTTATGGCCCAAAAACGAAAAATTGAAAAAATGTCAAGGGGTACCCCTTACGATTTTTTCAATTTTTTGACTTTTCCTTCTGGAGACCGTAATAGCTGTTCAAACATTATGAAAATTGGTATACTTATGTAATTTTGCTCGTAGAATTTAATGGTGCAAGCGGCAGTCGCGTATCTTTAACCGTTTTTGAGTTATGGCCCAAAAACGAAAAATTGAAAAAATGTCAAGGGGTACCCCTTACGATTTTTTCAATTTTTTGACTTTTCCTTCTGGAGACCGTAATAGTTGTTCAAACATTATGAAAATTGGTATACTTATGTTTTTCTCGAAGTTTTATAGAAGGAAGAGAATTGTTGAATCGTGGGTTGTTATTTTAATGGGTTGTGTTTAAACAAGTGCTCTAACGTCACATCCTCATGAGATTAGAAGAACTTTAAATTTACAATTGATTATTTACAAAATGCTCTTGTATAGCTGGCCATAGTGGCCAGTGCAAACACATTACAACTGTCTTAATATTTTGCACAAGATAGTAAAGTATTACCATATATTATTCATGGATGATAAATAAATATGTATTTACTTTACTTAGTTAAGGAAATTAAAATGGAACTAATGTCAAATATCTTTCAAATTGTTTTAATTACAAGTGTAAGAAATATATTGAATGCTACACATTAAGTGAAAAGTGTATTATTTTACTCATGAATCGGTCAAGAAATAATAGAATACTTTTCATTTTTGTTATCCACTTATGATTTGTTACATGTTTCCCAGTTTTTATTTTCCTAATGCAGCCCACTCTTTTGTCGATAGACTCCATTTTACCAAATTTATTTTGGATGTCACTCGTCCTCTCCCAATTTTTGGGACAGATAATTTTTTACTGCCCTGAGAATGACAGCCATAAACACAGCAATTGACGTTAATATTTTTTCGTTCTTTGCTCATATTGCAAAGTAATTTATATGTATTTTAAAACAAAAAGACAAACAAGAAACCGGAAGGAATCCAATGCACTATATATATTTACTGTAAAGTTGAATAACAGAATACCATTTTCAATAGTTGCAAATATCGTCCGCTTGAGGGATTCATTTTAATTTTAGTCGCCAATACACCCGAGACCGTCGAAGCAATGGATACAGCCTAGTGAAAGTGCGCCAAAGAAGGCGAAGACTGTTTTGTCGGCTGGAAAGGTTATGGCCACAGTCTTTTTGGATGTTCAAGGAATTATCCTCATCGATTATTTGGAACAAGGTAAAACCATCACAGGAGCGTACGGTGCAACGTTATTGGACCGTTTCAACGCCGAGTTAAAAAATAAACGGCCACGATTGGCGAAGAAAAATAGCTATTTGTGTATTAAGAGCGCAAACTGGGACATTGTCGATTGAGAGGTTGTTGCCGCGCGACGCATGAGCGAGGCATTCTCTCGAAATCGACAATGTCCATTTGCGCTCGAAACACACAAGATTTTTTCTACAGTCGCCACAATGGAGTCCTCCACCATAGCAAAAATTTATTTTTTATTTATTTTTACTTATTGGTATTTTCCTATACTTTCGTTTTTGTAAATGAATGCCCTATTTTATTTTCACAGCAGTGCGGCATTTTGTTTGGTTATGTAACATACTGACAGAGCAGTTATATGTCAGATTGACTTGTTAAGTGGATAATGTGTAACTACAGTGTCATTAATTCCTGACTAAACGTTTCCATTAAGAATGTAGCCAAATAACATTTCTCAACATTGTATAGTTAGAAATTTGAGGAGCGAGCGTTTTTTCTACTTTGTCGCTCTAGAACGGCAAAGTGACATTTTGCGTTGACAAAAGGGAGCGCAAGTGGCTACTTTGTATATAGACTGTAGAAAAAGTTCTTTTTCATCAGGACAAAGCGCTAGCTCACACCTCCGCAATCGCAATAATCCACGAATTGGTGCCGCATCCACCTTACTCACCAGATTTGGCTCCGTGCGACTTTTTGTTCCCCAATTTGAAAACATGGCTCGGTGGGAAGAAATTCTCATCTAATGAAGAAGCCGTGGATGTATATTTTGCAGACCTTGAGAAATCGTACTTTTGTGACGGGATGAAAAAACTTGAATCTCGCTGGACCAAGTGTGTAGCCCTTGAAGGAGACTATGTTGAGAAATAAGGGTGAAGTAAAAAAAACAAAAGAATTTATAGCTTTTTTACAGTCCGCTGACACTTCAATGAATTCTCGCGTCTAACGGTTTTAGTTCAGTGTAACGTCGGTAGTTGCGCTGAGGTCGCCTGGTTGTTTGTGATTGTTTCAACTCGTTCGATTTTAGCCAATAAGAATTTGTTTTGTCAAACGTCAGCGAGATTCAAGTTTAAAGTTTACTTTCCGAGCAAAGATGTTTAATAAAATAAAATCGTAAAATCTTTTGATAATCACTTATAATCTGATCTTCATATAATATACTTTGCTTCAAATATAAAGTTATTTTTCTCGTTTGTCAGCAAGTGCTTTGTATTGTGGATGCAAAATATTTCATAATGAGCATCATGAGTAAAGTAAGTATCAATTATCTATACTTATTTTAATGTTTTAAGTTTTCTTATACAGTTTTAATAAATAGTAATCATTTTAGTTAACTATATGATTAGCAAATTTTATTAAACAAATTTTTATCAGTTTGAGAACTGAAGATTATCTACCTTTTTATAGTAATGTGCGTACGAAGTATGTGTGACAAATACGTTACCAGTGGAAGAACGTGGTACATTATTTTGTTTTCCAAGAACAACATTGGCTACGTAATATGAATAGGCTAGATTTAGTGGATTTACCATTTAACAAGCTCAAAGCCGGATCTAGATATTTTAGCACCTGAGGCAAAAAGAAAAATTGCGCCCCCCCCCCCCCCTTAAAGCTATATACCTATATACTTCGAGGTTGGGGTACGATTCTGTTAATCTACATATAGCTATAGTTACATTGGGAAGAATGGATAAAATGTACATCTTAAAACTCAAAATTGCACCTGCCATTTCTATACCATTTAATTCACTTATATTTTAGAGCTAAAATTAGCAGTTGATTGTTGCAAATCACACTCATAGCGACTAGTTTCTCACCAGAAAGAAATCCAAAATCTGTTGCTACGTTGTTAAGTTTTCCATACATCCAGTTTAAATGAAATATAAGAGCATTCAATGATTGATTTATTTCAATTACAAAAAGTTTCACATTACCAGTTCTTTAATAAGTTGAGATGCCTTAAGCACAGTTATATTTTTTGACTGTACTACTTTATATACTTGAGTTAAAATATTATCTTAAATTCATAGCGTACACAATAATTGTAGTTAATTTTCGATTTTATGTCAATTATTTCTGTAAGATCAACTTACATAGGCGCGTGCGCAGCACGAATGCGCCCTGTCCTAAATGCTGATTGCATTATTTAAATTCATTTGCGCGGTCTGTGCTAAACATAAATTCATTTAATGTAATTTTTTTTATTAGATATTGCAAATAAATAATCTTCATTATTGAGTGAGGCGCTTTTATAAATAGGTAGTAAAAAATGTTCTTTGGGTCTTTTGGTTGGCGCCCCTTTAAACTTTAAACCTGAGGCAAGTGCCTCGCTCGCCACACCCTAGATCCGGCCCTGAACAAGCTCGTTCATCAATGTCCAGTGTGCATACTTCATTTTGATGATAGGCAATTTCAAACACCCGAGAAGAAAAAATTAAATTTTAGACAAATACCCCGTCCTGTACTTCCTGAAGGTATGTACTCTTAACAATTTTTATTCGGTATCTTATGTAGAAGACTGTTGTGGTATAATTTGGGTTGCGTTATTATGTATATGAAACATTAATTTTTTTAGAACGTTTTCTATAGTTAAGTAAAAACTCTATTTAATATATGTGATCCTACTTTAGGTTGTTAACAAATCAAACAGATCGTAGTTATGTTATTGAAAAAGTGTTTTCTTTAATTTTTGAAATATCAGATTAATTAATTACACTCGCATTATAGTTATATACTAAATTTACAATTAAGAAATATCTAATTATAGTTTCTTTCTGGTATAGGAACGATCGCGGTACAACATCTTGGAGTCAAGAGGAAAAATCAGTTGACGCCGCGAAAAAATGAAATGTGTTCCAGGCTACAAAAGACAGAAAGACTTCTGTCATTAAACAGGAAAAGCGGCAAGATTCTCTTCCAGAAGTGTAAATAAAACAAAGACATACTTTCAACGAAGTCATATAAATTTTTTTCTCGCTGGTCAATTTATTAAAATATACTCGGCTAACGTTTCCACTTTTCTCAAATCTTCTTCAGGGTTGCTACAATTATATGTACTTAATTTTATTGTATCTTTAGATAATTCAAAATTTCGACTGAGCATATTTTAACAAATTAACTAACGTGACTGGAGTTTTCATAATACATTTATCTTGTTTTGTAAAAAAATAAATTGTAAATAAAAAGCTTTTTACCTAATTGTTCTTTTATTTATAATATATTTCTGTAATAATTACAGTCCTTGATTTAAAAATCCCGGCAACTGGCGAACTTTCATGTATTGAGGGTGGATGGAGTTGTTATTAGTTCACCCTAACGTCGGTAGTTAGCGCTGCGTAACTGTAGTTTTAAAAATAACACTATAGGGAAAAATTTTAGGCAGAGGAGTCACGTCATCATTTCATTACAAAATGAAAAATCACTGTAGTATTGGCCGAGTGATGTATATGTTTAGGAAAATGAAGAAAATAAATACTATTTTTTGCATACTATAAGCAAAGTACATTTTAATTAAATTTACAATTATTTTAAAGTCGAACATAATGTTTTGAATGAGTTTTAATTTATTTAAAATAATTATAGTTCATTTTTTCACCACATGTTGGTACTATTGGATTTCAATATTTAAACGTTTACATGACATGTTTCTCCCGGAATTGTCAACCGTCGACTGTCATTAGATATTCGTTACTTTTTCGTATAATTAACATTTTTGTCTACGTTGTTTGTTGTGTTTTCTCAGAATTCCATTACTGTTGCCTTGTTGCGTATCAAATCTGTATTTTTCAATACAAACAGTAACTGTTTTTCGAGTTGTGTTTCTTTGTTTTTTTATTTATTCATAACCTCTGTACACTACTGTACTGACTGTTCATTTCTTTCTGTGTTCAGTTGTGATTTTCGTTTTGTCTCTTTCATTTTATTGGTGTTGTTTTGTCATTTTACAATGCCGAAAGCATTATCCTCCGACTCGGGGGGCCATAAATTGGAAATATATTAAATTTTACAATAATATTCAATTATTATTCGACTATTAAATAAATTAACTTGATCACATAAATAGCATCGCAGGTAAATACAATTATTTTCTAAAATTAAATTAGTGTACCATGTAAATCTACTATTTTCGTGACGTCATTATACGTCATTATCTAGTTACAAAGTTTGATGACGTGACTCCTCTGCCTAAAATTTTTTACTATATCTGTCGTGTCTGTTGCCGTTAGGTATAGATAGTCTGTGCTTTTTTACCGGACTTATCAAACGACCCTCGTATTTCCACAGAACATTATCGTTTACAGTTATTCAATAATTGTTTTTTTCAATTTATTCATATTTTATTTGAATAATTACATTTTATTATTAAATATTTAGATCGAAACGTTAACAAATCTAGAACATATAATAACTTCAGGTGAATATTTGAATCATTGTTTTATTTATTAATATTTAATTCAAATAATCACTTACATTTTTATTACTTCTATTAAATATTAAGAACAGGAAATTAACAAAAAACATTCGAACAAATTGTAAAACATATTTTGGAGATTGTCTCCAACAACTTGCTTGTTGCACTTATTAATAATAATTATTAAGAAAAGAACATTAACAAAATAAATTAAATCAAATCAATTCTACAACATATTTTGGAGATTTAATCACTTGTAAAAGCGTCCTGCTCGTGGTTGTGGTTGTCGTTGTTGTTGTTGTTGTTGTTGTTGTTGTTGTTGTTGTTCTTGTTGTTGTTGTTGTTGTTGTCGTTGACTATTCTTCTTGAATGCCACGTATATATAATACCCGCTCATAAAGACTGCCATTAATATAGCGTAGATACCAAACGGTAATAGAGCAAAAGCCCATCCCATCGGACCATACCTAACGACTTCATCGATATGAGCCTGGCGTCCTGTGAAGTTCCAGTCAGGTTCAATGTTATTGATAGCGAGCGTAATAATTGGTTTGGGACAATTTGCTGCTGTGCAATCCGGGTTACGGCACGAATAGTTTCCCTCATGGTCTGCGTTCACCTTTGAAATAGTGAGCACGGACGTCCGGTTCCCATCGGGCTGCTTCACGCTGATGCCGGCGGGCATAGCTGCGGCCCCTAACTTCTGCCAAGTGAGTTTCGTATAGCCACAGGTAGAACATTGCATTCGCACTGAGTCGTCAATGTCCACCGTGTGGCGGACCTTATCAACGCTTGTGCCTATATAATGAATGGCAGCACTGAACGGTTTGTTCCCCAATACCGTCTTTGGTTCGGAACACATTATTTCCGTTTTCTTAGATGTGTAATGCATAAATGGGCAGAGTGCATCCACACACAGCCATGGGTTGCCATGGAATTGTGAGGAATCATGTTGAAATATATTTTTACTCTCAAAAATATTTATGTCCACAAAGGTCAACAAGTTTTTATAAAGTATTATCGATCTCAGAGCAGGTGCATTATGAAAAGCACCTACTTCTATTAAATTAATTTCATTTTCAGACAAATCAATCCACATCAAGTTTGGCATATTGGAAAAAAGGCCATTGCGTAATTGTTTAATGCGATTTGAAAAAATCTCTAAAACCTCTAGTGCTCGTGCATGCTGAAATACACCAACGGGAAATTCCGTTAAAGGTTGATATACGATCTTCACATACTTTAGCGCGTTGCGGTGTGGATAAAAAACGTCTACATCCATGGTCTTCATCTGAATATGTTCAACCCGAATATATTCAAGGTGTGTGAACTTCTCCAACATTTGTCTTGTTAAGCCGTTACGTTTGCCAAACGGATGTCTACCTGAAATTATAATTGACCTAAATATACAACACTACTCAACAAGCCCTGTTCCGGTGCCACAACATTGGCTTAAATGAGATAATTGCGTAGGCTTCCACAGTCTGAGTCAAGAGAAATATTCGTTTTCCAGGAATGGACTGTGTCATATTTTGAGTCAGAGCTCAACGTTTCGCCCGCAGTCATATGGGGCATCTTCAGGAGCAAGGGGGATAGTACTGTCTTAAACAAGGTTACCCGACGTGTCAACCACGCTAGAGGCCGAGTTTAAGCAACAAGAAGGGGAGACTCAGTTTACAAGGTTACCCGACGTGTAAACCACGCTAGAGGCCAAATAAACCAAGTGACGAAAGGAAGGCCGAGAAGACAGTTATATACTAATCTAAAGATACGGTAGATGAGCAGAGTTAATTAGGACCAATGGGAATCGAGTTCGTAATGGTAGATTGGGCGTGTCTTGTTCCGAGAATCACATGTGGAAACCGGTGATTCTCGGAACAAGACACGCCCAATCTACCATTACGAACTCGATTCCCATTGGTTCTCATTAGCTCTGCTCATCTACCGTATCTTTAGATTAGTATATAACTGTCTTCTCGGCCTTGGTTTATTTGGCCTCTAGCGTGGTTTACACGTCGGGTAACCTTGTAAACTGAGTCTCCCTCCTTGTTGCTTAAACTCGGCCTCTAGCGTGGTTGGCACGTCAGGTAACCTTGTTTAAGACAGTACTATCCCCCTTGCTCCTGAAGATGCCCCATACGACTGCGGGCGAAACGTTGAGCTCTGACTCAAAATATGACACAGTCCATTCCCGGAAAACGAATATTTCTCATTGGCTTGGATGGGTAACTTTTTACCTTCCGTCACTTTTAGGTAAGGAATGTATTGTCTTTGGTCAAAAAATTATATGATGAGTTTTTAATGAATAAGCACGTTTTAGGGTCCCTAGAATACGATTTTACTATTTTTACGATGATGTCTGTATGTATGTGTGTGACAATTATAATAGGGGATTCCGATCGTGACGTCACAACGTGCGCCACTTGCGGTAAAATCTTGAACTATGTGGACAAACAGACATTTTCTGTTGACATGTGTCCGGTTAGAGATGAAAATGAATTTTTTAAGTGCAGAGTTAGTGCCAGGGGCGAAATTTAAAAAGAAAAATCTGATGTGGCCAACACATAACCTCTCGCCAAATATTTTACCTGGTTGTACGCATTAAACGAAAAATATTTTTAAATACAAATACATATATTCATGTATCACTACAAAATAATTCTCACATATATTTGCAAAATCTATGGGATATTTTAAAATAAATTATGTACAATACTTACATTTTCTTTATATTCAATATCCTGAAATTTTCTTTTTCTACTTTCTTTTTCTTTATATTCGTCATTTTTCGCAAATTCCTTTTATATTCTTTTTTACGTATATTCTTTTGCGTTGTTGACTTTTTTTTATTTTCATAATCTTCATAATAATATACAAATATTGTTGACAGAGGCATACAAATATTTTTGATAGTGACATTTATGTGTCAATTACAAACATTTGAATTTCTTGCCTTGTAGTAGTTTGATCTGAGATTTTTTACATCAAATTATTTTATATGCCTTTCTTTATCTCTAAATCTATAGAAGATATAATAATGAATTTATATTTATCGAATAAAGAATTTAACGTTCTTTAATATAAGTATTTACATAAATTTTCGATAAATAATATTTAAACGATTTTTTTCTTGTAACTACTACTTCCGGTTGTCCAATTGTTACCAAAACTGACTGGACTCTTCCCATTATTGTTAGATTGAGGAATCCGTAGTTAAAAATGTCTTAAGTCTCATAGTATTTGAGATATATTGAATCCAACATCCACACACACACACACACACATCCCCACACACACACACACACACATACGGACATCATCGTAAAAATGTTATAATCGGATACTAGGGACCTTAAAACGTGTTTATTCATTAAAATCTGGATATGCGATTTTTAGCATGATTACAATACCTCTCTTAGCGAGAGGTAAAAATATTTAAAATCACTCGGTGAATGAACAAAAAAGATGATTAGAGTGTTGTGGTCTGAAAAAATGCGGAAAAAGAACGATCTTATTTTAAGGTTAGTTCAGGTAGATTACTGGGTATTTATACTAACTCAGAATGTTATAACGTTCTCAGAATTCAAAATTGTATGAATGCGGAACGCAGTAATAATATATTACCCAGCATTGATGTTGGTAAATGGGTATCTGCGTTAGTTTAATGTAATACGTGTGTGGTAGTTCATGTAAATATAAAGTGGTGCTATTTTCCATCCCAAAATGTATCAAACCTATTTAACTACGGACCCATATACCACTAATTCCACGAAACCATTTAGTTTAGTTACGGATAAACCATGAGAGCGGCTTGGGAAATGGTATAAAATTAGCTCCTCTCGTATATTTTTTTATATTTATTCCTGTAATCACTCTTACAGAGGACATACGTGCACCTAGTACCCATATTTTTAATTTAAAACACAAATTTCACAAGGTTGTTAACTTGATAGCACAATGACAGTTATTAGTTTGTCCACATAGTTCACAAAAATACCGCGACGGGGCGCTAAAAATTCGCTTAATCGGAATCCCCTATTCTTTCGTATTCTTTATCTTTGCATCCATATGAAAAGCTGATTAAATTTCGGTTATAATTGGTCGACCGGGGCCAACACATAACCTCCCATCAATTCCATGTTTAAAATAGCAATGAGCTTTAAGTAAAGTATCACTTCCAGTTGATCGTTTGTAAACAAAATCTAATTTGTTGTTCCAATAAATAGAAAAGTCTGTAATACCAAATTTTGAATAATATTTTATGTTCTTCCTCGAAATTCTGTTAAGAGCTCTAAATTAAGTACCACTTCCGGTTTATCATATAGATATAATCAAAATCTAATGTTGTTTCAAATTATACATGAGTTTTCAATACGAAATTTGAGAAGTTTCGAATCATGTTTTAATATATATATTTTTAAAAATCTGTTTTTAACTTGCTGTAAAGTAGTTTATCAATTTTAGAAAACATCTAGTATGTCTTAAATACCAAATTTGAACAGTTTTGGATTGTATCAATTTATTTGTCACAAAAATCTGTTCAGAGCTTCAAATAAAGTATCACTTCCGGTTTATCAATTTTAGAAGAAATCTAATATGTTGTTCCCCTTGATATAGAAGTTTTAATACTAAAATTGAAAAGTTTTGAATTATATTTTAATATAATTTTTCATTAAAAACTGTTGTTCAAGTAAACAGTCACTTCCGGTTATCCAATTTTATCCAAAATCTAATCAACTCTTTATATGAATGCAGAAATACGGAAAATAGAAATATTTGAAAGTATGTTATAAGAGTTATGGTGGACGAAAAAAATCGTCACACACACACACATCATCGTAAAAATAGTAAAAACGTGTTGTGGGGACCTCAATTCGTGCTTATTTTGAAATAGAATTTGAAATATCTTAAATACAATTTAAGATATCCCTAATTCAATTTTAGATATCTAAATTTGAACATATTCATAATTCATTTTAAGATATCTCAAATTCAATTCTAGATATTTCAAATTTACTTACTGATATCTGCAATTGAATTATGGATATGTTCAAATTTAGATATCTAAAATTGAATTAAAGATATCTTAAATTGTATTTAAGATATCTGAAATTCGATTTCAGATATGTCACTTTATTTAAAGTCAAGGAAAAAAGATGGAATAAAAAGTAAAACGGCGTTCCATAGGTTCCCGCTCTATTGTGATATAAGGTCGAAAATCGTTCATCAGTGGAGGACAAATGGCCGACGTCTTAAGTCACAGTTGTGTATAATGCGGTAGAGTTCTATTTGAGTGTTTTCTTTCGTGTTATATAATTTGAATTAACTTTGGACTTCATATTACGTGTGTCTAGTATCCAGAACGTATTTGGTGGAAAATGTTCGGCTTATGTGTTTCAAATTATAACTTCATGTTTTTTGTTATTTAAATTCTATAGAATATTTTTTTAAATGGTTGGCTGTTTGTCATAATATATTTTTTAAAAAATACTCAACGAAGGAAGGACTGGCAAATAAAAATGAAACGAGTTAATTGGGCACCAACTAACCGTTCAGTTCTTAGTGAATTACATTTTTAAATTTTGAATATTAATCAATAGATATTAAAACAAGTGATCTGAGAGAAGAAAGTTTAACCCGCAGCCTAGTGAAGTGAATAAACAAAGTGTTACATAATTTTGTTTTGGTGTTAATAATAACGATTTTAAACGTCGAAATAAATAAAAAAAACAATTAATTTTATGAAGTATAATGCACTGAATATAATGATAACTCAAAACGTATTGGATAATAGCATTTCAAATAATTTTTTTTAATAAACTTAAAACGAACCAACTCCGCTCTATAATGAAAAATACATATTCCATACTCTCTTGTATAGGCGATCTCGATTAAGATCGCAGCGCCGAAACGGTGGATTAAGGAAGCTGCCAGATAGACATACTCGAGGAACATACCTACTGACCGAGACAATATTGCTGTTGAAAGTTCATGTTTCTTTACTGTATTCTGTGTTTATTTCTATATATTTGAACAGTAAGTTTGTTGTCAAATTATTCTACATTTTATTAATATAATTTTTGTATTTAGTTCCTAACAGTACTATAATTTTGAAGTTTTTGTTGGTTATGAAATTTAATAAACTCTCATTTTCGGTCGAGGAAGTTTTCAAAGCTGGGCATATTATTTTATGCTGTGTGGTAAATACAGAGATCACAACAAATGCAAATGATATACCGACATATGCACTCTGTTTGCAAACAAGTACTTTACACTCTGCCCCTCATACTATTGAAGGAAACTTTAAATATATAAAACTGGAGAATATATATTTGGGTACGAAGTGTACATCGATTTAAATATATAGTAAAACTACAAAGAACATTATTTGTCGTACTTAATTCACTCAATGTTAAGAAATTCGGTGTGTTAACTTGTACTGCAAAGTCGCGAAAAGGATTCTTATTTTGCACATTTGGTTGCTCATTAATTGAATCTAATAATGTATTTAGCTGCAATCATTTCGTTTTCTGTTGCTTCATTTGTGTCCAAGAGTGTTGGTTCTGGATCATGCATCAATAAATAATTCATTTAATTGTGCTTATTTAGCTCGTTTTCTAGCCCTTTCTTCCCTGTCTTTGAATGGAAAAGAAGACTGTGGCAATTTACAAGTGTTTTTCAAATATATAAATAAAGTTTCTTTCATTAGTAAATTTAAAAAATTAATCTTCCGTGAAATGAAGGCCGCAAACTTTCATGTAGGGACTTGGATTTTCTCAGATTATTTATCCAGATTTTCCGCTTATTAACTAATTCTCCACCTAACATTATTTTTTCTTTGTAATGGTAAAGAATGGAAATATAAATTCGGATCTTTCTTTATCCACGATATACACTGTGGAATATAGCAATAAAAATTTGATTTTGACATAACACAAATAAATGAATAAATACACGAAATTTGTACCGTAGCACTTATAAAGTTTATGACTTATGTCTATCTGAGAGCTTCCAAAATCTGCCACAAGATGGTATATCGCTAAATACATATTCCATACTCTCTTGTATAGAGGTACTCTACAAGGACTATAGGCAACAATCACAATATAAAACGATCCCGTCTCATTTATATAAATTAGCTAAAAAGTTTAGTAACTTTCTACTAATGTGCGTCAAACTATAGATGCGTATGCTTTACAAAATACGCCTATTTTAGTAGCCATTCAAACGTTGCAAAACACAACAAAAATATTAGAGAGATAAGCAAATGTCGTTGTAGGTGAATTGCAAAAACAATCGTTTTATAACACGCGTAACCATTTTCAAAATGACTGGGCAAATTGTAAAATTAATCATTCAGGACTTAATATGCTCGAAGGCCGAGTTTTGCGCGTAATGACTAGGCGTTTTATGAAACGATTGTTTTTGGTATTTTCATCTCTGGTTCACTTAAATGTCGCATAACAAATTGATACAATGTGTAATTTTTACATTTTATTATATAAACACACAGACATTTTAACTAGAGATGATAATACCGGGCTTTAATGTGTTAAATTGTTGAAATTACCTAAAAGCCATACAGCTTCAACGTTCTTCGGTGTGTCGGATGGAATATCATATATATATTCATTCTCTGCCACAAGCGGATGATCACAGTGCAGCATATAGAAGACATTCTCTTTTCCATTTTTTCTGGCAAATAGGAATGAATAATTTTCTCTCCAATTAGTATCGCCCTCGACATGAAACAAAACTGTCATCTCCACACATTTGCACGGACTGCATATACTTTGTGCCTGTGAACAATACAATAGAATAACTAGAATTAAATGTATCATTTTTATGTTTATATATATCTTCTCAGACAGACAGACCACAATACAACATAAATGAAAAATGATACAAAAGTAAACAATTTTTTTCATTTATTTTGGTTACTAACGTTATTAACAAAATCATGTTATTTAGTATTATTGTGATGGTTGTGATATTGTTTTTCAAAGAAGATATATTCGTTAAGCCCGCGCTATCAATTCTTCTAATCCGTGATTGATGAAAATTAAATTGTAAACAACATGATAAGAAAACAGAAGCCAGCAATACCAAAACTTTTGAAAATAATCTAATAGTAATTTTGGCGTTCTTAAGCCGCCATGTTGTTCAGTGTTGCCACAAGCCCAGTGTAAAAATTTGCTGCATATTTTCCAACCAACTTCATGTCAAACAGTATGAAGTTTAAGTTTTTAGGTTATAAATTCAATAATGTCATATTTGAAAAGAAGCCGTAATCATAAAAGAAATATATACAGGACGTTATGTAGATATTTTAGTGATGTGCAAAATAGTAAACAATCTAATGTTGATGCAGTTTTTACTAACGGGTGAGTGGTACAAATATATTATTATAAATAATGGCTAGCGGCTCCCACAAGAGAAAATCTTTTCCGATTCTTATTCAAACTGTTTTGAGAGGTGAAAATGTTGTGATTTATAGTCTAAAGTCCAAGGAATTCGATTCTGCACGCGAATTGAAGATATTTGTACCCGTTGAGGTGTTATGAGCAAGGGAAAAAGAAGTTCCATCGCTGGAGAAATTCTTATGGCTAATACGTGAATATATTTGTGATTCCGTTTGTTACAAGTGTTTTTTATTGTTGTTGAAAGCTGTATGAAATAATTGTGACATACAGACATCACTTTAACTAATAGGGTCTTATACCAATTTTTGTTTAAATTTTTTTCTGTAAGAACAGGATGAAATAAGAATTTTAGTGCAAACGCGACTTAAAAATTTTACGTAATAAGCGAGATATGAATTTTTAAAGTTAAGAATTTCTTGCGTGACGTAGCTGGTACTTTCAGTTGTAGACAAACTGTTAGTTCTAGAGAGAATAGATTTTTTCATGTTTGCATAGCTGAAATATTTTTATATAAAAACTTATATGTTATATTTACGAAGAAATTATTATTAACCATAAATAACAAATAATAATCATTTTTTTCTTAATAAATTATAGGGCATTGAAACAGTTTGATAATATTATGACACAAAGTATGACGGCGGATGGCGCTAGTGTTTGCTTGTTTTGATTAGTTAATATTATTATTAATTTAATTAATACATATTACAAATTGATTTAATTATAATTACATTATTATTGTTAATATTACGAGATATTATAATTAAACAAATTCATTAAACATAAAATTGTTTTTTTTTTGTTGGATTATACAACAACGTGACAGTTCATAATCTTTCAAAGGTGACCGCAGCAGACGCGCGAATCTCGTTTTTAAAATCAGGCGACCAATCAAATTCTTAGGACCTAACGCGTCATACCTAATTAGTAATCAACTTTAATCGCTTGTAGTTTGCGACCTAATCAATATTGAAACAAAATTTTTACACTAATACTCATTAATTTATGTATATTTTCGTCTTCTTATTTAAAATAGTTAAATTTTGACTATGGTATAGTACCCTATTGTGGAGCTGTTAAACTTGTGGAACTTGAACGACGATTGGCCGAAGACAGCGTGTGTGTATGGAGCCCTGCGGCCGAACAGATGGACAGACATCGCGCCCTGAATCTTTTAACGTAGGAAAAATTGTTTTCTTATCAAGTTCACGCCGTCCACCCAACTCGTGTTTTATCCATCACATCCTGTGTCAATTGTATATGTGTATTATCCTATGTTGAATAAACGATTATTCCTGTGAAATTGTACATTTGGTCCTTTTTAAATCCTTCCAGAACTCCGAAATTCCAACGAGTTAGTGATGGTAAGTTTCAATAAATAACACCGAGGGGTCATCCACCAACCAAAAATTTGTACACCGAATGCCGATTTCGGCATTATTTGCTTAAAAATGCGAAAATTCCGAATAAAATGCCAAAATGCTTAATAAAATACCAAAATGCCTCATTATACTTAATAATTCCTGCAGAATTATTGGCATTGCTATTATTAATTTTTAATTTTAGTCATTATTGCGTTGATTAATACGATATTTATTGTATTTATATACAAAGGAACTATATTGGATTATTTGGAGAAATGCAAAAAATATATTTTATCTACACCTGTTTAATAATATATTGATTATGTACGTAACCATGGATACATAATACCGTTCATTATCCACGCCCCGTGGATTATGACTCATAATCCACGGGGCGAGGTTACATAAGACACGGAACTGTCAAAATTATTGTTGAGGGTTCACAATCAACTTCATTTAGTGGTTATGCGCAAGCAAATATTCGCAAAACCGTTTCTGGACATGTGATAAACATGATTTTATGTGCCGACTTTTCTGTTTATTATTATTTATTACTCAAATTCTAAATTCTAGGGAAATTTTCTGTGTTAAAACATCAGACTATTTTAATTTCAAATTAATGAATTTTATGAATATATTACATTGTGCACATTATTTAAGTCAACATAATTCATTCCTTTGTACGTTTCACGGCATTTCATTCCTATATCATAACCTGAAAAATCAAAATAATTTTATTTGGATTTTTCACTACAAATTTCATTATAATTACTTACAATTAGGTTCAAAACCTATAAATATTCTATTTTCTTGTATTAAAAATACTCAACTATAGATTTTTTATAATATTTTTACGACAGTGAGTGACTCATTTCATTTCAGTTTGCAGTAATCTGACAGTTCCTGAAAGATTTTGATGCAAAACTTGACGGAAGCGCGGAAAAACAATTTTAAACCGAAGAAAAAATTTAGCAGATAATGATGTTGCAACCAAGATTGGGTGGAAATAAAATTTCGGCATATCGATTTTTGAATTTACGTATTTTTCTACATATATACACAAAATATGACTGTATTAGAATTATAATTTAGGACACTGTAATTGCCATACCCGAAACTGGGTGGATATACAAATTCCGCACCTGCATTTTTTAAATCTACATATCTTGTTGCATATATACCCAAATTTTTGTTATTTAATATTTATAAACACACGCGCTGTAAATTTTTAAAAAATTTAATAATCAAATTTTAATCGGGTCCTGAGAAACTCAAAGTTTTATATTCATATCTGGGAAACGGTGAAAGATAGAGAAAAAGCGTTTAAGACCTTTTTTATAACAAATCGATTTCTAGGGGGGGTGTACATTTAACTTTTTACGATTCGATGTACCAGTTTCGAGTTATGACGGTTTATATGGGTTTTAACGGGTTTTTAACATCCACACCCTTAATTTGGGGTAATATCGAAAAATGTATAATGTACGATCTACGTAACTTAACATTCTCTACAACTTTTGTCATATGACATTTTCTCGTAAAGTTGTTAGTTTAGCAGATAACGATGTCACACCCTAAAATGGGTGGAGATACAAAATTTGGATACCGCTTTTCGGAATCTACATATTTTTCTGCGTATATATCCAAAATTTGGTTTCTCAATTATGAAAAATAAGAAGTCAAAATTTTTCTACACCCAAAACTAGGTCAAACAGGAAACATATTTTTGATACATCGTACATAACTTTTGATTCTCTACAACTTTTGTCGTTTAAAATTTTCTTCTAGAATTGATGGTTTAGCCGGAAATGATGTTACACCTTAAATTGGGTAAAGATACAAAGTCGACGTATTTTTTTCGGAATCTACGTAATTTTCTACATATGTACCCAAAATTTGGTAATTTAATATTTGTAAAGGGGTTCAATATAATATATTATCGTGTTGTCACCGAGAAATGTACGGACTTTACACTTTGTTTCCCATTAAAAATTATAGTAAAAAGAAGAATTCAGTAGAATGAAATAGATATATATTCCTCTCTCTGTCCTTCAAAAATCAATATTTGCGAGTTGAGTGTTCACCGGTGTTCACTCTTGTCTTTGTTATTCTATGTCGTGTTGTCTCTGTCTTACAATATATCTTTTTCTGTCACATGGTAGTGCTAGTAATTAAGAGGGGGAAGAGAATAGACCAACAATAGCTCCCGCTAATTATAAACGAGGATATAGCAACAGTATCTCTCGTCAATTGAAAATAGGGCCTATGTTTACAAATATTAAATTACCAAATTTCCGGTACATATGTAGAAAATTACGTAGATTCCGAAAAAAATACGTCGAATTTGTAGCTTTACACAATTTAAAGTGTGACGTTATTTCCGGCTCTCTATACACAATAAATAAACAATAATCATAATTTAACGGCTGGACGAACATGTCATTTTCAGCTGCAACTTCTGATATGTATTTAATCAAGTTTAACCCTTGAATATCTTTTATCAAAGAATCAATTTGAGACGCACTGAAATTCTTTGACTTTTTAACAAACGTAGTATTTTTCTTCAATGTGGAATCTAATTTCGAAAACAAAGCTTCTGACGGTCAAAAATTCTGAATTCTGTTAATTTTTGTTCCAATTGTTTAACGTACGACAAACTTGTTTCTTTTCCTTCCTCGGCATTTTCAGTGTTTTCATTATCAGCCGGATCATTTATATTTTCTTGTTTAATTGTCATTGTCTGTATTATTTTAAATGCAATTCATCAAAATGTAAATAAAACATAAATGACATTTTCTTATTTGTACGCAATAACTCCAATATTTGAGTGAGAAAATGTTCCCATACGTTTATAAAGAATTTACCCTGCATTGTTATTACATTTATTTTAAACGTGCAGAGACATCAGTTATAAAATACTTAAACTACAACAGGAATGAGGAAGTAAATTATTGAATTGTAAAGGTAAATTTACATACTGTATATCAACGTTTTTTCCATGTATTTTGATGTATTTTATGCAATTTAAGGTATAATTATTGTAAATTAACCTTTAGAAATCAGTGCCATCTATTATTTGAATAGTAGTAACTACATTAGGAATGCGAAAGTAAATTCTAAAGGTGAATATACATACGGCATATCAACGTGTGAATTTGGTGTAAATAAGCTTTATAATACAGTGACATCTATGATACAAATTATAATACAAACATTTTATAAATTAAGTTATTCATTTCATTACTAATCAAATTTAGGTTATGAAATATGGGCATAGAATCTGAAAATAGAACAAATCAGGATCATTTCTTGTATAAAACATATTGCAATAATGTTTAAATAATAGCAATAAACAATAATAAGCATTGTTATTAGTTGACAACTGGCTGATAATCAACTTCAATTCGGTTAAGTTTACAAGGAAAAATAAAAGAATACGAAAGAATTTTTATTAATTTTTTTTCATAATTAGCATGCAAAATAGCATCGTTTTATAAAGATTATTTACATTTTAATGATTATCAATAATTTTTGTTCAGTAAGTAGAGAACTTCACACTCTATTTTCCATCTCTCTCTAACGCATTGCTCTTACGAGTCGAGCGGCCATCATCCATGATTTAGTCCGATTTCAGCTTTTGTTGAGTCTACGTCGGTTTGCGCTCCACCTCCACTCTTGAAAATTCCAGACTTCTTTAATCATAATAGAATAGTTGAATTATAGTTATTAATAATGTTTAGTGCTAAAATTATGGTCGTTACGCCCTTTAGGCGACCATAATCAATTATTTGTGTCAGAAGTGATCGATGAGGAAACAGGCGCTGGATTTAGAGGTAGGTCTAATTTTTTTATTATAAATTTACACAGTGCGATTTTGATTTTTCTTAAAACAAATTATAAATGAATAATCATCACGGCACATTGTATATTGTTGGGTGTGCCAATCTGCTTTATGCACATATATTGGTATATTTGTATAGACGGGAAATTAATATTTTGACGCGATTTTCATTAATTCTAATCATAGTCTTGTGTATTTTGTATGGATTCGTGTATTTGGAGGTATTTTTCTAAACATTCAATCTTGTATTTTATTCACAAAATGGTAGAATTTATATGTGAAACATATAAAAATGTCTATATTTTACATTTAAATACATATATTTGATTTTCTACATAAATTCAAATTTTATTTCGTAAAAATTCGTCTCAGCTTGCTCGATCAGTGTTTTGATGAACTTGGCAAAAGTTCGTCCAGTTTGGTTTCGCTCCGATTTAGTCTATTTATTTGTATTTTATAAATATTATTTAAACAGGTGATAGTAATTAAAAAAAATAATAAATTTATTTTAATTATTCATTTAACAGCGTCACCAATTATTAATAAATTAATTATGTAATAACCACGACTCTATCGGCGATAAGGTAGTTTTATGTTTTTTGTGTGTCAGCAAACATGACATTTTTGTGATATTCTCTAATAATATTATTGTTTAATAGTGAATTATTGTTAACCATTGTTGTAAATTACCGATAACAGTAAGTTTAAACATTATTCTAACTAATTTTGATAAATTAATTTGTTTCGCCTAGTGACATAAACAAATGCATGTTGTTTATACTTGATATTTCATGGTAATCATTTTTGTGATGTGATCTAATAATTTTATTGTTTTAATAGTGAAATATTGTTAATCATTGTTGTAAATTTGTGATAAAAGTAAGTTAAAACATTATTGTAACTATTTCAGTAGTTATTTTATTTGGAAACATTTTATTATAAAGCAAATTTATTTGAAATTTGGTTATGTACAAAAATAAATACAACAAAATAGTTTGTGGTGTGTGTTAATATTTTAATTGTTTGAATAGTGAAATATTCTTAACAATTGTTGCAAATTAGCAACAATAGTAATTTTAAACAATAGTTTAACTGTTTTAATAGTTGTTTTTGCCGATAACAAGTTCTATTATTGAAATACGTGTATTTTAAAATAAATTATTTTTGTGTTCCACAATTCCAGGGAATGAAAAAATGTTTGTTAGCAGACCGTTCCTTATTGGGTGTTGTTGTTTCAGGGAGCTGTCCTGGGGTGGGTGCCTACAGCCGTGATGGGGTAACAGATTCGTCTTGCTGGTAGCTGAGCCGTGTTCAACAGTGTAAGTCGTTATATTATGTGCATTTCTTCTCTGTCGCTTTTTTGCTATTTTTTTCAGCTTAACACAAAAGTAAATTCATTTTTCTTCTGAAAATATGGTTTATGTTGTTGAATTTAATTCAAATAATCATATTTTATTCTGTACTTCTTTTCCGAGGCACATTGTGAATGTCTATCTATGTTATTAACATCGGGCGTCGTGTAAATCGTTAATATATCGTAAATAAATCGGCGAAACTTAGTTTTTTAATATTTGAATAAATATCCGTTTGTTAGTGATAGGTTCTTTCCTTAAAAAATTGTATTTGTTTAAATTAATATTTAAACAAGTACAGTTTACACTATAGGTTTCCAGCGAAGTTGCCAAGGAGAGTAAAGGCTGGTTTAAGCCTTTGATCAACAGCAGGGCTTTTTTAAAGCTTTGTTTAAGGCTTTAAGGTCTTTAAGGCCAATCTACAACCACAAGAAGGCAGCAAATAGTTAGAATTATTTTAGTTATTAAAGTCGCGATTGATTTTTGCTAATATTACATTAAAAATAAATTCATTTGCATTTTAAAGTTGTAAAATATAATTAAAGTTTCGCCGATACTTTTTCTTATTCGGGTCGGTTTCCGCGATATTTAAGGACAGGGTAGTGGAGTTTTTATTTGGAGTGTCTATCCCATTATTTAATTTAATACTACACATGATTAATTGTTAAGTAAATGGCTAGAAATGTAAAATACTCGGGTTCAAAATCACATGATAAATTTGAAATTATTTTTTAAAATATTCGAGTTTCTAATGCCATTAACATCTACGTTCTCATTACTTTCATCCTTCTGCTTTATATTAATGTAAAAGATATGTCGAATAACAGACAATCAAACTTAAACTATTGTTTAATATACTCGATTTTTTATTAATCATTTTATTAAATTGTTTATTATCCATACATATTTCAAATTATTGACCACGAAAATTATACTCTATTCTAATTTTTTTCTACTTTCACAAGCCTTCAGCTATCGCCTTTTTGTAGGTAAAACATATGTTGAATGACGTAGCTACTACTGGCAATCAAAACTTGGACTATTATTTTTAAATAAATTGTTAACAAAAAAAAATAGAAATAATAGACACTTCATTTAGTAACGAAACTACATGTATTAATAATTTATAGCATCGGCTGTAGATCTTACTAGATTTTTCGCGATTTCAGGATTTCAGGTGAAGAAAACATCAGATGAAGAAAAGAACAACCCCCTCCCTTGCATGCTTTTGATTTTTTTTTCAGTTTTCCTCTTAACTATCCAAGCAGCTCTTTCTAGTATATACCCCTTTCAGAAGATTAGAGTCAATTTCCCAAGGACGGCTGGGACCCATTGTGGCAAACTCAGTCGTCCTTTTGCTGCTCCCCTCTGGGATAGGGCAGTTGGGCCTCTGGGAAGGTCGCTCTACCCACACTAGAGTCCGCCGGACTGGGTAACCCGCTGTACTGATTCCCAGTTTTTGAAATAAATAAATAAATTAAAGTATCATCACGGCATATTAGCCTTTGCTGGGCGATGGCATATTCGTACCGTGCGGGCGTCTACAAGGCATCGCCCCATGGGCACTCATCGCTGGCGTGGACGGTGCACCCTTGTGCCATTGAAGAAACACAGATACACTAAATTTTAGTTAGATTTAATTAACGTTACATTTTGCAGTTTAAAATTAAGGATAGTTGCATTTTAAAGTTTTTACAGTCGGTTTTAACTTAATAAATTCTAGTTTACTTGCATTTTATAGTATTAATTTAAAGTTTCAAATAATTAAAACTAGTTTATTTGCGCTTTAAAGTTTTTATTTACAGTTTTCATTATTTACAATTAGTTTCTACATGCAGTTTTATCTTATTAAATTGTAGTTACACATTTAGTTTTGTATTACTTTTGCAAACTCACACACGCACACCTTTCTTATATATTATGTATTATGTAAAAATAAATATTAAATATATACATAAAATGTGTTTTTTTGTGTTCACCTTAGCTTTTGAAATATCCGTTCGTCGCCGCGATTTCGTCTGTATATATTGTTGATTTCTTTGTATTTATAGATGTATGTATATTATGTATTTATGCATGTATATTATGTATGTATATTGTGGTTAGGGCGTGAGCAGTTTCAACGGGGCGTCCTGAGCTAACTTTTCCCTTTCAGGTGCACAGCCGCTAGGTATGGTTGGGCGACTAGCGGTATTTGCATGTTGTGCCCCTTTTCTTTCTCGCTGCAACGCAGGTTGGGCTTGAAAGAGCATAACTGGGCTTGAGTGTGAGGCAGCTTAGCTCTGGGACAGCTTGGGGCGGCATTGCATCGCTAGCACTCAAGTTCAGGGCCTGGTCTGCCACACTCGCGGTGGTGCGAACTTGTAGCTCTTGTGGTGGAAGCATCCGGGGCGCAAGAAGACCCTAGGGACGTACACACTTTACACAAACTCAACACCGTCGTTGAGTACACACACGTTAGGTTCCCCCATTTTATTTTTATGTGTATATATGTTTAGTTTTCAGTTTTATCAGGACGCCCACATCATCATTTATTTATGTGTTTTATGTGTATGTATTTATGTGTATTTCTTAGCTAAATTGTTAAGTAGGATGTCTAAAAACAATAATTAATAATAAATTATCTAATTGCGCGGTAAATTATAACTTAAACTGCGTCGAAAATGTAAAATTTCAGATAAACTTCAAAAAAGTAATTTACATTTCTCTTTCAGGATTATTATTTTATTAAATATTTAGTTAAAGACAAATATTAAGGAGGTTTCTATAAGTACAAATTAGTTACAGAATTTCTGGATATCAAAAACTGATTTTAATATAATTTTTTAATAAAAAAAAATATTTCAAAAACTAAAACAAATAGGGACTTGTAATTATCATATTTGAATTCAACTGGGTCATTTTCTGCATAAACTCTACTCTATGTACTCTCTTTACAAAATCAAGAAATTAGTACACTACTTTTAAAAACTCTGTTCTCAAATGCATGTAGTGGAACGCAGCCAATTCTAAAACATCTATCCATAAAGTGATGAACTACTAACAAAAGTTTGAAACAATTATCATTGTTTTGTAGTTTTTATAGTTTTAAACGTTTTGAAGCGTCAAAATATTACCAAAATAAGAAAATGTAGTGCTCCGTGTAAAAAATTCAAAAGTTACATTGATGCTCCTTAGGCCATTCGATTCTATAGACTTTTGTACTTGTACTACGAAGCAAATAATCAAAAAATGGTAGCTTGGAAATATCAGTACTCCGTCAAAAACATGACCAGCCTGTATTTTTCTAAAAAGTATTTTATTCCCTTAATTATGACCCACTGATTAAGGGAAAAATAATTTAAAAATTCCAAGGGCCTTACTTTACAAGATACCAATTTTTATTTTGATTAGGAATCGTACAAGGTTTTTTAACTTTGGCGGAGTATATCTAATTAACGGTAAAAGATACATTGATGCTCGTTACACCATTCGATTCTATGGACTTTTCTACATATATGTACTAATTTTCAATGTTCATATACAGCTGACCCAATATTACGAAGCAAATAATGTAAAAATGGCAGCTTGGAAATCTCAGTACACCGTCAAAAACTCGACCAGCCTGTATTTTCTAAAAAGTATTTTATTCCCTTAATTCTGACCCGCTGATTACGGGAAAAATAATTAAAAAATTCCAAGGGCCTTACTTTACAAGATACCAATTTTTATTTTTATTAGGAATCGTACAAGTTTTTTTAACTTTGGCGGAGTATAACTAATTAACGGTAAAAGATACATTGATGCTCGTTACACCATTCGATTCTATGGACTTTTCTACATATATGTACTAATTTTCAATGTTCATATACAGCTGACCCAATATTACGAAGCAAATAATGCAAAATTGGCAGCTTGGAAATCTCAGTACACCGTCAAAAACTCGACCAGCCTGTATTTTTCTAAAAAGTATATTATTCCCTTAATTCTGACCCGCTGATTACGGGAAAAATAATTAAAAAATTCCAAGGGCCTTACTTTACAAGATACCAATTTTTATTTTGATTAGGAATCGTACAAGGTTTTTTAACTTTGGCGGAGTATATCTAATTAACGGTAAAAGATACATTGATGCTCGTTACACCATTCGATTCTATGGACTTTTCTACATATATGTACTAATTTTCAATGTTCATATACAGCTGACCCAATATTACGAAGCAAATAATGTAAAAATGGCAGCTTGGAAATCTCAGTACACCGTCAAAAACTCGACCAGCCTGTATTTTTCTAAAAAGTATTTTATTCCCTTAATTCTGACCCGCTGATTACGGGAAAAATAATTAAAAAATTCCAAGGGCCTTACTTTACAAGATACCAATTTTTATTTTGATTAGGAATCTTACAAGTTTTTTTAACTTTGGCGGAGTATAACTAATTAACGGTAAAAGATACATTGGTGCTCGTTACACCATTCGATTCTATGGACTTTTCTACATATATGTACTAATTTTCAATGTTCATATACAGCTGACCCAATATTACGAAGCAAATAATGTAAAAATGGCAGCTTGGAAATCTCAGTACACCGTCAAAAACTCGACCAGCCTGTATTTTTCTAAAAAGTATTTTATTCCCTTAATTCTGACCCGCTGATTACGGGAAAAATAATTAAAAAATTCCAAGGGCCTTACTTTACAAGATACCAATTTTTATTTTTATTAGGAATCGTACAAGTTTTTTTAACTTTGGCGGAGTATAACTAATTAACGGTAAAAGATACATTGATGCTCGTTACACCATTCGATTCTATGGACTTTTCTACATATATGTACTAATTTTCAATGTTCATATACAGCTGACCCAATATTACGAAGCAAATAATGTAAAAATGGCAGCTTGGAAATCTCAGTACACCGTCAAAAACTCGACCAGCCTGTATTTTCTAAAAAGTATTTTATTCCCTTAATTCTGACCCGCTGATTACGGGAAAAATAATTAAAAAATTCCAAGGGCCTTACTTTACAAGATACCAATTTTTATTTTGATTAGGAATCTTACAAGTTTTTTTAACTTTGGCGGAGTATAACTAATTAACGGTAAAAGATACATTGATGCTCGTTACACCATTCGATTCTATGGACTTTTCTACATATATGTACTAATTTTCAATGTTCATATACAGCTGACCCAATATTACGAAGCAAATAATGCAAAATTGGCAGCTTGGAAATCTCAGTACACCGTCAAAAACTCGACCAGCCTGTATTTTTCTAAAAAGTATATTATTCCCTTAATTCTGACCCGCTGATTACGGGAAAAATAATTAAAAAATTCCAAGGGCCTTACTTTACAAGATACCAATTTTTATTTTGATTAGGAATCGTACAAGGTTTTTTAACTTTGGCGGAGTATATCTAATTAACGGTAAAAGATACATTGATGCTCGTTACACCATTCGATTCTATGGACTTTTCTACATATATGTACTAATTTTCAATGTTCATATACAGCTGACCCAATATTACGAAGCAAATAATGTAAAAATGGCAGCTTGGAAATCTCAGTACACCGTCAAAAACTCGACCAGCCTGTATTTTCTAAAAAGTATTTTATTCCCTTAATTCTGACCCGCTGATTACGGGAAAAATAATTAAAAAATTCCAAGGGCCTTACTTTACAAGATACCAATTTTTATTTTGATTAGGAATCTTACAAGTTTTTTTAACTTTGGCGGAGTATAACTAATTAACGGTAAAAGATACATTGGTGCTCGTTACACCATTCGATTCTATGGACTTTTCTACATATATGTACTAATTTTCAATGTTCATATACAACTGACCCAATATTACGAAGCAAATAATGTAAAAATGGCAGCTTGGAAATCTCAGTACACCGTCAAAAACTCGACCAGCCTGTATTTTCTAAAAAGTATTTTATTCCCTTAATTCTGACCCGCTGATTACGGGAAAAATAATTAAAAAATTCCAAGGGCCTTACTTTACAAGATACCAATTTTTATTTTTATTAGGAATCGTACAAGTTTTTTTAACTTTGGCGGAGTATAACTAATTAACGGTAAAAGATACATTGATGCTCGTTACACCATTCGATTCTATGGACTTTTCTACATATATGTACTAATTTTCAATGTTCATATACAGCTGACCCAATATTACGAAGCAAATAATGTAAAAATTGCAGCTTGGAAATCTCAGTACACCGTCCAAAACTCGACCAGCCTGTATTTTTCTAAAAAGTATTTTGTTCCCTTAATTCTGACCCGCTGATTACGGGAAAAATATTTTAAAAATTCCAAGGGCCGTACTTTACAAGATACCAATTTTTATTTTGATTAGGAATCTTACAAGTTTTTTTAACTTTGGCGGAGTATAACTAATTAACGGTAAAAGATACATTGGTGCTCGTTACACCATTCGATTCTATGGACTTTTCTACATATATGTACTAATTTTCAATGTTCATATACAGCTGACCCAATATTACGAAGCAAATAATGTAAAAATGGCAGCTTGGAAATCTCAGTACACCGTCAAAAACTCGACCAGCCTGTATTTTTCTAAAAAGTATTTTATTCCCTTAATTCTGACCCGCTGATTACGGGAAAAATAATTTAAAAATTCCAAGGGCCGTACTTTACAAGATACCAATTTTTATTTTGATTAGGAATCTTACAAGTTTTTTTAACTTTGGCGTAGTATAACTAATTAACGGTAAAAGATACATTGGTGCTCGTTACACCATTCGATTCTATGGACTTTTCTACATATATGTACTAATTTTCAATGTTCATATACAACTGACCCAATATTACGAAGCAAATAATGTAAAAATGGCAGCTTGGAAATCTCAGTACACCGTCAAAAACTCGACCACCCTGTATTTTTCTAAAAAGTATTTTGTTCCCTTAATTCTGACCCGCTGATTACGGGAAAAATAATTTAAAAATTCCAAGGGCCGTACTTTACAAGATACCAATTTTTATTTTGATTAGGAATCTTACAAGTTTTTTTAACTTTGGCGTAGTATAACTAATTAACGGTAAAAGATACATTGGTGCTCGTTACACCATTCGATTCTATGGACTTTTCTACATATATGTACTAATTTTCAATGTTCATATACAGCTGACCCAATATTACGAAGCAAATAATGTAAAAATGGCAGCTTGGAAATCTCAGTACACCGTCAAAAACTCGACCAGCCTGTATTTTTCTAAAAAGTATTTTATTCCCTTAATTCTGACCCGCTGATTACGGGAAAAATAATTTAAAAATTCCAAGGGCCGTACTTTACAAGATACCAATTTTTATTTTGATTAGGAATCTTACAAGTTTTTTTAACTTTGGCGTAGTATAACTAATTAACGGTAAAAGATACATTGGTGCTCGTTACACCATTCGATTCTATGGACTTTTCTACATATATGTACTAATTTTCAATGTTCATATACAACTGACCCAATATTACGAAGCAAATAATGTAAAAATGGCAGCTTGGAAATCTCAGTACACCGTCAAAAACTCGACCACCCTGTATTTTTCTAAAAAGTATTTTGTTCCCTTAATTCTGACCCGCTGATTACGGGAAAAATAATTTAAAAATTCCAAGGGCCGTACTTTACAAGATACCAATTTTTATTTTGATTAGGAATCTTACAAGTTTTTTTAACTTTGGCGTAGTATAACTAATTAACGGTAAAAGATACATTGGTGCTCGTTACACCATTCGATTCTATGGACTTTTCTACATATATGTACTAATTTTCAATGTTCATATACAGCTGACCCAATATTACGAAGCAAATAATGTAAAAATGGCAGCTTGGAAATCTCAGTACACCGTCAAAAACTCGACCAGCCTGTATTTTTCTAAAAAGTATTTTATTCCCTTAATTCTGACCCGCTGATTACGGGAAAAATAATTTAAAAATTCCAAGGGCCGTACTTTACAAGATACCAATTTTTATTTTGATTAGGAATCTTACAAGTTTTTTTAACTTTGGCGTAGTATAACTAATTAACGGTAAAAGATACATTGGTGCTCGTTACACCATTCGATTCTATGGACTTTTCTACATATATGTACTAATTTTCAATGTTCATATACAACTGACCCAATATTACGAAGCAAATAATGTAAAAATGGCAGCTTGGAAATCTCAGTACACCGTCAAAAACTCGACCACCCTGTATTTTTCTAAAAAGTATTTTGTTCCCTTAATTCTGACCCGCTGATTACGGGAAAAATAATTTAAAAATTCCAAGGGCCGTACTTTACAAGATACCAATTTTTATTTTGATTAGGAATCTTACAAGTTTTTTTAACTTTGGCGTAGTATAACTAATTAACGGTAAAAGATACATTGGTGCTCGTTACACCATTCGATTCTATGGACTTTTCTACATATATGTACTAATTTTCAATGTTCATATACAGCTGACCCAATATTACGAAGCAAATAATGTAAAAATGGCAGCTTGGAAATCTCAGTACACCGTCAAAAACTCGACCAGCCTGTATTTTTCTAAAAAGTATTTTATTCCCTTAATTCTGACCCGCTGATTACGGGAAAAATAATTTAAAAATTCCAAGGGCCGTACTTTACAAGATACCAATTTTTATTTTGATTAGGAATCTTACAAGTTTTTTTAACTTTGGCGTAGTATAACTAATTAACGGTAAAAGATACATTGGTGCTCGTTACACCATTCGATTCTATGGACTTTTCTACATATATGTACTAATTTTCAATGTTCATATACAACTGACCCAATATTACGAAGCAAATAATGTAAAAATGGCAGCTTGGAAATCTCAGTACACCGTCAAAAACTCGACCACCCTGTATTTTTCTAAAAAGTATTTTGTTCCCTTAATTCTGACCCGCTGATTACGGGAAAAATAATTTAAAAATTCCAAGGGCCGTACTTTACAAGATACCAATTTTTATTTTGATTAGGAATCTTACAAGTTTTTTTAACTTTGGCGTAGTATAACTAATTAACGGTAAAAGATACATTGGTGCTCGTTACACCATTCGATTCTATGGACTTTTCTACATATATGTACTAATTTTCAATGTTCATATACAGCTGACCCAATATTACGAAGCAAATAATGTAAAAATGGCAGCTTGGAAATCTCAGTACACCGTCAAAAACTCGACCAGCCTGTATTTTTCTAAAAAGTATTTTATTCCCTTAATTCTGACCCGCTGATTACGGGAAAAATAATTTAAAAATTCCAAGGGCCGTACTTTACAAGATACCAATTTTTATTTTGATTAGGAATCTTACAAGTTTTTTTAACTTTGGCGTAGTATAACTAATTAACGGTAAAAGATACATTGGTGCTCGTTACACCATTCGATTCTATGGACTTTTCTACATATATGTACTAATTTTCAATGTTCATATACAACTGACCCAATATTACGAAGCAAATAATGTAAAAATGGCAGCTTGGAAATCTCAGTACACCGTCAAAAACTCGACCACCCTGTATTTTTCTAAAAAGTATTTTGTTCCCTTAATTCTGACCCGCTGATTACGGGAAAAATAATTTAAAAATTCCAAGGGCCGTACTTTACAAGATACCAATTTTTATTTTGATTAGGAATCTTACAAGTTTTTTTAACTTTGGCGTAGTATAACTAATTAACGGTAAAAGATACATTGGTGCTCGTTACACCATTCGATTCTATGGACTTTTCTACATATATGTACTAATTTTCAATGTTCATATACAGCTGACCCAATATTACGAAGCAAATAATGTAAAAATGGCAGCTTGGAAATCTCAGTACACCGTCAAAAACTCGACCAGCCTGTATTTTTCTAAAAAGTATTTTATTCCCTTAATTCTGACCCGCTGATTACGGGAAAAATAATTTAAAAATTCCAAGGGCCGTACTTTACAAGATACCAATTTTTATTTTGATTAGGAATCTTACAAGTTTTTTTAACTTTGGCGTAGTATAACTAATTAACGGTAAAAGATACATTGGTGCTCGTTACACCATTCGATTCTATGGACTTTTCTACATATATGTACTAATTTTCAATGTTCATATACAACTGACCCAATATTACGAAGCAAATAATGTAAAAATGGCAGCTTGGAAATCTCAGTACACCGTCAAAAACTCGACCACCCTGTATTTTTCTAAAAAGTATTTTGTTCCCTTAATTCTGACCCGCTGATTACGGGAAAAATAATTTAAAAATTCCAAGGGCCGTACTTTACAAGATACCAATTTTTATTTTGATTAGGAATCTTACAAGTTTTTTTAACTTTGGCGTAGTATAACTAATTAACGGTAAAAGATACATTGGTGCTCGTTACACCATTCGATTCTATGGACTTTTCTACATATATGTACTAATTTTCAATGTTCATATACAGCTGACCCAATATTACGAAGCAAATAATGTAAAAATGGCAGCTTGGAAATCTCAGTACACCGTCAAAAACTCGACCAGCCTGTATTTTTCTAAAAAGTATTTTATTCCCTTAATTCTGACCCGCTGATTACGGGAAAAATAATTTAAAAATTCCAAGGGCCGTACTTTACAAGATACCAATTTTTATTTTGATTAGGAATCTTACAAGTTTTTTTAACTTTGGCGTAGTATAACTAATTAACGGTAAAAGATACATTGGTGCTCGTTACACCATTCGATTCTATGGACTTTTCTACATATATGTACTAATTTTCAATGTTCATATACAACTGACCCAATATTACGAAGCAAATAATGTAAAAATGGCAGCTTGGAAATCTCAGTACACCGTCAAAAACTCGACCACCCTGTATTTTTCTAAAAAGTATTTTGTTCCCTTAATTCTGACCCGCTGATTACGGGAAAAATAATTTAAAAATTCCAAGGGCCGTACTTTACAAGATACCAATTTTTATTTTGATTAGGAATCTTACAAGTTTTTTTAACTTTGGCGGAGTATAACTAATTAACGGTAAAAGATACATTGGTGCTCGTTACACCATTCGATTCTATGGACTTTTCTACATATATGTACTAATTTTCAATGTTCATATACAGCTGACCCAATATTACGAAGCAAATAATGTAAAAATGGCAGCTTGGAAATCTCAGTACACCGTCAAAAACTCGACCACCCTGTATTTTTCTAAAAAGTATTTTATTCCCTTAATTCTGACCCGCTGATTACGGGAAAAATAATTTAAAAATTCCAAGGGCCGTACTTTACAAGATACCAATTTTTATTTTGATTAGGAATCTTACAAGTTTTTTTAACTTTGGCGGAGTATAACTAATTAACGGTAAAAGATACATTGATGCTCGTTACACCATTCGATTCTATGGACTTTTCTACATATATGTACTAATTTTCAATGTTCATATACAGCTGACCCAATATTACGAAGCAAATAATGTAAAAATGGCAGCTTGGAAATCTCAGTACACCGTCAAAAACTCGACCAGCCTGTATTTTTCTAAAAATTATTTTATTCCCTTAATTTTGACTCGCTGATTACGGGAAAAATAATTTAAAAATTCCAAGGGCCTTACTTTACAAGATACTAATTTTTATTTTGATTAGGAATCTTACAAGTTTTTTTAACTTTGGCGTAGTATAACTAATTAACGGTAAAAGATACATTGGTGCTCGGTACACCATTCGATTCTATGGACTTTTCTACATATATGTACTAATTTTCAATGTTCATATACAGCTGACCCAATATTACGAAGCAAATAATGTAAAAATGGCAGCTTGGAAATCTCAGTACACCGTCAAAAACTCGACCAGCCTGTATTTTTCTAAAAAGTATTTTATTCCCTTAATTCTGACCCGCTGATTACGGGAAAATAATTTAAAAATTCCAAGGGCCGTACTTTACAAGATACCAATTTTTATTTTGATTAGGAATCTTACAAGTTTTTTTAACTTTGGCGTAGTATAACTAATTAACGGTAAAAGATACATTGGTGCTCGTTACACCATTCGATTCTATGGACTTTTCTAAATATATGTACTAATTTTCAATGTTCATATACAGCTGACCCAATATTACGAAGCAAATAATGTAAAAATGGCAGCTTGGAAATCTCAGTACACCGTCAAAAACTCGACCAGCCTGTATTTTTCTAAAAAGTATTTTATTCCCTTAATTCTGACCCGCTGATTACGGGAAAAATAATTTAAAAATTCCAAGGGCCGTACTTTACAAGATACCAATTTTTATTTTGATTAGGAATCTTACAAGTTTTTTTAACTTTGGCGGAGTATAACTAATTAACGGTAAAAGATACATTGATGCTCGTTACACCATTCGATTCTATGGACTTTTCTACATATATGTACTAATTTTCAATGTTCATATACAGCTGACCCAATATTACGAAGCAAATAATGTAAAAATGGCAGCTTGGAAATCTCAGTACACCGTCAAAAACTCGACCAGCCTGTATTTTTCTAAAAAGTATTTTATTCCCTTAATTCTGACCCGCTGATTACGGGAAAAATAATTTAAAAATTCCAAGGGCCGTACTTTACAAGATACCAATTTTTATTTTGATTAGGAATCTTACAAGTTTTTTTAACTTTGGCGGAGTATAACTAATTAACGGTAAAAGATACATTGATGCTCGTTACACCATTCGATTCTATGGACTTTTCTACATATATGTACTAATTTTCAATGTTCATATACAGCTGACCCAATATTACGAAGCAAATAATGTAAAAATGGCAGCTTGGAAATCTCAGTACACCGTCAAAAACTCGACCAGCCTGTATTTTTCTAAAAAGTATTTTATTCCCTTAATTCTGACCCGCTGATTACGGGAAAAATAATTTAAAAATTCCAAGGGCCGTACTTTACAAGATACCAATTTTTATTTTGATTAGGAATCTTACAAGTTTTTTTAACTTTGGCGGAGTATAACTAATTAACGGTAAAAGATACATTGATGCTCGTTACACCATTCGATTCTATGGACTTTTCTACATATATGTACTAATTTTCAATGTTCATATACAGCTGACCCAATATTACGAAGCAAATAATGTAAAAATGGCAGCTTGGAAATCTCAGTACACCGTCAAAAACTCGACCAGCCTGTATTTTTCTAAAAAGTATTTTATTCCCTTAATTCTGACCCGCTGATTACGGGAAAAATAATTTAAAAATTCCAAGGGCCGTACTTTACAAGATACCAATTTTTATTTTGATTAGGAATCTTACAAGTTTTTTTAACTTTGGCGGAGTATAACTAATTAACGGTAAAAGATACATTGATGCTCGTTACACCATTCGATTCTATGGACTTTTCTACATATATGTACTAATTTTCAATGTTCATATACAGCTGACCCAATATTACGAAGCAAATAATGTAAAAATGGCAGCTTGGAAATCTCAGTACACCGTCAAAAACTCGACCAGCCTGTATTTTTCTAAAAAGTATTTTATTCCCTTAATTCTGACCCGCTGATTACGGGAAAAATAATTTAAAAATTCCAAGGGCCGTACTTTACAAGATACCAATTTTTATTTTGATTAGGAATCTTACAAGTTTTTTTAACTTTGGCGGAGTATAACTAATTAACGGTAAAAGATACATTGATGCTCGTTACACCATTCGATTCTATGGACTTTTCTACATATATGTACTAATTTTCAATGTTCATATACAGCTGACCCAATATTACGAAGCAAATAATGTAAAAATGGCAGCTTGGAAATCTCAGTACACCGTCAAAAACTCGACCAGCCTGTATTTTTCTAAAAAGTATTTTATTCCCTTAATTCTGACCCGCTGATTACGGGAAAAATAATTTAAAAATTCCAAGGGCCGTACTTTACAAGATACCAATTTTTATTTTGATTAGGAATCTTACAAGTTTTTTTAACTTTGGCGGAGTATAACTAATTAACGGTAAAAGATACATTGATGCTCGTTACACCATTCGATTCTATGGACTTTTCTACATATATGTACTAATTTTCAATGTTCATATACAGCTGACCCAATATTACGAAGCAAATAATGTAAAAATGGCAGCTTGGAAATCTCAGTACACCGTCAAAAACTCGACCAGCCTGTATTTTTCTAAAAAGTATTTTATTCCCTTAATTCTGACCCGCTGATTACGGGAAAATAATTTAAAAATTCCAAGGGCCGTACTTTACAAGATACCAATTTTTATTTTGATTAGGAATCTTACAAGTTTTTTTAACTTTGGCGTAGTATAACTAATTAACGGTAAAAGATACATTGGTGCTCGTTACACCATTCGATTCTATGGACTTTTCTACATATATGTACTAATTTTCAATGTTCATATACAACTGACCCAATATTACGAAGCAAATAATGTAAAAATGGCAGCTTGGAAATCTCAGTACACCGTCAAAAACTCGACCAGCCTGTATTTTTCTAAAAAGTATTTTATTCCCTTAATTCTGACCCGCTGATTACGGGAAAAATAATTTAAAAATTCCAAGGGCCGTACTTTACAAGATACCAATTTTTATTTTGATTAGGAATCTTACAAGTTTTTTTAACTTTGGCGGAGTATAACTAATTAACGGTAAAAGATACATTGATGCTCGTTACACCATTCGATTCTATGGACTTTTCTACATATATGTACTAATTTTCAATGTTCATATACAGCTGACCCAATATTACGAAGCAAATAATGTAAAAATGGCAGCTTGGAAATCTCAGTACACCGTCAAAAACTCGACCAGCCTGTATTTTTCTAAAAAGTATTTTATTCTCTTAATTCTGACCCGCTGATTACGGGAAAAATAATTTAAAAATTCCAAGAGCCGTACTTTACAAGATACCAATTTTTATTTTGATTAGGAATCTTACAAGTTTTTTTAACTTTGGCGGAGTATAACTAATTAACGGTAAAAGATACATTGGTGCTCGTTACACCATTCGATTCTATGGACTTTTCTACATATATGTACTAATTTTCAATGTTCATATACAGCTGACCCAATATTACGAAGCAAATAATGTAAAAATGGCAGCTTGGAAATCTCAGTACACCGTCAAAAACTCGACCAGCCTGTATTTTTCTAAAAAGTATTTTATTCCCTTAATTCTGACCCGCTGATTACGGGAAAATAATTTAAAAATTCCAAGGGCCGTACTTTACAAGATACCAATTTTTATTTTGATTAGGAATCTTACAAGTTTTTTTAACTTTGGCGTAGTATAACTAATTAACGGTAAAAGATACATTGGTGCTCGTTACACCATTCGATTCTATGGACTTTTCTACATATATGTACTAATTTTCAATGTTCATATACAGCTGACCCAATATTACGAAGCAAATAATGTAAAAATGGCAGCTTGGAAATCTCAGTACACCGTCAAAAACTCGACCAGCCTGTATTTTTCTAAAAAGTATTTTATTCTCTTAATTCTGACCCGCTGATTACGGGAAAAATAATTTAAAAATTCCAAGAGCCGTACTTTACAAGATACCAATTTTTATTTTGATTAGGAATCTTACAAGTTTTTTTAACTTTGGCGGAGTATAACTAATTAACGGTAAAAGATACATTGATGCTCGTTACACCATTCGATTCTATGGACTTTTCTACATATATGTACTAATTTTCAATGTTCATATACAACTGACCCAATATTACGAAGCAAATAATTTAAAAATGGCTGCTTGGAAATCTCAGTACACCGTCAAAAACTCGACCAGCCTGTATTTTTCTAAAAAGTATTTTATTCCCTTAATTCTGACCCGCTGATTACGGGAAAAATAATTTAAAAATTCCAAGGGCCTTACTTTACAAGATAGCTGATACAATATTAAGAAGCAAATAATTGTAAATATCGTAATATGTTTCCCGAAAATCTGTTCAAAACTTCTAGTAAAGTATCACTTCCGGTTTATGAATTTTAGCAATATTCTAATATGTCGTTCTCATTAATCTAAAAGTTTTAAATACCAAATTTGAAAAGATTTGGAATATATCTTAATACATTTTTCCCGAAAATCTGTTCAGAGCTTCAAGTAAAGTATCACTTCCGGTTTATCAATTGTATCCAAAATCTAATATGTTATTCCCCTTGATATAAAATTCGTAAATACTAAAATTGATAAAATTTCTTTTTTCTACAGTCTATATACAAAGTAGCCATTTGCGCTCTCTTTTGTCAACGCAAAATGTCACTTTGCCGCTCTAGAGCGACAAAGTAGAAAAAACGCTCGCTCCTCAAATTTCTAACTATACAATGTTGAGAAATGTTGCTTGGCTACATTTTTAATGGAAACGTTTAGTCAGGAATTAATGACACTGTAGTTACACATTCCCCACTTAACAAGTCAATCTGACATATAACTGCTCTGTCGGTATGTTACATAACCAAACAAAATACCGCACTGCTGTGAAAATGGTGGCGACTGTAGAAAAAGTCTTGTGTGTGCTTCGAGCGCAAATGGACATTGTCGATTTCGAGAGAATGCCTCGCTCCTGCGTCGCGCGGCAACAACCTCTCAATCGACAATGTTCCATTTTGCGCTCTTAATACACAAATAGCTATTACATTATAATATAATTTTTCTCATTACGGTTGTCAGGTATGTAGGCATGTATTAAGAGCATAAAAGTAAAATAATTTAGCAGATACTGAAAATGAATAACAAAAGTTGATAAAAAGGTGCCCATCATTACGATTGTGAAGTATGTAGGCATATAGTAAAACCGTTATGGGCTATATTCCTTCAAAAATATACTATCTCTTTACATCGTATCATCTATAACTGAGATATGCATGGACTCACACCATATTTCCCAACAAATATTACAGTAAGAAGAAGAGTTCATTAGAGTGAAATAGTTATATATTTCTGTCTCTGTCTTAGACAAATTAATTTTGAAAGTGAGTGTCCACTCCTGTTTGTATTACTCTATGATCACCGAGATATGTTACGGACCTAACACTATGTTTTACAAAAAATTATACAGTAAGAAGAAGAGTTTATTAGAATGAAATAGTTACATATTCCCCTCTCTGTCTAAAAATCAATATTTACTAGTGAGTGTTCACTCCTGATTTTATTATTCTATGTCGTGATGTCTCTGTCTTGCAGTATACCTTTCTCCGTCACACAAAAATCAATATGCATGCGCCGTCTAGTATTTAATGTGAGGAACACTTGACATAAAACTTGAGATTTACATTTTTTGATGTTTTATGATGGAACAATGAATGGCTCCCGTAAATTATACATGTTGGACGAGAATGCTTTTAAATTAAATAAAACAACCAAAGTGTGAGTAAGGTAACTTCATATTTTTTAACTCCGGTCGACTAAATTAATGTGTAAAGCTGACATATTTTAACCAACAATACCTCTCGCTAATTACAAATGGCGATAGATCAATAGTACCTCACGTCAATTGAAAATGGGAATAGAGCACCAGTACCTCTCGCAAGCTAATGTAAGTGATGTTTTATGACGAAACAATGGCTCCCGTAAATTATACATGTTGGAAGGGAATACTTTTAAATTAAATAAAACAACCAAAGTCTGGCTAAGGTAACTTCATTTTTTCTACCTCCGGTCAACTAAATTAATATGTAAAGATGACATATTTTTAACCAACAATACCTCCCGCTAAATACAAATGGAGATAGATCAACAGCACCTCCCGTCAATTGAAAATGAGAACAGTACCAGTACCTCTCGCCAACTAATCAATGTGTAAAGGTGACATTTCTTTAACAGCAATACCTGCCGCTAATTACAAATGGAGATAGATCAACAGTACCTCCCGTCAATTGAAAATGGAAATAGAGCACCAGTACATCCCGCAAGCTAATCTAAGTGATGTTTTATGACGAAACAATGACTCCCGTAAATTATACATGTTGGAAGGGAATACTTTTAAATAACAAAACAACCAAAGTCTGGCTAAGGTGACTTCATATTTCTTACCTCCCGTCAACTAAATCAATGTATAAAAGTGACATATTTTTAAACAACAATACCTCTCGCTAATTACAAATGGAGATAGATTAACAGCACCTCCCGTCAATTGAATATGAGAACAGAGTACCAGTACATCTCGCCAACTAATGAAAGTGTATAGGTGACATTTCTTGAACAACAATACCTGCCGTTAATTACAAATGGAGATAGACCAACAGTACCTCCCGTCAATTGAAAATGAGAATAGAGTACCAGTACCTCTCGCCATATAATCTAAGTGATGTTTTATGACGAAACAATGGCTCCCGGAAATTATAGGTTTGTTCCAACATATATGTTGGAAGGGAATACTTTTAAATAAATTAAAACAACCAATCAAACTCTGGCTAAGATGACACTTCATACTTTTACAATACCTCCCGCCAACTAAGCAATGTGTAAAGGTGGCATACTTTTTAATCAACAATACGTCCTGCTAATTACAAATGGAGCTAGAGCAACAGTATCTCCCGTCAATTGAAAATGATACCACAACATACCTCCCGCCAACTACATTCACAATCAAATTTGATCTTAGTACAATTTCATGTTGGCTTAAAATTGTAAGCTAAGGAGAGGCATTTCAAGGTGGCAATTTACAGTAGTGATTTTGACCAGGCGGATTGCACATGCTATTCGCTGAGATGAGAGAATGTGAGATGTACAATCGTGTACGAATTTTGCCCTTATTCCTTGTCATCTTCCTAGCGTTTTGAACCATCGTGTTTTTCTTCTCCAAGATCTTCAATATTACGCTATACCAGTTGCCTTCCTTCGTTTCTTTTTTTCTACAACGTTTGTCACCCATATTTGTCTAACTGATAAATTATAATTATTGTATTTGTGAATTGAACATTTTATTTATAGAAAACTGATACATCTTTCACAGCTTTGGGAAGAAATTCAAAATTGGTGGTTCTAGAATACAACCAATTTAATATAAATGGGGGGTAAAGCTGTTCGCGTCCGTGGTAGAATACCACACGTGCCCCCCGGTTAACACGAAATGAACAGCAAACGTCCGCCGCCAAACAATGCGAAAGAACCATGGTAGAATACCACATGTGCCCTCCAGTTAACACGAAATAAACAGCGAACGTCCGACGCCAAACAATGCGAAAGAAATTCGATTTAAGCTAATTACAAGATACATCGAATCGAATTTAAAGTTTTCGTCGCTGATATCTTCGTAATATGAACAATTATTTTAAAGATATAACACTAACAGACGCAGTATTTAACGTAGAATTCGAATATTGTAGAATAATCAACGGAGCAACATTTTCCTTTACAAGATCTGCACAATGCACAAGAAATCAAATTTGACTTGGCGATATTTGTTCCACGGATTCGCATAGATGCTGCTCCATCTACAAAGACAATACAGCGGCATAAACAGTGGTTTTCTCAGCTGAAATCATATGGAAAATGTAAGTTAAACATCAAATTTGTTATATATTTTTAATTGTTAAAAACTTTTGCGTTATTTATAATGATTTTAAAAAATGTACCAACGATAATAATTATGTAATGAACGAGCAAAATGAAAGCTGTAAAAGCATGACTGAAGTAACTCATTTCTCTTACTTTTTCAGATTGCATGCAAGACCATGAGGGCTTCGGAAACATGAAAGTGGCAGCAGAAAAGGACAGAGCACCTTTAAGAGAAACAGAAGACAACGGAGTTCCTGCTTTGGGGCGCCACAACCCATAAATTCAAGCGTGTTGTCTGTACGTATAAGGTAAGAATCTTACTAGATTTCATATTATTTGCTTTACAATTCTGTAGCTTTACGGCAATAACAGATATGTCCCATTTGGAATATCTGCAAATTTTTATCATTTTTTAAATGGTTTAAAGAATACCACAAACTAATCATTATTATTTAATAGATGGACTCTTTGGTTGGTCTAAGACTTCAAGGAACTTGGAGAATTTCGATGCAGCGTTCGAGCTTTGGATTTCAACACTGCAGATCTTCTAAGGCAGCTCTTCTAAAGGATAGCTGAGGTCCAGATAAATCTTCTACGGCGTAGATGACCACCGATAGATGAACTGGTAAGAAACTTTGTTTTTTTATAAAATATTTGGTCTCATGTTCAATCATGAGAACTTATAGTCAAAGGAATATGACTATAATATATGTCTAAATATTATCTTGTATTCAAATTCAATTTTGAGTACTACATTGAAAGGATTATAACTTTCATGGATGTCTGTATAATATTGAAACAATTTAAAATTAAAATATCGACTATTTATCAATAAAATCAATATCTGGGAACATATGACTAACTTATATCTTTCAGGAATCGGACATCAAGAAGACTAGATTAATATAGTAGATTTTAAGTTAGTTTTAAGTTCTTTTAAATGTATTTTAAGGTCTTAATTAAACTTTGGCTCATCGCGCCGTTGAGCAAACACGCGTTTTCTTTAAAAATGAAAATAAATTGATTAATTTGAAGTGCATTCCTTGGCGATTCATCATAAAATCGTGCGTCTACGTTTGCCACCGTGGTATGCGTACTGCGCGGGTTGCCCAGACGGCCCCTAGGGAGAGTGTATGTGAAAAGAAAAATATATGTATCGGGGCATGAATGATGCGAATGGGTGAGAGAATCAGTGAGAGGGTCAGGAAGGTGGGAGAGATTCGAAACTTGTTGTGGGTCCGGGTTTCCTTATTTAACATCACGGTTAGTGGGATGGGTAGGTAGGGTTCGTGCGCGATTTTCCATAATTGAGTGGACTGATATGGTTAGCCATGCAATGTGAAACCAGTTGTTTATTCTGGGGGATCGCTTCGCACTTGTGCGAATGTTTCTAGGGACAGTTTAATTCTTTTGTAGTAAAGTTGCTGGCCATCGTATTGATGCCTACGCTCTAGGTTGCTAGACTCGAATGAGAAAAGATTAAACGAACCTGAATGCTATCACAGGAAACTTTCTTATGGCGTCTATGTGCTCTCCTCATCCGGAGGCAACGTATGTAATCATCATTTAATGTTAATGGCAACGAATAATTAAAGACAAAGTAAAGTTTTTGTTTGATTTAACTTTGTTTGAGCACACGGGTTGATCGCGTTCGGGGTAGGTATCGCGTATGAGATCGGGCGATGTCTCCGGGAGTAACTCGCTCAGGCATCCAAGCCGAGTAGATTACATGTAACTGTCTATCTTGTACTTAGGGAGTTCGCGTTGCAGGCCGTACATGCAGTGCATCGTGTGGGGTCGGCTTAACCCCCTCGTAAACTACATGTGAGAACCACCCCGGCGTTCTCACTTTTTGTCTTAGCTCGTATATCTCTCTCTCATACTTCGCGTTTAGCTTAGCATAGTCTAGATATAAGATAGCTTGCGTAGACATAAGATAGCTTAGATATAAGATAGGCAAGGGTTGTTTTTGCTTTTTGAGAGAGAGGGAAAAATTAACGTAACTTCACACTTTTAGATTTGCTATTCTTTGAACGAGATATTAACGTAAGTTAGGCTTAGATTTGCTATTCTTTGAACGAGATATTAACGTAAGATAGGCTATTTTGCGCACTTCACCAACTTAATTTGGGGGGTTCTACAATAGCTTAAGTTTGATTATAAAATATTGTACATGAAATTGTATTTATTAAATAAATGGTATATATGGGGAGCGTGGGTTTGGTATTTGAGGGCGGTTGCTCCCTGTATATACAATTTATTAAATAAATAGTATAGTTTTAAGATAGTTCTAAGTTGGAAGAACTTTCTACTGCCCTGTCACTGTCGTCGAGATTGCAGTGCCGATTGGTGACGCAGACCATGGCTTCCTCTTCATAAAGACCTGTTTAAAATGTATGTACACAATAAAACAATCTTTTAATTTATGTTCTGTTTAATTTAAACCCGTCACATTAGTCGTACAGTAGGTAGTTTTAGTAAAAATTGTATTTATTATTAAGCATTTAGACGCGGCCAGGGTAAAATTAGATTTTAAGTATTGTAAACGAAGCTTTGTATTCATAAATATTATATATTTTCTTAAATAAGCGTTTGGGTGATAATACCAAAAAAATATATAATATAATTTATGTAAAGGTTCGCAAATGGTCTTAAACTGAATAAGAAATCTTGTGCCTTTAACAATGGGAACAAGAAATCTTATTTAGGGACCCCAAGATTTAATTTGTTAAATATTGTAAACGGAACTCTATTAAATATATTATATATTGGGTAATAGATAACCCAAAAAATATATAACTAGAGTTTTGGATCAGTTATAAAACTAAAATGTTTGTTACCAATTGAAATTATTACGGTTGTATTATTTGTTATTAATTATTTTGCATCTTTATTTTGTAAATAAATGTTTTATCTTCAGATAAACTTTATTTACAGGATAAAAATGCAAAATAATTGATAACAAATTAATATAACCAGGATAATGATAATTTTATTTGGTAACAAACGTTTTAATTTTGTAACTAAACCATGTTTGACACTGTCATAAATTGTTATTAGATTTGTTAACAAATTTAGTAACATTTATGAACAGAATTATAACACAAATAAAACGTAAAAGACATTTGTGTTTAAAAATTCTGTTCATAATTATTTCTTACCAAGTTTGTTATCAAATTTGATAACAATTTTTTATCGTTCCAAAGAGGCTTTAGTTATAAAACTAAAATGTTTGTTACCAAATAAAATTTCCATTATTTGATTTGTATTTTTTATTAATCATTTTGCATCTTTATTTTGTAATAAAATAAACTTTTATTACAAAATAATGCAAAATTTTTAATAAAATTTACAACCAAAATAATGGTAATTTTATTTGGTAACAAACATTTTAGTTTTATAACTAAAGCCTGTTTGGAACGATAAAAAATTGTTATCAAATTTGATTACAAACTTGGTAAGAAATAATTATGAACAGAATTTTAAACACAAATGTCTTTTACGTTTTATTTGTTATAATTCTGTTCATAAATGTTCCTAAATTTGTTAATAAATCTAATAACAATTTGAGACAGCGTCAAACATGGTTCAGTTATTTTTATTCTTTGTATTTTATATATAAATATACTTACGCTTGTCCTGAAAAATTAGAAATAGGGATGTTTAAATAAATGTCTGCATAAATTTTGATTATATTTATTGTTTCTTTGAATCTTACATTGTATGTTCAATATTTTATACAATAAAATAAATTAAAAAATGTAAGTTGTCTTTCTTTTTCCACGTATATAGTTCCTAAAACGGCCACAAGGGTGCAGCACCTGTCAATATAAAAAATGATGGGCACCCCCTTAAAAATCGTGCATAGATGCTACCTAGAAGTAGCATCTATACACCAAATTTTCTAAAAAAATCGTACATAGATGCTACCTAGAAGTAGCATCTATACAACAAATTTTCTAAAAAATCGAACATAGATGCTACCTGGAAGTAGCATCTATACACCAAATTTTCTAAAAAAAATCGTACATAGATGCTACGTAGAAGTAGCATCTATACAACAAATTTTCTAAAAAATCGAACATAGATGCTACCTAGAAGTAGCATCTATACACCAAATTTTCCTAAAAATTGGTGCATGGATGCTTCTATTTTCGTTTAAAATGAAGCATCCATGCACCAAAATTTCTAAAAAATGGTGCATGGATGCTTCTTTTTTAGTTAATAAATTTATGGTTGCCTATATTTTAGGCGCAATGCTTTCCGACCGGTGCTGCCCTCTGGCGGCTGATATAAGAACTATGCACGTAATACGTTCACGACTCTGAGGATGTATTAAAAATAAGTAATTTTCAAATCAATTTTAAAGTTTATTAGCATATATAATTACAAATATTTTTAAAATATATACAGTAACATTTTATTACAATTTTACAATATAACATTTCTCTTCTACTGCCTTTAGGGTCCTGCTAGTTCACATCTTGACAATCTGCACAGAACAATTAATAAAAATTAGATTATTAAACATAAATACAAAATAAGAGGGTAAACCAAAAGGGGTTAATATTTTTGTGGAAAAAAATTAAAAATATTTAAATATTTCCTGTACGAGATATCTAAAAGATAAAACAGGAGTTATTCGACGAGGTGAACTTAATACCTTCTTCTTACCTTAACAGCTTCAAGTCATATATCCTCCTCTGCTCGACGACTCCTCACGGCTGCAGGGCTTAGTTATCTTCGGACAATCGTTGTTCTAGATGTTTCCCATGTTCAACAGCTCCAGGATCGCGGCAAGCGATTTCTGTTTGTCCGCCCGTCTGCACAGCAGCACCTGGTACATTAACGGAGTTATTCAACTTTAATTGATTAGTACGTTAGAACTAAGGACTGAAAGATTTCTAGATTCCCGGGGAAAACCCTAGGAACGTACACACTTATGTTCTCCCATTTATCCATATTTATGTATGTGTTTAAAGTTTTATCAGGGGCCCACATCACCATTTATTTAGGTTTTATTTGTAATTAATGTTTTTTTTTTAGCTAAAATGTTAATAATAAATTATTTAATTGCGGTAAAACATAACTTTAAACTGCGTCGACAAGGTCAAAAATTTCAATTATCTTCAAAAAATATACATTTTATTTCACGATATCTGATTTATAAAAATAAAGACCGTGTCACAAAACCTTGCTCTTTCCTTATTTTCAATTGACGAAAGGTACTGTTCCTCTATCCTCATTTGTAATTAGCGGGAGATATTGTCGGTTAAAAATATGTCATCTTTCACATTATGTTAGTTAACCGGAGGTAAAAAATATGAAGTTACCTTAGCCTGACTTTGGTTGTTTTTTTTCTATTTAAAAGTATTCCCTTACAACATGTATAATATACGGGAGCCATTGTTTCGTCATAACACATCTCTTAGGTAAATTAGTTTGCGGGAGGTACTGGTGCTGTATTTTCAATTGACGTGAGGTACTGTTGATCTATCGCCATTTTTAATTAGCGAGAGGTATTGTTGGTTATAAATATGTCATCTTTACACATTAATTTAGATGACCGGATGTAAAAAAAATAAAGTTACCTTAGCCTGACTTTGGTTGTTTTATTTAATTTAAAAGTATTCCCTTCCCACATGTATAATTTACGGGCGCCATTGTTTCGTCATAAAACATCACTTACATTAGCTTGCGAGAGGTACTGTGCTCTATTCCCATTTTCAATTGACGGGAGGTACTGTTGATCTATCGCCATTTTTAAGTAGCGAGAGGTATTGTTGGTTATAAATATGTCATCTTTACACATTAATTTAGTTGACCGGAGGTAAAAAAAATGAAGTTACCTTAGCCTGACTTTGGTTGTTTTATTTAATTTAAAAGTATTCCCTTCCCACATGTATAATTTACGGGCGCCATTGTTTCGTCATAAAACATCACTCACATTAGCTTGCGAGAGGTACTGTGCTCTATTCCCATTTTCAATTGACGGGAGGTACTGTTGATCTATCGCCATATTTAAGTAGCGAGAGGTATTGTTGGTTATAAATATGTCATCTTTACACATTAATTTAGTTGACCGGAGGTAAAAAAAATGAAGTTACCTTAGCCTGACTTTGGTTGTTTTATTTAATTTAAAAGTATTCCCTTCCCACATGTATAATTTACGGGCGCCATTGTTTCGTCATAAAACATCACTCACATTAGCTTGCGAGAGGTACTGTGCTCTATTCCCATTTTCAATTGACGGGAGGTACTGTTGATCTATCGCCATTTTTAAGTAGCGAGAGGTATTGTTGGTTAAAAATATGTCATCTTTACACATTAATTTAGTTGATCGGAGGTAAAAAAAAATGAAGTTACCTTAGCCTGACTTTGGTTGTTTTATTTAATTTAAAAGTATTCCCTTCCCACATGTATAATTTACGACAGCCATTGTTTCGTCATAAAACATCACTTACATTAGCTTGCGAGAGGTACTGTGCTCTATTCCCATTTTCAATTGACGTGAGGTACTATTGATCTATCGCCATTTGTAATTAGCGAGAGGTATTGTTGGTTAAAAATATGTCATCTTTACACATTAATTTAGTTGACCGGAGGTAAAAAATATGAAGTTACCTTAGCCAGACTTTGGTTGTTTTTTTTTTATTTAAAAGTATTCCCTTGCAACATGTATAATTTACAAGAGCCATTCTTCCATCCCCAAAGTGTTCCTCATGTCAAATACTAAACGACGGGTGCATATTCATTTTTGTGTGACGGAGAAAGGTATACTGCAAGACAGAGACATCACGACATGGAATAATAAAGATGGGAGGGAACACTCACTTTTAAATATTGATTTTTAGACAGAGAGGGGAATATGTAACTATTTCATTCTAATAAACTCTTCTTCTTAGTGTATTATTTTTTGTAAAACGTAGTGTTAGATCCGTAACATATCTCGGTGATCATAGAGTAATACAAAAAGGAGTGGACACTCACTTTCAAAATTAATTTGTCTAAGACAGAGACAGGAATATATAACTATTTCATTCTAATGAACTCTTCTTCTTACTGTAATATTTGTTGGGAAATATGGTGTTAAGTCCATACATATCTCAGTTATAGACAATACGATGTATTTTACTGGTAGTTATGTTCATTTTCAGTATCTGCTAAATTATTTTACTTTTATGCTTTTAATACATGCCTACATATCTGGCAACCGTAATGAGAAAAATTATAATATAAAAAAAAAATTTCAATTTTAGTATTTAAGAATTTTATATCAAAGGGAATAACATATTAGATTTTTGCTAAAATTGATAAACCGGAAGTGATACTTTACTTGAAGCTCTGAACAGATTTTCGTGAATAATATAATATGATATGTTCTAAAAGTTTTCAAATTTGGTATTTAAGACTTTTCTATAAAGGGGAACAACATATTAGATTTTGGCTAAAATTGACAAACCGGAAGTGATACTTTACTTGAAGCTCTGAACAGATTTTTGTGAAAAATACATTATGATATATTCCAAAACTTTTCAAATTTGGTATTTAAGACTTTTCTATAAAGGGAAACAACATATTAGATTTTGGCTAAAATTGGTAAACCGGAAGTGATACTTTACTGGAAGCTCTGAACAGATTTTTGTGAAAAATACATTATGATATATTCCAAAACTTTTCAAATTTGGTATTTAAGACTTTTCTATAAAGGGAAGCAACATATTAGATTTTGGCTAAAATTGGTAAACCGGAAGTGATACTTTACTGGAAGCTCTGAACAGATTTTCGTGAATGATATATTAAGGTATATTCTAAAACTTTTCAAATTTAGTATTCAAGACTTTTCTATAAAGGGGCACAACATATTAGATTTTGGCTAAAATTGATAAACCGGAAGTGATACTTTACTTGAAGCTCTGAACAGATTTTTGTGAAAAATACATTATGATATATTCCAAAACTTTTCAAATTTGGTATTTAAGACTTTTCTATAAAGGGAAGCAACATATTAGATTTTGGCTAAAATTGGTAAACCGGAAGTGATACTTTACTGGAAGCTCTGAACAGATTTTCGTGAATGATATATTAAGGTATATTCTAAAACTTTTCAAATTCAGTATTCAAGACTTTTCTATAAAGGGGCACAACATATTAGATTTTGGCTAAAATTGATAAACCGGAAGTGATACTTTACTTGAAGCTCTGAACAGATTTTTGTGTAAAATACATTATGATATATTCCAAAACTTTTCAAATTTGGTATTTAAGACTTTTCTGTAAAGGGAAACAACATATTAGATTTTAGCTAAAATTGGTAAACCGGAAGTGATACTTTACTGGAAGCTCTGAACAGATTTTCGTGAATGATATATTAAGGTATATTCTAAAACTTTTCAAATTTAGTATTCAAGACTTTTCTATAAAGGGGCACAACATATTAGATTTTGGCTAAAATTGATAAACCGGAAGTGATACTTTACTTGAAGCTCCGAACAGATTTTCGTGAATAATATATTAAGATATAATGCAAAACTTTTCAAATTTGGTATTTAAGACTTTTCTATAAAGGGGAACAACATATTAGATTTTAGCTAAAATTGATAAACCGGAAGTGATACTTTACTTGAAGCTCCGAACAGATTTTCGTGAATAATATATTAAGATATAATGCAAAACTTTTCAAATTTGGTATTTAAGACTTTTCTATAAAGGGGAACAACATATTAGATTTTAGGTAAAATTGATAAACCGGAAGTGATACTTTACTTGAAGTTCTAAACAGATTTTCGTGAATAATATATTAAGATATAATGCAAAACTTTTCAAATTTGGTATTTAAGACTTTTCTATAAAGGGGAACATCATATTAGATTTTGGCTAAAATTGATAAACCGGAAGTGACACTTTACTTGAAGCTCTGACCAGATTTTTGTGAATAATATATTAAGATATAGTCCAAAACTTTTCAAATATGATATTTAAGTATTTTAGATTAATGAGAATGACACATGAAATTTTTGCTAAAATTGATACACCAGAAGCGATACTTTACTTGAAGCTCTGACTAGATTTTCGTGAATAATATATTAAGATATAGTCCAAAACCTTTCAAATATGGTATTTAAGACTTTTAGATTAATCAGACCGACACATGAGATTTTGGCTAAAAATGATAAACCGGAAGCGATACTTTACTTGAAGCTCTGAACAGATTTTTGTGAAAAATATATTATGATATAATCCAAAACTTTTCAAATATGGAATTTAAGACTTTTAGATTAATCAGAACGACACATGAGATTTTGGCTAAAAATGATAAACCGGAAGTGATACTTTACTTGACGCTCTGAACAGATTTTAGATGCAACGCCCATTATTTGTGCCGGTCTATCCATGCAAAGAAAAGTCCTTAAAAAATTTTTGTCTGGGTTCGAATCTTTTTCGATCTTTCATCCTCTGCTCTCTTTTTTCCTGCTGGCCAATCACAGTCTAGCTTTCAGCCTGGCCTGCTTTGATGTCGTTCTCTGTGTAGCAATCTCAGTCTGCGGCTGTTGACTCTAAGAGCAGTTACTTGATACTCGTTTCGTTCGTATAAACCATTGTTCTCTCTTATGGAGTCTTTATAAAGATCTTGAAGTCTTATAATAGATTAAAGTTTAAAGAATTGTGAATAAGTGAGTGGATAGATGAAGAATATCAGGATGTGTCAACTGGATTGTTGAAGAGGTAATGTTGGAACAGATGGTTAGCTGCTTGTGATGTGATGTGAAATATTGTAAGGTTACTGTTCGTTCGCTCATACATATCTCTGAAATATTTTCGTAATAATTCAGCCGGTTTACATTTTCAACAAATTATAAAATCTGCGCAAATTATTAGATATTTCATCGAAATTCTTTAGACTAATTTAAACTTAAAAATATTTTTAAAAAAATATGGGCCAAATGACTGGTGATAGTAGTTCTGCCGAAATTTTCTAATCCAGATTTCGCTTCTATCAAGGCCCTTTTCTTTTTGGCACAACTAGAAACAGTGCTACAGTAAAATCTATTTTGCAAGACATATGGGACAATACTCATAGAAAAATATGCAGGGCTTAGGGATTCAATGCTGGTAATACAAATAAAAGCGATGCAACACAATATTAAATGGTGCAATACTTGAATAATAATAATAATAATAATAATAATAATAATAATAATGTGTTGAAATTTCCCACCATTTGCGTAGGTTTTATAATTTATTTATTTATAAAAGTACACTGGCGAAGTTTACCAATATATAAAATTAGGGAGGTATAGTTTTAGCAAAAATATTGGGATGTGTAAACAAGATTATTAAAGAGGTAAAGTTGAATTATATTAGTTTGAAAACAGTTGTTAAGCTTGGATGTGAATTATTAAATAAGGTTACTCGCTATTCGCTCATACATATCTCTGAAATATTTTTGTGTTTTTATATATCTGCCGATTACCAATATATATATTAGAGATTGTTTTGGCAAAAAATTGACAATAATTATTCCAATTTTTACCTCCCGCTACCCGTAATAAGGGAGGTATGGGGATCGTGCTAAAAATCGCATATCGAGATTTTGGTAAATGACCACGTTTTAAGGTCCCTAGAATCCAATTTTAACATTTTCACGATGATGTGTGTGTGTGTATGTGTGTGTGTGTATGTGCGTGTGCGTGTGTGTATGTGTGTATCCTCCACTCTAATTCAAATACTATCATGCAGAAAATTTTGAAACCTTGTATTTCGGACTGTAATGGAAAGAGCCCATTAGATTTTGGTGAAAATCGGATAACCCGCAATGGCACTTTACTAGAAGCTCAAAATAGTTTTTCTTCAAAAAATACATTTAAATGTTATTTTTTCGAGATTAATGTTATTATAAAAATTAAAGATTATTAAATTAAATATATATTTTATGGGTAAATTTATAAAATTATCTATAATTTAAATCCCAGAGCCTCCGCTTTAAACAAACAAAACGCAGATATTCAAATGTATGTAACTGACAGATAAATGTCACTATCAAAGAACTATCATTTCAAAATAATATTAGTAACGTTTTAAAAAGAAAAAAGTAAATAGAACAATAGAAAAGGAATTCAGTACAGTTTCCAGCATAAGTAAATATGTAGGTATGTATTTAGGTTAATAAAAATTAACGATTCACAAAAATGTTTAAGCTAATCCTCATTTTTGGATTAGTGAATTCTATTCTATCCCGGTATTTAAAATTTAATATTCATTTTATAATAGCTCCGGTGGCTCAATGGTTAGAGTAACGCCTCATGTCATGAGATTCCAAATTTTCAGCGTACTAGTTGCTACGTTGCTAGCTTTAATGGTTTAAAAGCTACAGACAAAAACAGAGAAAATGAGCTAGGTAAAAATTCATTGTTCATAATAAAAAATCTGATGTGGCCAGCACATTACCTTCCGTCAGTTCTATGTATTTTGTATAAATGTCATACAGAAAGCTCCTTGCAAAAGATTTTATTTCTTGTACATTACCTTAAGGCAGTTGCATGTATTTTATACAAATTCCATACAGAAAGTTTCTAACAAAAGATCCTATATTTCCAGCAGGCACCGGACAGCTAAATGAATGTGCCAAAACACTATCATAGTTCGCGGAAGCAAACTGTAGAGGCGCGACAGTGCTTACATTTAAAAAAAAATGAATTAAGTCACCTTTGAGTTCAAAACATTTTGCAATATATTGAATTGTAAAGTCACATAAGTCATCACACATGTCATTGAACGTACGCTTTAACATATTGAATTATTTGGTAATTCAATTTGTAATAGTTTTAGTTATAGTGCCAGTAGTGATTTATTTCGTGATTTCTCCAGTTTTAAAGTGTATTACCTGTGTTTACTTTTTGACGTAATTTGGAATTGAAATTCAGTAAACTGATGAACATTCGTTGTGCTATTTGATATAAAGTGCAGTGCAAAGAAGCAAATAGACGTTTAACTTTTATATTTAATGATGAAATGTCGTACCATTTTCAATATCCTTTTATCTTACTTCTTACATATTAACAAATATTAAAATAGAAGTGAGTCTATCAGTCTATCTGACAAGTAATTTTAAATTTATTTAGAAATAAATTTATAGTCATTGTATTGTGATTATTTAAAATATATGTATGTACTTATATTCAATGTTCTTATTATGTCTTTTATTTTAAAACTTCAAAATTTCAATTTAGCTATACATGACAAGTCTCCTAAGTCACAAACTACCAAGCCGACCAAGCCATCACAGTGTGCGTTAGTTCATGGAAGCAATCTGTAGATGTCACTATTTTGTATTTCGAAAAATACATTAACTGTCCTATCTGTAGTTGAGGTGATCCGTGATTTCCAGTAAAATTATAACATAAACATACTGTCAACTGCACTTGACACTGACACCTTTCAATCAGAATTTTCTTAATGTAGCAGCTGTTTCCAGAGTTATAGCAAAGCTGACTAATATATATAATATTTAATTTCTTTATAATTTTTACCTTCCGTCACCTTTAGGTAAGGAAGGTATTGTCTTTGGTCAAAAAATTCGGTGGTGAGTTTTTGACGAATAAGCACGTTTTAGGGTCTCTAGAATACGATTTTACTATTTTTACGATGATGTCTGTATGTGTGTGTGTGTGTATGTATGTGTGTGTGTGTGTGTGTGTGTGTGTGTGTGTCTGTGTGTGACAAAATTTTCTAATGCGATAACTGTAATACTACAATTCCAAAAATTATAATTCTTTCGTATTCCTCTTCGTTACATCCATGTGAAGAGCTGATTAGATTTTGGTTATAATTGGTCAACCGGAAGTACTCTCATTTGAAGATTTTAACAGTTTTTCTTGAAAAAACGATGTTAAATATCATTTTTTCACATTTAATGTTATTATAAATATTAAAGAATTATTTATTCTCTATACGATTTGAATGCATTTTATACTTCATATTAAATGGATATAGAGTTAAAAAATTATAAAGAAATTAAATATCATATATATTAGTCAGCTTTGCTATAACTCTGGAAACAGCTGCGATACATTAAGAAAATTCTGATTGAAAGGTGTCAGTGTCAAGTGCAGTTGACAGTATGTTTATGTTATAATTTTACTGGAAATATAGGATCTTTTGTTAGAAACTTTCTGGATGGAATTAGTACAAAATATATACAACTGCCTTAAGGTAATGTACAAGAAATATAATCTTTTGCAAGGAACTTTCTGTATGACATTTATACAAAATACATAGAACTGACGGAAGGTAATGTGCTGGCCACATCAGATTTTTTAACTCTATGTCCATTTAATATGAAGTATAAAATGCATTCAAATCACATAGAGAATAAATAATTCTTTAATATTTATAATAACATTAAATGTGAAAAAATGATATTTAACATCGTTTTTTCAAGAAAAACTGTTAAAATCTTCAAATGAGGGTACTTCCGGTTGACCAATTATAACCAAAATCTAATCAGCTCTTCACATGGATGTAACGAAGAGGAATACGAAAGAATTATAATTTTTAGAATTGTAGTATTAGAGTTATCGCATTAGAAAATTTTGTCACACACACACACACACACACACACACACACGCACACGCACACGCACACGCACACGCACACGCACACGCACACGCACACGCACACACACACACACACACACACACACACACACACACACACACATACAGACATCGTAAAAATAGTAAAATCGTATTCTAGAGGCCCCTAAAACGTGCTTATTCATCAAAAACTCACCACCGAATTTTTTGACCAAAGACAATACCTTCCTTACCTAAAGGTGACGGAAGGTAAAAAGTATTCAAAAATATGTGTACTTTTAACTGCCTATAACTTTTGCAACAGCCTATATAAAACATCAGTGCTGATGCACTTTATAGAGAATTCCACGTAGATTTAAAATTTTCAGCGTACAAGTTACTAGCTTTAATGGTTTAAAAGCTACAGGCAAAAATAGATAAAATGAGCTAGGCAAAAATTCATTGTTCATAATAAAAAGTAATCAAAAATATGTGTACTTTTAACTGCCTGTAACTTTTGGAACAGCCTATATAAAAACATCAGGGCTGATGTATATTATAGAGAATTTCATGTAGATTCCAAATTTTCATCGTACAAGTTGCTAGCTTTAATGGTTTAAAGGCTACAGGTAAAAATAGAGAAAATGAGCTGCTGAATTATATTTTTTTATGCTTTTAATACATGCCTACTACTACTGTTGCCCTACGGCTTGTCACCCCAATTTTTTTACGGGATATAAAAGTATATGGCCTCCTTAATATTCAGTTAAAATTTGAAACTGAAACTTTTTAAATTAATGTACATAAAGAGACTCCAAATTTTTATCGTACAAGTTGCTAGCTTTAATTGTGTAAAAGCTACAGGCAGAAATAGAGAACATGAGATGCTGAATTATATTTTATTTTTATGCTTTTAATACATGCCTACATATAGAATAGAATATGAGGTGGGTACAGCGCCGAAGTTTTTTTTAATAAATTTGAAAGTTTCGTATGTTGTTGAATATTCCGGCTATGTTTAAGGGTACTTTACAAACTCCCTACTTGAAGGCAAACTGTTACTTATCGTCAACCAAACAATGACATGTTTTCGTAACAGGTATAACGAAAAATCTGTTCTTGCTAATTTTTTGGCTTATAAAAACGTCCTTAATAATAATTGTCTTTAATTAAATATGAAGATGTAGAAATCCTGAAAAAAGAACGTATATTATTTTTTCCAAGTTTATCTGAAATTTTTGACCTTTCGACGCAGTTTTGTTATATTTTACCGCAATTAGATAATTTATTATTAATCACTATTATTTTTAGACATCCTACCTAACAGTTTAGCTAAGAAATACCCAAATACATATACATACAAAACATAAATAAATAAATGATGATGTGGGGCTCTTGATAAAACTGAAAACAAAACATACATAAAAATAAAATGGGGGAACCTAACAAGTGTGTACTCAACGACGGTGTTGAGTTTGTGTAAAGTGTGTACGTCCCTAGGGTCTTCCTGCGCCCCGGATGCTTCCACCACAAGAGCTACAGGTTCGCACCACCGCGAGTGTGGCAGACCAGGCCCTGAACTTGAGTGCTAGCGATGCAATGCCGCCCCAAGCTAGTCCCAGAGCTAAGCTGCCTCACACTCAAGCCCAGTTATGCTCTTTCAAGCCCAACCTTCGTTGAAGCGAGAAAGAAAAAGGGCACAACATGCAAATACCGCTAGTCACCCAACCATACCTAGTGGCCGTGCACCTGAAAGGGAAAAGTTAGCTCAAGAGCCCCCGTTGAAACTGCTCACGCCCTAACCACAATATACATACATAATATACATGCATAAATACGTAATATACATACATATATAAATACATAAGAAATCAACAATATATACGGACGAAATCGCGGCGACGAACGGATATTTCAAAAGCTATGAGTGGTGATACAAAAAAACACATTTTGTAAATATATTTATTATTTATTTTTACATAATATATAATACATAAGAAGGGTGTGTGTGTGTGTGTGTTTGCAAAAGTAATACAAAGGCAAGTGTGTGTAACTACAATTTAATAAGTTAAAACTGCAAAATATTACTTTAAAATGCAAGTAAACTAACTGCAATTAATGAAAACTGTAAATAAAAACGTAAATAAACTGGTTGTAATTATTTGAAACTGCAAATTAATACTATAAAATGCAAGTAAACTACAATTTAATAAGTTAAAACTGACTGCAAATACTTTAAAATGCAAGTAAACTATACTTAATTTTAAACTGCAAAATGTAACTTTAACTGCAATCTAACTAAAATTTAGTGTATCTGTGTTTCTTCAATAGCACAAGGGTGCACTCTCCATGCCAGCGATGAGTGCCCGTGAGGCGATGCCTTGTAGAAGCCCACAGGTATGAATATGCCATCACCCAGCAATGGCTAATATGCCGTGATGATATATTTATTTCAAAAACTGGGAATCAGTACAGCGAGTTACTCAGTCCGGCGGACTCTAGTGTGGGTAGAGCGACCTTCCCAGAGGCCCAACTGCCCTATCCCAGAGGGGAGCAGCAAAAGGACGACTGAGTTTGCCACAATGGGTCCCAGTCGGCCTTGGGAAATTGATTCTAATCTTCTAAAAGGGGTATATACTAGAAAGAGCTGCTTGGATAGTTAAGAGGAAAACTGAAAAAAATCAAAAGCATGCAAGGGAGGGGGCTGTTCTTTTCTTCACCTGAAATCTTGAAATCGCGAAAAATCTAATAAGACCTACAGCCGGTGCTATAGATCATTAATAAATGTAGTTTCGTTTCTAAATGAAGTGTCTATTATTTATTTATTTTTTGTTAACAATTTATTTAAAAATAATAGTCCAAGTTTTGATTGCCAGTGTCAGCTACGTCATTCAACATATGTTTTACTTATAAAAAGGCGATAGCTGAAGGCTTGTGAAAGTAGAAAGAATTTGGAATAGAGTATAATTTTCGTGGTCAATAATTTGAAATATGTATGGATAATAAACAATTTAATAAAGTGATTAATAAAAAATCAAGTATATTATACAATAGTTTAAATTTGTGTGTCATTCGACATATCTTTTACATTAATATAAAGCAGAAGGATGAAAGTAGTGAGAACGTAGATGTTAATGGCATTAGAAACTAAATAAAATATATATAAAAAAAAAATTTTTAAATATATCATATGATTTTGAACCCGTGTATTTTACATTTCTAGCCATTTATTTAACAACTAATCATGTGTAGTATTAAATTAAATAATAGGATAGACACTCCAAATGAAAACTACGCTACCCTGTCCTTAAATATCGCGGAAACCGACCCGAATAAGAAAAAGTATCGGCGAAACTTTAATTACATTTTACTCTAACTTTAAAATGCAAATGAATTTATTTTTAATGTAATATTAGCAAAAAATCAATCGCAACTTTAATAACTAAAATAATTCTAACTATTTTCTGCCTTCTTGTGGTTGTAGATTGACCCTGAAGCCTTAAACAAAGCTTTAGATAAGCCCTGTTGTTGACCAAAAGGCTTAAACCAGCCTTTACACTCCATGGAAACTTTACTGGAAACCTATAGTGTAAACTGTACTTGTTTAAATATTAATTTAAACAAATACAATTTTTAGGGAAAAATTCTATCACTGACGAACGGATATTTATTCAAATATTAAAAAACTAAATTTCGCCGATTTATTTACAATATATTAACGATTTACACGACGCCCGATGTTAATAACATACATAGACATTCACAATGTGCCTCGGAAAAGAAGTACAGAAGAAAATATGATTATTTGAATTAAATTCAACAACATAAACCATATTTTCATAAGAAAAATGATTTTACTTTTGTGTTAGGCTGAAAAAAAATAGCAAAAAAGCGACAATGAAGAGAGGCACATAATAACGAACGACTTACATTGATAAACACAGCTCAGCTACCAGCAAGACGAATCAGTTATCCTCATCACGGCTGTAGGTACCCACCCCAGGACAGCTCCCTGAAACAACAACACCCAATAAGGAACGGTCTTCTAACAAACATTTTTTCATTCACTGGAATTGTGGAACACAAAAATAATATATTTTAAAATACACGTATTTCAATAATAAAACATGTTATCAGCAAAAATAACTTTTAAAACAGATATACTATTGATTAAACTTACTATTGTTGCTAATTTGCAATAATTGTTAACAATATTTCACTATTCAAACAATTAAAATATTAACACACACCACAAACTATTTTGTTGTATTTATTTTTGTACATAACCAAATTTCAAATAAGTTTCCTTTATAATAAAATATGTTTCCAAATAAAATAACAACTGAATTAGTTAGACTAATGTTTTAACTTACTTTTATCACAAATTTACAACAATGATTAACAATATTTTACTATTAAAATAATAAAATTATTAGATGACTGCCTTGAAATATCAAGTACAAACAACATGTATTTGTTTATGTCACTAGGCGAAACAAATTAATTTATCAGCAAAAATAACTATTAAAACAGTTGAACTATTGTTTAAACTTACCATTATTACTGATTTGTAACAATATACAACAATATTTCACTATTAATACAATTAATTTCATTGTATTTATTTTTGAACATAACCAAATTTCAAATAAGTTTGCTTTATAATAAAATACGTGTCCAAATAACTATTGAAAAAGTTAGAATAATGTTTAAACTTACTGTTATCGGTAATTTACAACAATGGTTAACAATAATTCACTATTAAACAATAAAATTATTAGAGACCATCACAAAAATGTCATGTTTGCTGACAAACAAAAAACAGAAAACTACCTTATATAGGCGGTAGTGCCGTGGTTATTACATAATTAATTTATTAATAATTTTTAAATTACTATCACCTGTTAAAATAATATTTATAAAATACAAATAAATAGACTAAATCGGAGCGAAACCAAACTGGACGAACTTTTGCCAAGTTCATCAAAACACTGATCGAGCAAGCTGAGACGAATTTTTACGAAATAAAACTTTGAATTTATGTAGAAAATCAAATATATGTATTTAAATGTAAAATATAGACATTTTTATATATTTCACATATAAATTCCACCATTTTGTAAACAAAATACAGGATTGAATGTTCAGAAAAATACCTCAAAATACACTAATCCATACAAAATACACAATAATATGATTAGAAGTAATGAAAATCACGTCAAAATATTAATTTCCCGTCGATACAAATATCATTATTACCAATATATGTGCATAAAGCAGATTGGCACACCCAACAATAGACAATGTGCCGTGATGATTATTCATTTATAATTTGTTTTAAGAAAAATCAAAACCGCACTGTGTAAATTTATAATAAAAAATTAGACCTACCTCTAAATCCAGCGACTGTTTCCTCAGTATTCCATCGATCACTTCTGACACAAATAATTGATTATGGTCGCCTAAAGGGCGTAACGACCATAATTTTAGCACTAAACATTATTAATAACTATACTTCAACTATTCTATAAGTTTTATTATTATTAAAGAAGTCTGGAATTTTCAAGAGTGGAGCGCAAACCGACGTGAATTCAACAAGAGCTGAAATCGGACTGAATTATGGATGATGGCCGCTCGACTCATAAAAGCAATGCGTTAGAGAGAGATGGAAAATGGAGTGTGAAGTTATCTACTTACTGAACAAAAATTATAGATACTCATTAAAATGTAAATAATCTTTATAAACTGAAGCTATTTTGCATGCTAATTATGAAAAAAATTAAAAAAATTCTTAAAACATTCGTATTTTTTATTTTTCCTTGTAAAACTGAATTGAAGTTGATTATTAGCCAGCTGTCAACTAATAACAATGTTTATTATTGTTTATTGCTATTATTTAAACATTATTGCAATATGTTTTATACAAGAAATGATCCTGATTTGTTCTATTTTCAGATTCTATGCCCATATTTCATAACCTAAATTCGATTAGTAATGAACAACTTAATTTATAAAATAATGTTTGTATTATAATTTGTATCATAGATGTCACTGTATTATAAAGCTTATTTACACCAAATTCACTTTTAATTGTATGAAATACATTGAAAATACGTTGATATGCCGTATGTATATTCACCTTTAGAATTTACTTTCGCATTCTTAATGTAGTTACTACTATTCAAATAATAGATGGCACTGATTTCTAAAGGTTAATTTACAATAATTATACCTTAAATTGCATAAAATACATCAAAATACATGGAAAAAACGTTGATATACAGTATGTAAATTTACCTTTACAATTCAATAATTTACTTCCTCATTCCTGTTGTAGTTCAAGTATATTATAACGAATGTCTCTGCACGTTTAAAATAAATGTAATAAGAATGCAGGGTAAATTCTTTATAAACGTATGGGAACATTTTCTCACTCAAATATTGAGGTTATTGCGTACAAATAAGAAAATGTCATTTATGTTTTATTTACATTTTGATGAATTGCATTTAAAATAATACAGACAATGACAATTAAACAAGAAAATATAAATGATCCGGCTGATAATGAAAACACTGAAAATGCCGAGGAAGAAAAAGAAACAATTTTGTCGTACGTTAAACAATTGGAACAGAGATTAACAGAATTCAGAATTTTTGACCGTCAGAAGCTTTGTTTTCGAAATTAGATTCCAGATTGAAGAAAAATACTACGTTTGTTAAAAAGTTAAAGAATTTCAGTGCGTCTCAAATTGATTCTTTGATAAAATATATTCAAGAGTTAAACTTGATTAAATACATATCAGAAGTTGCAGCTGATTTAGTAGACGCAAAGCTGAAAATGACTGATGCTCGTCCAGCCGTTAAATTATGATTATTGTTTATTTATTGTGTATAGAGAGCCGGAAATAACGTCACACTTTAAATTGTGTAAAGCTACAAATTCGACGTATTTTTTACGGAATCTACGTAATGGACCTTTCCAATTTAAGGGCTATCTCTTTCTATCGCTGCAAATAGTAAGAAAATGGCGCGAACAACTGCCAGTTGGGCTGTCAAACGAAACGTCAAAAATATTGCAGTCATTAAAATACCTGTATTCTCAGTGAAAATTTGCATCGTTAGACATTTTACCTTCAATAAAAGCTTTTGTAACTTATTTCGATAAGATTTTTTAAAGTTATCTTTCATTTTACGTCTAATTTTTTTAGAATCAAACGTCATAGATTTCAGTTGTTCTTACTATGCGCAGATCCCCATTGCGCATATCTTCTATCTCTTTAAATTGGAAAGGTCCATTTTCTACATATGTACCGGAAATTTAATATTTGTAAACATAGGCCCTATTTTCAATTGACGAGAGATACTGTTGCTATATCCTCGTTTATAATTAGCGGGAGCTATTCTTGGTCTATTCTCTTCCCCCTCTTAATTACTAGCACTACCATGTGACAGAAAATAATATATTGTAAGACAGAGACAACACGACATAGAATAACAAAGACAGGAGTGAACACCGGTGAACACTCAACTCGCAAATATTGATTTTTGAAGGACAGAGAGAGGAATATATATCTATTTCATTCTACTGAATTCTTTTTACTATAATTTTTAATGGGAAACAAAGTGTAAAGTCCGTACATTTCTCGGTGACAACACGATAATATATTGAACCCCTTTACAAATATTAAATTACCAAATTTTGGGTACATATGTAGAAAATTACGTAGATTCCGAAAAAAAATACGTCGACTTTGTATCTTTACCCAATTTAAGGTATAACATCATTTCCGGCTAAACCATTAAATCTAGAACAAAATTTTGAACGACATATGTTGTAGAGAATCAAAAGTTATGTACGATGTACCAAAAATATGTTTCCTATTTGACCTAGTTTTGGGTGTAGAAAAATTTTGACGTCTTATTTTTCATAATTGAGGAACTAAATTATGGATATATACGCAGAAAAATATGTAGATTCCGAAAAGCGGTATCCAAATTTTGTATCTCCACCCATTTTAGGGTGTGACATCGTTATCTGCTAAACTAACAACTTAACAAAAAAATGTCATATGACAAAAGTTGTAGAGAATGTTAAGTTACGTAGATCGTACATTATACATTTTTCGATATTACCCCAAATTAAGGGTGTGGATGCTAAAAACCCGTTAAAACCCATATAAACCGTCATAACTCGGAACTGGTACATCGAATCGTAAAAAGTTAAATGTACACCCCCCCTAGAAATCGATTTGCTATAAAAAAGGTCTTCAACGCTTTTTCTCTATCTCTCACCGTTTCCGAGATATGAATATAAATCTCTGAGTTTCTCAGGACCCGATAAAAATTTGATTGTTAAATTTTTTAAAAATTTACAGCGCCTGTGTTTATAAATATTAAATAACAAAAATTTGGGTGTATATGCCACAAGGTATGTAGATTTAAAAAATGTAGGTGCGGAATTTGTATACCCACCCAGTTTCGGGTATAGCAATTACAGTGCCCTAAATTATAATTCTAATACAGTCATATTTTGTGTATATATATAGAAAAATACGTAGAATTCAAGAATCGATATGTCGAAATTTTATTTCCACCCAATCTTGGGTGTAACATCATTATCTGCTAAACCATCAACACACCAAAAAAATTCTTATGACAAAAGTTGTAGAGAATCAAAAGTTATGTAACATTCATCCAAAATTTGTTTGGATATGGTGCTCCAAGTTGGAGTTTTCGGAAAAATATGCAACACTGAAATGTTTTGGTTGTAAATGGTGTTATTTATTGAAACTTACCATCACTAACTCGTTGGAATTTCAGCGTTCTGGAAGGATTTAAAAAGAACCAAATGTACAATTTCACAGGAATAATCGTTTATTCAACACAGGATAATACACATATACAATTGACACAGAATGTGAAGGATAAAACACAAGTTGTTCCACAAGTTCAACAGCTCCAGAATTAGATAAATGTATGTCACGATTGGTTTCATACAGCTGTCAACAACAATACAACACACTTCAAACAAACGGAATCACAAATATATTCACGTACCGTGTACAAGAATTTCTCAAGTGATGGAACTTCTTTTTCACTTGTTCATAACACCTCAACGGGTACAAATATCTTCAAATCGCGTACAGAATCGAATTCCTTGAACTTTATACTATAAATCACAACATTTTCACCTCTCAAAACAGTTTGAATAAGAATCGGAAAAGATTTTCTCTTGTGGAAGCCGCTAGCCATTATTTATAATAATATATTTGTACTACTCATCCGTTCGTAAAAACTGCATCAACATTAGATTGTTTACTATTTTGCACATCACTAAAATATCTACATAACGTCCTGTATATATTTCTTTTATGATTAAGGCTTCTTTTCAAATATGACATTATTGAATTTATAACCTAAAAACTTAAACTTCATACTGTTTGACATGAAGTTGGTTGGAAAATATGCAGCTTAAATTTTTACACCGGGCTTGTGGCAACACTGAACAACATGGCGGCTTAAGAACGCCTAAATTACTATTACTTTGATTATTTTCAAAAGTTTTGGTATTGCTGGCTTCTGTTTTCTTATCATGTTATTTACAATTTAATTTTCATCAATCACGGATCAGAAGAATTTATAGTGCGGGCTTAACGAATACATCATCTTTGAAAAACAATGTCACGACCATCACAATAATACTAAATAACATGATTTTGTTAATAACGTTGGTAACCAAAATAAATGAAAAAAATTGTTTACTTTTGTATCATTTTTCATTTATGTTGTATTGTGGTCTGTCTGTTTGAGAAGATATATATAAACATAAAAATGATACATTTAATTCTAGTTATTCTATTGTATTGTTCACAGGCACAAAGTATATGCAGTCCGTGCAAATGTGTGTATCTGACAGTTATGTTTAGTCTCGAACCTAATTGGAGAGAAAACTATTCATTCCTATTTGCCAGAAAAAATGGAAAAGAGAACACCTTCTATACGCTGCTCTGTGATCATCCGAATGTGGCAGAGAAGGATTATATATATGATATTCCATCCGACGCACCGAAGAACGTTGAAGCTGTATGGCTTTCAGGTAATTTCAACAATTTAACACATTAAAGCCCGGTATTATCATCTCTAGTTAAAATGTCTGTGTGTTTATATAATAAATTGTAAAAATTACACATTGTATCAATTTGTTATGCGACATTTAAGTGAACCAGAGATGAAAATACCAAAAACAATCGTTTCATAAAACGCCTAGTCATTACGCGCAAAACTCGGCCTTCGAGCATATTAAGTCCAGAATGATTAATTTCACAATTTGCCCAGTCATTTTGAAAATGGTTACGCGTGTTATAAAACGATTGTTTTTGCAATTCACCTACAACGACATTTGCTTATCTCTCTAATATTTTTGTTGTGTTTTGCAACGTTTGAATGGCTACTAAAATAGGCATATTTTGTAAAGCATACGCATCTATAGTTTAACGAATTTGATAAAATAATGGGTAACCTTGATTAGTGACAACATAGGAAGAATGTAATGAATGTAAAACAATATTGGTATATCAACCGATTTACGTCATCAGTAGAAAGTTACTAAACTTTTTAGCTAATTTATATAAATGAGACGGGATCGTTTTATGTTGTGATTGTTGCCTATAGTCCGTGTAGAGTACCTCTATACAAGAGAGTATGTACTATACTAAAAAAAATTAGGCAGAGGAGTCACGTCATCAAAGTTTGTAACTAGATAATGACGTATAATGACGTCACGAAAATAGTAGATTTACATGGTACACTAATTTAATTTTAGAAAATAATTTTATTTACCTGCGATACTATTTATTTGATCAAGTTAATTTATTTAATAGTCGAATAATAATTGAATATTATTGTAAAATTTGATATATTTCCAATTTATGGTATTGAAAATTCGGTGTAGGGCACACCGAGTCGGGTTTCAGAAGGAATATGGGGAATAAATGAAGCACTTGATAAAAAAAAGGAAAATTAATGTTAAATGACAACAAATATATTTAAAAAAAAAATTGATGATTTTATTTAGATTTAAAATTCTGTGGTGTTATAGAAAAGTACAGAGTAGCACTATAAATTCGATTTATTGAAAATATAATTAAAATAACATTTAAAAAAATATATTATATTTGATTGAAAATACTCCAATATTACAATTTATTAAAAACTGCTTAATTTTGACATTTTGTCATTGGAAAATCAATAATAACATATGAACATTGTACTGAGTCAAAGTATACTAGATAATATTGCATTTTTGTGTAATGGATGATTGTGCTTGGGCTTTTTTGGCGATGCTAACATTTCGCCTGTTGAAACTTTCGCAGAAATTTTATGTATAACCCCTTTGGAAACTTGGAGGCACTCTGAAGCTCTCTACAAATAAATAATTGATTTAAATTTTCATTCCGAAATATAAAAATTTATAAACATACCTCCCGAACAGCAATCAAAGGCAGCAAAGGTCCACCGTGGACCAATTCTCTGTCAAAATATGAAATCACATTTGCACATAGCTCTTGCGATTGTTGCGATAATGCTTTCGGCATTGTAAAACGACAAAACACCAATAAAATGAAAGACAAAATGAAAATCATAACTGAACACAGAAAGAAATGAACAGTCAGTACAGTAGTGTACAGAGGTTATGAATAAATAAAAAAACAAAGAAACACAACTCGAAAAACAGTTACTGTTTGTATTGAAAAATACAGATTTGATACGCAACAAGGCAACAGTAATGGAATTCTGAGAAAACACAACAAACAACGTAGACAAAAATGTTAATTATACAAAAAAGTAACGAATAACGAATGACAGTCGACGGTTGACAATTCCGGGAGAAACATGTCATGTAAACGTTTAAATATTGAAATCCAATAGTACCAACATGTGGTGAAAAAATGAACTACAATTATTTTAAATAAATTAAAACTCATTCAAAACATTATGTTCGACTTTAAAATAATTGTAAATTTAATTAAAACGTACTTTACTTATAGTATGCAAAAAATAGTATTTATTTTCTTCGTTTTCCTAAACATATACATCACTCGACCAATACTACAGTGATTTTTCATTTTGTAATGAAATGATGACGTGACTCCTCTGCCTAAAAATTTTTACTATATATATTTTTCATTATATATATTTTTCATTATAGAGCAGAGTTAGTTCAAGTTTTAAAAGATTATTAAAAAAAAAATTATTTAAAATGCTATTATCCAATACGTTTTGAGTTATCATTATATTCAGTGCATTATACTTCATAAAATTGTTTTTTATTTATTTTGACGTTTAAAATCGTTATTATTAACACCAAAACAAAATTATGTAACACTCTGTTTATTCACTTCACTAGGCTGCGAGTTAAACTTTCTTCTCTCAGCTCACTTGTTTTAATATCTATTGATTAATATTCAAAATTTAAAAATGTAATTCACTAAGAACTAAACGGTTAGTTGGTGCCCAATTAACTCGTTTCATTTTTATTTGCTAGTCCTTCCTTCGTTGAGTATTTTTTGCAAAATATGTTATGACAAACAACCAACCATTTCAAAAAATATTCTATAGAATTTAAATAACAAAAAACATGAAGTTATAATTTGAAACACAGCCGAACATTTCCGAGTGTTTACTCTCAAAAACGACGTATCTTATAAACACCAAATACGTTCTGGATACTAGACACACTTAATATGAAGTCCAAAGTTAATTCAAATTATATAACACGAAAGGAAACACTCAAATAGAACTCTACCGCATTATACACAAGTGTGACTTAAGACGTCGGCCATTTGTCCTCCACTGATGAACGATTTTCGACCTTATATCACAATAGAGCGGGAACCTATGGAACGCCGTTTTACTTTTTATTCCATCTTTTTTCCTTGACTTTAAATAAAGTGGCTTAAATACAATTTAAGATATCTTTAATTCAATTTCAGATATCAATAATTAAATTTGAGATATCTTGAATTGAATTTGAAATATCTTAAAATGAATTATGAATATGTTCAATGTAAGATATCCACTATTCTATTTCAGATATCTGAAATTGAATTAAAGATATCTTAAATTGTATTTAAGATATCTTAAATTGTATTTAAGATATCTGAAATTCGATTTCGAAATAAGCACGAATTAGAGTCCCCACAACAGGTTTTTACTATCTTTACGATGACGTGTGTGTGTGTAACGATTCTTTTCGTCCACGATAACTCTTATAACATACCTTCAAATATTTCTATTTTCCGTATTTCTGTTTTCATATAAAGGGTTGATTAGATTTTGGATAAAATTGGATAACCGGAAGTGACTGTTTACTTGAAGCCCATAACAGTTTTTAATGAAAAATTATATTAAAATATAATTCAAAACTTTTCAATTTTAGTATTAAAACTTCTATATCAAGGGGAACAACATATTAGATTACTTCTAAAATTGATAAATCGGAAGTGATACTTTATTTGAAGCTCTGAACTGATTTTCGTGAAAAATAAATTAATACAATCCAAAACTTTTCAAATTTGGTATTTAAGACATACTAGATGTTTTCTAAAATTGATAAACTATTTTACAGGAAGTTAAAAACATTAAAAAATATATATTAAAACATGATTCAAAACTTCTCAAATTTCGTATTGAAAACTCGTGTATAATTTGAAACAACATTAGATTTTGATTATATCTATATGATAAACCGGAAGTGGTACTTAATTTAGAGCTCTTAACAGAATTTCGAGGAAGAACATAAAATATTATTCAAAATTTGGTATTACAGACTTTTCTATTTATTGGAACAAATTAGATTTACAAACGATCAACTGGAAGTGATACTTTACTTAAAGCTCATTGCTATTTGAAACATGAAATTGACGGGAGGTTATGTGTTGGCCCCGGTCGACCAATTATAACCAAAATCTAATCAGCTTTTCATATGGATGCAAAGAAAAAGAATACGAAAGAATTATAATCGTCACACATATACATACAGACATCATCGTAAAAATAGTAAAATCGTATTCTAGGGACCCTGAAACGTGCTTATTCATTAAAAACTCATCATAGAATTTTTTGACCAAAGACAATACCTTCCTTAACTAAAGGTGACGGAAGGTAAAAAGTTACCCATCCAAGGCAATGCTGTGGCACCGGAACGAGGCTTGTTGAGTAGTGTTGTATATTTAGGTCAATTATCATTTCAGGTAGACACCCATTTGCCAAACGTAACGGCTTAACAAGACAAATGTTGGAGAAGTTCACACAACTTGAATATATTCGGTTTCAAAATATTCAGGTTAAGACCATGGACTTAGACGTTTTTTATCCACACCGGAACACGCTAAAGTATATGAAGATGAGATATATCAACCTTTAACGGAATTTCCCGTAGGTGTATTTCAGCAGGCACGAGCACTAGAGGTTTTAGACATTGCTTCAAATCGCGCTAAACAAATACGTAATGGCGTTTTTTCCAATATGCCAAATGTGATGTGGATTGATTTGTCTCAAAATGAAATAAATTTAATAGAAGTAGGTGCTTTTCATAATGTACCTGCTCTGAGATTTATAATGCTTTATAAAAACATGTTGACCTTTGTGGACATAAATATTTTTGAGAGTAAAAATATATTTCAACATGATTCCTCACAATTTCATGGCAACCCATGGTTGTGTCTGGATGCACTCTGCCCATTTATGCATTACACATCTAAGAAAACGGAAATAACGTGTTCCGAACCAAAGACGATATTGGGAGGCAAATCGTTCAGTGTTGCCATTCATTATATAGGCACAAGAGTTGATAAGGTTCGCCACAATGTGGACATTGACGACTCAGTGCAAATGCAATGTTCTACCTGTGGCTATACGAAACTCATTTGGCAGAAGTTAGGGGCCGAAGCTCTGCCCGCCGGCGTCAGCATCTCGCAGGCCGATAAGAGCCGGGTGTCCGCACTCACTATTCCAAAGGTGAACGCAGACCATGAGGGAAACTATTCATGCCATAACCCGGATTGCACAGCAGAAGATTGTCCCAAACCAATTATTACGCTCGCTATAAATGTCATTGAACCGAACTGGAACTTCACAGATCGTGAGGCTCATATCGATGAAGTCGTTAGGTATGGTGCGAAGGGATGGTTTTTTGGCCTAATAGCGTTGGGTATCTACGCTATATTAATGGCAGTCTTTATGAGCGGGTATTATATATACGTGGCAATAAAGAAGAATAGTCAACGACAAGAACAACAACCAGAAGCATAACGCTCTTAAAAGAGATTAAATCTCCAAAATAATGTTGTAGAATTGATTTGATTTAATTTATTTTGTTAATGTTCTTTTCTTAATAAATAATATTAATAAGTGCAACAAGCAAGTTGTTGGAGACAATCTCCAAAATATGTTTTACAATTTGTTCGAATGTTTTTTGTTAATTTCCTGTTCTTAATATTTAATAGAAGTAATAAAAATGTAAGTGATTATTTGAATTAAATATTAATAAATAAAACAATGATTCAAATATTCTGTAGTAATATATTAAGTGCATTGAAAATGATCGAAAATTCTGCATAAAAATTTGTGTTGCCTAGAAACTGGATGTGTTTGTTTTGATAGTAATTTGACAAAAAGTGCCCCAAACGAAGTTGAGAGCACTTTTTCTGTCAAATTAATATCAAAATAAACGAACGCAGTTTCTTACAGGCAACACATTTTGAATGTTGAATTTTAAGATCATTTTTAATGCACGAAACATATTTGTTAAACTATTTCCAGAACATTAAAATTCAAAAAAATCATAATTTTTATTATTTAAATAGATAACTTATTTACATGTAAAATTTGAACAATTTAAATTATTGCAATTAAATACACAGTCATTATAATTAATAACTTGGTGGACTGAACTAGATGCTTGTATCATTTGTGACGAAGTCACATATTTTCGTGCATTTTCTTCAAATTTCCCGGCAAAAGACGACACAGTTCCATTGTTCTTCATAGAAACGAGTTGGTCAAAACTCTAAGTTCACAGTCTTCACGGCGATTTCCATTCTTCCTAGCCGGTCCGTGAGCTTGAAGAGAAGGTCATCCAATACTTTTCTTGAGGTTTTGCTAAGAAATCGGGATGAAAATCATGTTTTTCATCAATACACGCTTAGAAAACTTACAGGTTATAAGTGAGGATGTACAACTACTGCCAACCGGCATACCCATAATCCACGGGCCGGGCCTAGCTGTCTTGACAATAATAGGATCCTTAAGGACACAATTCCCTGCACTGAACTTTGAAAAAACCACCCGGGAAATCCATTTGACAACTGCAAGAACAGCTGAGCGATGATGGCGCTACAGTCAGCCGCTGACTAGGGTACCTTTATAACCAGGGTATGGCCATGGGCAAGGTGTAGTATCTATAGGTGAGTGCACGACGTATTCCAATGCATTACGAAGAATGGCTAACTAAGTGGGCTAGTTCATACAGTGTGCCGCTAGATGACAGGTTTTGTTGCGACCCGGTTTTTACACAAAATATTTAAAATATTAAATTATTCATATATAACGCATAATATTCTATATTTTCAATTATTACCTTTTATCTTTTGTCAGTTATATGTATGTATTTTATACAAATTCCATACAAAAATGTTTCTATACTTCCAGCAAAATTATAAAACAACATATGTCAAATGCACTTGACATTGACACCTTTCAATCAGAAATTTATTTTAGTACCTGTTTCTGTGATTATAGTGTAGCTGGCTGCCGCTAAATTGCACCTTTTGGAACCTTAAAAAGACTAAATTTCTCTTTATTTGATCCATACCCTGTTGTGCATCTTGTAGCAAAACATTTTTTGTCAAATGGTAACGGGTCGCGTTAGCGCCATTTTGTTTCCCAGTTACTTAGCCATGTCAACGCATCTCGTGCTCTCACCTATAGATACTACACCGTGGCCATGGGCCAAGATCGCCGCCATTGTCGGTAATTGATTTTCCTATTTGTAATAAATGTGATATTATATTATAAAATAATATTAAATAATCACACTGTGAATTTAAAAAGGTAATACAAATGAATTTATTTAAGATATATACAATTATTATTAAGACATACATTTATAGGTTATGTAGAATATATGATATGTGTTGTTATTATCACATCTAATTTAATATCACTAGTTCTTAATTACATAATAATTATATATTCTAAACTTACCTTTTAAAACATTAAATGATTGTGCTTAATATCGGTAATTTTTAGTTGTTTTCAATATGTCACTAATAAAAATAATACTTACACTTTAAATACATATTAAAATGATAATTAAATGTGTTTTTCATTAAAATAAAACAAATAGCAACGAAAATACATAATAATTTGCGCAAGAACAACACATATAACAGATGTCCCGGTAATGGCGGACGAAACGTGAGTCACGCCATGGCCATACCCTGGTTATAAAGGTACCCTACCTAATTATCTACTACACTGCCCTCTGTGCTAATATTTACGCAGTGGCGTTGACGTTTAAATCAAATTATTATTCCTTGGTTTATAAGTTAAGTCTATGTTTTTGTATCTTTCAAAAATATAACTGAAAAACCTAAATCTTTCAGAAAGGCATTATTTAAAAAAACAATTTTAAATAAATTACTCTCATTTTTTCAGTTAAAATGTTTCCAGACATATTTCATGTTGCATATCTATGCATACGAAATGTAATGAAGTTATCTGCAAGTAATATTATATCAGACGGCTCACAAATGACCTTGAATAGTCACCTTTCGTGAATAATAGAATACAAAGTTCATTGTGGCGCCATCTCTTGGAAATTTACCAGACTTATCAAACGACCCTCGTATATTAAAAATGAATAAGCAGAAGACGCGCGTCATCAATAAATATTACTAGATAATGACGTCACTTATTACTACGTTTACATGGGATACTAATTTATTCTAGATAATGCAATGCATGTTGCATAACTTACTGTATACCAGAAAAGTGTAATGGTTAAATTTAGGCGCCAAATTCAAACTCGGTTCATAACGCTGAGAACATAATTTTAATCGCCGTGTATTTCTTACCAAGAAAATGGGGTATTCCGATATTTTTTAAAAATATTTTTTTTCATTAGTACATACCAGTAGGACTCTGAATATCTAATTTTGAGTAAGAAAATGGATACATCACGTGAGATACGAATTTTTAAAAATTTCATCGCAATTCAAATTTTCTTGTCACTGGCGCGCTTATGACGTCAAATTGATAGTGACATCTGCAACAAACTTCAGCGTCTAAATCCACATGTTCATGACAGCCATTTGCTTTTTTACACATGGTTTCAGAAGCAGCGTGTATTACAGTGTTTGTTTGTTGTAAAAATACCAGTAATATTTCACAATTATGGAACCTGATTATACAAAGACTGATTCTGGTAACCTGCTGTGGGTTCTGCCATGGTAAATGATTATTTTCTCCATAACTCACAATACGTGAGTACAGAAATACGTAATGTTAAAAGCCGAAGGTATGTTTTGTTCGAGAATTGCTGCAAATAAAGTGGACGAAATGTCAAACAAGAAATATACTGGCACCATCTATGATTCTAAACGTAAATATCTACCGTGAAATGAGCAACAAATTATCAATTTTACGTCACAAATTTCAAGGACGTTTCTAGAGCTGTAAAAATTCCAATTTTCTAACATTAAATTATGAATTAAAAGTTTTTAATAAACATGTTTTATTATATTTTCCTACTTTATGAAGATGTAAACTATAGAAAAAAGCTATTATTTTGCATTATTTCCATATCACCGGAATACCCCAACTTTAAAGGCCAAGAAATCTCATAAAAGTATTTATTTCTTATGCAAAACATATGTACCACCTGGAATGATCCTTCAACTCCAGATTCGTTCAATAATATTCACATGAACTGTGCACAATTTATAATTATGGCTACGACATATATCATTATTTATAGTATGTTAAAAAATAATGCCACTATTTACGTATATCTATCACACCACATAAATAGACATAGGTCAAATAATCTTTCTCTTTCTAATACAAAATGTTGCTAAGTTGTAAAGTGAATGCGTATTTTCTTCGACCTTGAATAGTCATCTTTCCTGAATATTAGTGTAGGTCAAATTTACTATTTCATCCATTTAATCAATTGTGAACCTTCCTTTATTTTAGGGACATTTTTTCTCCAGATATTGGTGTTAGTGATTTTTGACATACGTGTGTCACAAAACATTTAACCATGAAAAAACTTACAATACGTAAATATTATTAAGTAATAAACAGTATTATGTTAAATATTTTGCAAAAATGCAGTCAGATTCGTCAAAAACTATCTGGCACAAAGGCGATACGCTTCAATTAATCAAATTAATCGGTGAATATAAATCTCCCGGGACAGACAAAATAAATAATAATGAAATATATATACAAGTTGCAAATAAAATGTTTGAATATGGCATTTCTCGAACTTATATTCAATGTAAAAATAAATGGAAAGAAATAGTAGATTCTTACAATGAATATAATAACACCAAACTGGGAGATGAACCGCCATTTTATTTAGAATTAAATAAAGTACTATCGGAAAATGATACAACAAATGAAGGTTTAAATCCTTTCGGATCTCTTTGGTCCCAATACGAAACCAGCTTTCTCATAAAAGTCATGAAAGTTGGTAATTTTATCCACAAACTCAAAACTGAAGAACCGCTTAATGTATATGAAGAAATATCTCAATATTTGCAAAAAGTCGGGTCGATACATCGGTCAAAAGAAGACATACAGCAAAGATGGAAAAACTTAAAGCAATCTTACATTAAATACATAAAAGGAGACCTCCTTCATTTTAAGTATTTTGAGGTTATGGATGCTCTGTTAGATTGGGAGCCGAATTCAATTGCATTTGAAGAAGACCAATTTAAAGATGGACATGAATATGGAGATGAAAAATATGAAAATCCAGATGATTATGAAATAAAAGGGACTATGGCTAGCAAGCGCGCGCTCAATTGGACGCACAAAGAAACGGAAGTTTTGTTGGAAGTTGTACAAAAATATAACTTAAAACAAATGAAACGAGATGATATATCGGCTGTTTTTGATGAGGCGTCTGTACAGCTTCGATTACAAGGGTATAAAAGGTCGGCGGAACAGTGTCGGGTGAAGTTCAAACATTTAAAGGTAAGACTACATTCATATAATTCGAATACGTTACCGATGTCGGTTACATTCGATTCCAACCGGTCGAAACTATTTCGGTTGTACTTTCTCCAGTTGAAATCCTTCAACGGTACAGATACAAGGGTCACGTTAGAATTAATGAGAATAAGAAAATCAAGCCTAATTCTAAACATTTATCATTTGAAATTAAATTAGTTAAAACTTAGTTTAAAAGTATCATTATAATAGACCTTTTCAATTTAAAGAGATCCTGGTGTTTGTTTCTAAAAAATAGACGTAAAATGTGAGAAAAATCTCAGACAACTTTAGAAAAACTTATTGAAATAAATTACAAAAGCTTTTATGGATGACTGCAATATTTTTGACGTTTTGTTTGACACTGATTGGCAGACCAATAGACCAGAAAAGTTAGGTTAGAATTTGCGTTTGGTGCGAGTTCATAGTTTGAATTCCCTAGTATTGGCGACTAAAATTAACGTGAATCCCTCAAGCGGACGATGTTTCCAACTCTTGAAAATGGTATTCTGTTATTCAAATTTACAGTAAATACATATAGTGCATCGGATTCCTTGTCGGTTTCTTGTTTGTCTTTTTGTTTTAAAGTACATATAAATTTCTTTGCAATATGAGCAAAGAACGAAAAAATATTAACAACGTCAATTGCTGCGTTTATGGCTGTCATTCTTGGGGTAGTGAGAAATTATCTATCCCAAAAATTGGTGAGAGGAAGAGTGGCATTCAAAATAAATATGGTAAAATGGAGTCTATCGACAAAAGAGAGGGCTGGATTAGGAAAATACGAACTGAAAAACAAATGACGAATCATAAGAGGATAACAAAAATGAAAAGTATTGTATTATTTCCTGACCAATTCATGAGTAAAATAATACACTATTCACTTTATGTGTAGCATTCAGTATATTTCTTACAATTGTAATTAAAACAATTTGAAAGATATTTGACATTAGTTTCATTTTAATTTTCTTAACTAAGTCTGGCCACAATGGCCAGCTATACAAGAGCATTTTGTAAATAATCAATTGTAAATTTAAAGTTTTTTTAATCTCATGAGGATGTGACGTTAAAGCACTTGTTTAAACACAGCCCAAAAAATTTTTAGTCTGTAGCACTACGTTCATTAACGCCACATAAGAATAACAACCCACGATTCAACAATTCTCCCCCTTCTATAAAACTTCGAGAATAATGTGTTACCTCCAAATAAGTAAACATTTCCTTAGAAATAAGTCTTAAGATAACTTTCTTCGAATGTAATTATAATTTAAGTACGTACACAAAATTATTACTAACACTATTTATAAAAAGTTTAATGAATTTGTTAATATACTTCAAAACGAATGTTGGTTATACAATGTTTCTGTATGCGATCTTATAGCACAATACCATTTTCAGAGCACGTGTATGCTACAACACTAGCGCCGCCATCGGTAATTTTAGTCGCCAATAGGTTTCATATAGGGCGCGAGCAGACATGTGACTGGAGCGACCTTGACGTGCTTGAAATCAGCTGATTTGTGTGCGCATGTCATTTTGACAAGAACAATGTCACTTTGACCAGACCATTGTTTTGACTTATTTTGATTTTGAACTGCTAAAATATTATTGTACAATATTTAGGCAGTAAAACATATCAAATTCAAAATAATCACTTTTTAACAGCTCAAAATTAAAATAAGTCAAAACATTGGTCTTGTCAAAGTGACACTGTTCTTGTCAAAATGACATGCGCACACAAATCAGCTGATTTCAAGCACGTCAAGGTCGCTCCAGTCACGTGTCTGCTCGCGCCCTATAAAAATACCAGAGAAACCAGGATTATTTCGTGGTTGCCAACCAACTTTTTTCAGGAACCGCGTTCCAAATAAAAACCGGTAAATAATTTCAGGACTTACGGAACACAAAACCGTAAATCTGGTCGAACCGGTTGCGTTACGGATCATAGTATAAAAAATAGTTTGTTACCCTGGCACGCTTTTTTCATTTCATAAATCTGCCGACAGAGGCGCTCTAATAAATAATATGGTCTATAGGGCGCGAGCAGACACGTGACTCGAGCGACATTGACGTGCTTCGAATCAGTTGATTTGTGTGCGCATGTCATTTTGACAAGAACAATGTCACGTTGACAATACCAATGTTTTGATTTATTTTGATTTTTTAATTGCAAAAATGTTATTATTTTTAATTTCATGTTTAACTGCTTAAAAATTGTAAAATAATAACATTAAAGCAGTTCAAAATCAAAATAAGTCAAAACATAGGTATTGTCAACGTGACATTGTTCTTGTCAAAATGACATGCGCACACAAATCAGCTGATTTCAAGCACGTCAAGGTCGCTCCAGTCACGTGTCTGCTCGCACCCTATTGACAATATAGAATTAACCAGAGAACATATTTCAATGGACATCCACTTTTTCACTGCACTAGTTTAATGTACAGGATGTCTCATTTTCGATGTTTTTTTAAGGTATCTCAGATAATATTAATGGTAGAGTAAAGCCATTTGCACATTCCAAGGTCAACTTTTCCAGAAATGTTTAATAGTCACCACATGAATTTTCGATCTTCTTTTGTTTCTGAGCTACAGGCAAAAACTCGTTTTTCGCTCATTTTGAAAATATCTCATCTTATTTATTATGATAGTTAGAGAAAAAATGTTTTTACAAAAAAAATACCGTTTTTTAAATAGGATAAAATGGCTTAATTAGATTTTTTGAAAACTTAATAATTCTCGAGATATAACACAAACTTATGATTTTTTAAAAGTGAACCTATATTGAAAATAGTCTCATTTTTTTGCTTATTTTATAAGCTTTCCAATGATATGTAACAAGTCTACATTCTTTTGTTTTAAACATTAATAAAAGACGAATTATTAATTTATTGGGGTGAAAATATTGGAAATTACTAAGAAACAAATGAAAAAATCTATTCCAGATCATCATTTGCATATTTCTAATGGTTTTTGTTTCAGTTTTACTCATTTTTTCAATTTATTTACTTCAAAAGCATATTAAACTATTTTGATCGGATTGTGTCAAAGCCAACTGTAACGTCGATAAATAGTAAGTTAACTAACCCGAAAATAATTGATTAAGAATAATTTTGTTAACAAAATTAATAGATATTGAATCAAAATAAACAAATGATGATTTGTAATAAATTTTTTCATTTGTTTCTTGATAATTTCCAATATTTTCACCTCAATAAATTAAAAATTCGTCTTTTATTAATGTTTAAAACAAAAAAATGTAGACTTGTTATATATCATTGAAAAGCTTATAAAATAAGCAAAAAATGAGACTATTTTCAATATAGATTTCCATTTAAAAAATCATAAGTTTATGTTATATCTCGAGAATTATTAAGGTTTCAAAAAATTTAATTACGCCATTTTATCCTATTTAAAAAACGGTAAATTTTTTGTAAAAACAATTTTTCTCTACCTATCATAATAAATAAGATATGAGATATTTTCAAAATGAGTGAAAAACGAGTTTTTGCCTGTAGCTCAGAAACAAAAGAAGATCAAAAATTCCTGTGGTGACTATTAAACTTTTCTCGAAAAGTTGACCCTGCAATGTGCAAACTGTTTCGCTCTATCATTAATATTACCCGAGATACCTTAAAAAAACATCGAAAATGAAACACCATGTACTTGAAACAAATAAATTTTACAAAAAAACTTTTTTTTATGGTGGAGGACCCCATTGTGGCAACTGTAGAAAAAATCTTGTGTGTGTTTCGAGCGCAAATGGACATTGTCGATTTCGAGAGAATGCTGCGTCGCGCGTCAACAACCTCTCAATCGACAATGTCTCATTTTGCGCTCTTAATACACAAATAGCTATTCTATATTTTAAGGTGAAGTATGTGGCTGCCTTGAAAAAAACTGTTGAAAATGAAAACCCAGAGCGCTATTTCTATCATTTCGACAAAATGAAAGAAATTATGCAGAACGAAACAGAGATTGATGAAAATGATCTAACCCAAGACGAACAATATGAAATTGAATATTTAGAAGACGAAGAAAGCTATGATAAAGTTGTACAGAACTCGAAATACAATTCGAAACACAATCGAAAAGGGAGGGTTATTTGGTCTCAAACAGAAACCAAATATTTGCTTAATTTGCTCAAAGCCAAAAATGTCAAACGATATTGCAGGTAAGGTACCAAACACTTTTATTTTTAATTTATGCTTGGTTACCCATTTTGTTTAATTTAGACGGCAGACATTCGAAGAAATAGCTTTAGAAATGTGTAAAGCCGGTTACAAACGTTCATCTCAGATGTGCATGATAAAATGGAAAAATCTACGAAACCAACTCTACTCTTGTATTCGAAATATGGTGGAAGGAAAGGATGACCTTTGTCCATTCTACGACGAAATCTGCGAAATCGTGCATAAAAATGGCCAAGTCGACATCTCTCTCATCACCGATCACGACCAAGGAGATCAAGATCACGAGTTCGATGATGAATTAGAAATATTCGAGGAAGAAAAGGTAGATTTAAAAAGACAGCTCGATGAAGAAAAAGAAGAGATAGAAGTGAAACGCGTGAAAAACTGTGAAACAAACACTGAATCTACAGATGAGGACCGGCTAGTGTGTAATTACAAAATGGATGACGTAGAACATTATTGTATGTCTTTAGCGAGTACGTTTAAGAGGTTGAATAAAAAGAAACAAGCTAAATTAAAAATTGAAATACAGAAATTGTTGTACCGTGCTGAGTTCGATGATCATTTTTAAATATACAATTACATTTTTAACAATTGTTGAAAATGAAAATCGGTCGAAATATTATGAGCCTAGGCTCGTAAATTATTACGAATTATTATTAATTTCATAATATTTTAAATGTGAGTTTCGTGTTTTCTGTAATTTATTTATCGAATAATATAAAATCTTAAAAACAAAAAATATGTTTCAATATTAAGTAAAACTGTAAATATTTTAAAAATATACATATACAGTACATTTTTGTATGTAATAATTGTCAGTTTGCATTGAAAATTGTATAGGTTTTATTTAAATAATTGTGAAATGCATGACAATAAAAATATTTACCCAATTACAAAAATATGTTTTTTATATTTTGCGTTCATAATGAAGTCATTACGATACGCAATTGCGTATCGTAATGACCTTCATTTCGATACGCAATTTTTTGTTTTAGACGGTTGGTACTAGATGACGTTTCTTTAACCCATTTTTACCTAATTTATTTTTAGTTAATTGACAATTCATTTTAATAATATAATGTCGATATTATTATTATTTTTTTATTTAGGGAAGATTATTTACATGAAAATGTACAAATATAATCACAAATTGAGTAAGTAAATGTTAATATAATGTTCGAATTAGTCCACATAGATGGACCTAGTAGTATTAAAAATTTGTAGATTGAACCTTTGAACGATAGAAATTTTTTAATTAATTTTAAAGCAAGTTTTAATTCAAACATAAGAAAAAATAAAAATTTCCTGTACACTGAGGCTGAAAGGGTTAAATTGTCAAACGTCAAAGCTGGAAGATAACAAATTTCAATATAACCTCAACATTTATTTTACTTAATTAATCACTTTAGTTAATGAATATAATAATAATAATAATACATATTTTCGTCTTACTTTGCATTTCAAAATAAGCAATCAAAACATTCTCTGTTACGCCTTTGACATTATTTTCTTTACACCATGTGTCAAAATTTGCAAATTCTTTCTCATGAATCTCGCGCGATTTTTTAGGAAGTAGATTATTTACTGTAGTCTGAGCTACATTACGTAGCTCAGGCGGAGTGCAACTGATTTCATCTTCTATGATTACACTAAATTCACTTAAATTTGTTCGTAAATATTGAAATGACATGAACTTTCAAATAATATTTGAATGTGGTCAATTCAATGTTACCAACTTCAACATTTCACTTACAAATTTCCCTAAATCAACTCGGTTTAATATTAACAGTTTTTTAAAAATATTTTAGTTTGTAGAAGGTGCAAAATATAAAAAATAGTATAAAGAACTCATTTTATAAGACTTTCTTTCGCACTTGTCAATTAGAAAACTCGCTAACGCTCGTTTTCTAAATTTTGACGCGTGCGAAAAAAACATGTCTTATAAAACACGTTCTTTAATATACTATTTTTTTACCGAAAAAAACTCAAAATAGGTGTTTTCTCGACGTTAATTTTGTAAGTCAGTGAGGTTGCGCCTGGTAAACGCCCTTAACAGTAAGTCCCACTTGAAACTTTCGCCATTGAAATCTCGAAAACTATTCGCAATCGAAATTAATGATAGAGGCGCTGATTTTCGAACAAGATGGCCGCCATACGATGGATTTAACATATGACAGTTCACATTGTTTACTTTGTTTCGTTGACTGTGTGTACAAACCGAGTTTAAAACCTTATTTTATGTGAAGGCGATAAGTTAAAATATTTAATTATTAATTACTACACTACTCACTCAGCTGTCATTTATTCAATATGGCGTTTGTACGATTGCTATTCGTAGTACTAATTTGCGCCACTAGAGGCAAAATTTTATCTACGATTGTCGGAACTTTTGTGCTTTTGTTTTTCCCAAAAATTCTCATAGGGCACTAGATAATGATCTCAGCTCATCTCAGATCACTTCAGATAAACTTAAAAAATCGTTGTTCTTTTTGACACAACTGATCTGAGTTGTTCTGAGTCTTCACTCACTTCCCCCCTTTCCGATGCTACATTACCAGTTTACAAAACTCAAAATGATTTGAAACACTCAGGTCCAGTTGCATAAAACATTGTTAACTTTAATCACGTTGTTAACTTTGACAAGGCTTATTTTCCAATGTATTTTTGATACGTATCCATTGTTACAACGTGCAGTTAAACACATGATCAGCTAACAACGTTTTATGCAACTGGCCCTATGTTTGCATTGGGGGACATCACAAAAATGTGCTTTCGTTTTTTTCAAAAATTCTCCTAGAGCAGATAATGACGATAAACTGAATTTTGTTAATTTTTACCTTCCGTCACCTTTAGGTATGGAAGGTATTGTCTTTGGTCAAAAAATTCGGTGGTGTTTTTAATGAATAAGCACGTTTTAGGGTCCCTAGAATACGATTTTACTATTTTTACGATGATGTCTGCATGTGTGTGTGTGTGTGTGTGTGTGTGTGTGTGTAACAAAATGTTCGTCTACGATAATTTCCATACTGCAATTGTAAAAATTATAATTCTTTCGTATTTCTCTTCGTTACATCCATGTGAAGAGCTGATTAGATTTTGGTTAGAATTGGACAACCGGAAGTACCCTCATTTGAAGATTTTAACAGTTTTTCTTGAAAAAACTATGTTAAATATCATTTTTTCACATTTAATGTTATTATAAATATTAAAGAATATTTTATTCTCTATACGATTTAACTGCATTTTATACTTAATATTAAATGGATATAAAGTTAAAAAATCTGATGTGGCCAGCACATTACCTTCCGTCAGTGCCACGGATCACCTCAACTACAGATAGGACAGTTAATGTATTTTTCGAAATACAAAATAGTGACACCTACAGATTGCTTCCATGAACTAATTCACAATGTGATGGCTTGGTCGGCTTGGTAGTTTATGACATAGAACATGTCATGTATAGATAAATTAAAATTTAGAATTTTTAAAATAAGACATAGTAAGAAAATTGAATATAAGTACATACATATATTTTAAATAATCACAATACAATTACTATAAATTTATTTTTAAACAAATTTAAAGTTACTTGTCACATAGACATACACTTCTATTTTAATATGTGTTTATATGTAAGATAAAAGGATATTGGAAATGGTACGATATTTCATTATTAAATATATATTTGCTTTTTTGCACTGCACTTTATATCAAACAGCACAACGAATGTTCATCAGCCGTCATCAGCTTATTAAATTTCAGTACCATGTTACGTCAAAAAATAAACACAGTTAATACACTTTAACACTGGAGAAATCACGAAATAAATCACTACTGGCACTATAACTAAAACTATAAACTATTATAAATAGAATTACCAAATAATTAAAGATGTTAAAGCGTATGTTCAATGACATGTGTGATGACTTACGTGACTTTACAATTCAAAATATTGCAAAATGTTTTGAACTCAAAGGTGACTTAATCCATTTTCTTAAAATTTAAGCACTGTCGCGCCTCTACAGTTTGCTTCCTGGAACTATGATAGTGTTTTGGCACATTCATTTAGCTGTCCGGTGCCTGGTCAGTGCTATGTATTTTGTACAAATTTCATACGGAAAGTTCCTTGCTAAATTAAATATTCTATTTCTTGTACATTACCTTCCGGCAGTTGCATGTATTTTATGCAAATTTCATTCAGAAAATTATTATTTTGTGACGTTTTCTATATACAGTGTAATGTATCTGCAGAAATAAAAGATTTATTATTATTATTATTATTTCTTGTACATTACCTTAAAGCAGTTGTATGTATTTTATACAAATTCCATACAGAAAGCAAAAGATCCTATACCTATTTCCAGTAAAATTATAAGACAAACACACTGGTCGCTAGTATGAACGGTGATTAAGGGTGATTAGCGAGCATTTGACTAGCATTGTTTTATCTCTGTCAATCGTTTAGAGATTATTTTAGAGAAAAATTCTTCAAATAAAAGATACGGGCAATTAATTTTTCTATAACTATTATTTGAAGTATTTTCCTCTAAAAGGATCCATAAACGAATGAGAGAGATAAAACAATGCTAGTCAAATGCTCGATAATCACCCTTAATCAGTTGTTCATACTAACGGTCATTATGTCAATTTCACTTGACACTGACATCTTTCAATCAAAATTTTCTTAATATAGTAGCTGTTTCCACAGCTATGGCTACTTTATAAAATTTAATTTCTTTATAATTTTTTAACTCTATATCCATTTAATATTAGGTATAAAATGCAATCAAATCGTATAGAAAATAAAATATTCTTTAATATTTATAATAACATTAAATGTGAAAAAATGATATTTAACATTGTTTTTTCAAGAAAAACTGCTAAAATCTTCAAATGAGGGTACTTCCGGTTGTCCAATTCTAACCAAAATCTAATCAGCTCTTCGCATGGATGTAACGAAGAGAAATACGAAAGAATTATAATTTTTAGAATTGTAGTATGGAAGTTATCGTAGACGAAAATTTTGTTACACACACACACACACACACACACGGACACACATACATACATACACACACACACACACATACATACATACAGACATCATCGTAAAAATAGTAAAATCGTATTCTAGGGACCCTAAAACGTGCTTATTCATCAAAAACTCATCACCGAATTTTTTGACCAAAGACAATACCTTCCTTACCTAAAGGTGACGGAAGGTAAAAATTATAAAGAAATTAAAATTCATAAAGTAGCCATAGCTATGGAAACAGCTACTATATTAAGAAAATTTTGATTGAAAGATGTCAGTGGATGTCAGTGTCAAGTGAAATTGACATAGTGTGTTTGTCTTATAATTTTACTGGAAATATAGGATCCTTTGCTATAAATTTTCTGTACGGAATTTGCATAAAATACATGCAACTGCCGGAAGGTAGAGTACAAGAAATATAATCTTTAGCAAGGAACTTTCTGTATGAAATTTGTATAAAATACATAGAACTGACGAAAGGTAATGTGCTGGCCACATCAGATATTTTCTTTTTCAAGTAAGTACTAAACTATTAGTAATTAAGAAAAATGTTTAGATATTTTAATTATTTAACCAGTAGCGTGCCAGTGGCGTAAGAAAGTAATTTTTATATCCGTAAATTTTCAAGATGTAAACTTGTTTCTTGGATCAAATTTCAGCCAATCAGAGAGGTCAAAACTATTCTCTATTCTCTGTAATACTGAATGGCTTAAATGGGACAATGTATAAATAATAAAAGTTTGTTTACGTCTCGAAAATTTACGTATAAAAATTATTTTCGTAGATAATAAAAATATCTAACTTTCATATATGATACAATTTTCTCAATTATTAAGAGTTTGAAAGTTATTTGAAAAACAAAAAATCTGATGTGGCCAGTACATAACCTCTCGCCAGATATTTTACCTGGTTGTACACATAAAACGAAAAATATTTTTAAATACAAATACATATATTCATGTCTCACTACAAAATAATTCTCACATATATTTGCAAAATCTATGGGATATTTTAATATAAGTTATGTACAATACATAAATCTATAGAAGATATAATAATGAATTTATATTTATCGAATAAAGAATTTAACGTTCTTTAATATAAGTATTTACATAAATTTTCGATAAATAATATTTAGATGATTATTTTCTTGTAACTACTACTTCCGGTTGTCTAATTGTTACCAAAACTTAACCAACTCTTCCCATTATTGTTAGATTAAGGATTTCGGTGTGAAAAATGTCTTAAGTCTTATAGTATTTGAGAAATCGTGGATCCAACGTCCACACACACACATACACACACGGACATCATCGTAAAAATGTTATAATCGGATTCTAGGAACTTTAAAACGTGCTTATTCACTAAAATCTGGATATGCGATTTTTAGCATGAATACAATACCTCTCTTAGCGAGAGGTAAAAATCTAACCACTTTTATATTAGAATGTCAATCCTTTAAAGTTTATTTTTGGAAAATTATACACTATTTTTAACCGAAATCGTGATATTGAACATTTTTGGCTGAAACTAAACATGAAAGCTTGCATTTTGGGAGTTCATAACTCCTGAACTGTTTGAAATATCTTCAAATTAATACTAAAATCGTCTTGTACAGAGTTCAAATATAAATTGACCCGCGACTGCGAAGCCCGCGAGGTATCAAATAATAAAAGAAAACACTTTTAATAATGTAGTTTTATTTAAAAAAATAATAAACACTTACATACGACAAGGCACTTACGAATATTACATACGACTAAAATGTCTTAAAGCAATCTACTGACTTATCAGAGAACAAAAATAATTCACGAAAATTTTTAAAAAATACTTTCACACTTCTAGTTCTAAATCGAATTCCCGGTTTCCATTTTTCTGCAGAATTCGATTGAAATTTGAAGTCTTTTAAAAGAGATAACTGTAAACATAATCGCATTTACTATAAACATATTTACAAATAGTATATCGCTTGGCTAGTTCAAATAATGAGAAAAGTAGGATGAACTTAGTAAAGTCCGAATTTGACAGCCAAAGGATTCGATTTTTAATAGCCGCTCTTAGTTGGGCGGCGGATTAGTGATAGGTCGTTTAAATAGCAGAATATGCGGTTCTGTAACAAATTAAACATAGTTTAAAAAACAATTTCATTATATTTAAACGTAAACTATAACTATGCTTATTAAAACTGGATTATATCGTCAAAATGAGAACAATTTTCTGGGTCTTTGCAACATTTTCCTTATTATAATAACGATTTAACTACAAACCTAGTCAAAAGTTTAGACCCAATGCCTAGTTTTAAACTATAAACTAGGTCTTGTCAAAATCAAACATGAATCCCAATAATAGTTGTGGAAGTAATGTATAAAAATAAACTGGACCATTACCTGGTTGATGGGTCATGTAGTGAACCCATCCTTGACTCTGCTGCACCCCAATGCTTCGCCACTCATTCTCAGACATCAAATGAGTTTTAGGAACTAATTTTACCAATTCTTTAGGGAGAACAACATGTCTACAATACAAAATAAACTCAAACTAACACATGACAACTGTGAATTCACGGTAAGACAATTATAACGTCCTAACCGGCCTTTTGCAAAAGTCGGTAACAAAGCAAATTTTGCACTCACCTGTATTCGTACTTGTCGTCGTAGTATTTATCGGAATAGTAAATGTTTTTTTGGGTCATCTTGTATACTTGTAAATACGCACAAAATAAACTATACAGAGGGTGAAGTGCACAAAAATTAATAAAACAACGGTTGCTAATTCACTTGTTGCTCAAATATTAAATTGAACATCTGCTCTTGCGCATGGAAATTTAAATCTCTTCTTATTCTCTCAGAACACAAACACATTTAGGAACTTTAGTTTTATTTGCACACTGTTAAGTATATAACGAATCACAGTTAAGCATTTTATTCTAAATTTTAAATGTACACTCTCAACAAAATCGTTAAAACAACATACCAAAATTTTCGTACATATCATATGCGTATTTTACAAATAATATTTTCTATTTATTATTTGTTGTACAACTATAAAATAAATTATTATTGAATTCTAGTGCCAAACTTTAATAAAATAAGTACTACTGCAAAATCATTTTGTTTGCCCGTTCTATGTGTGGCAGTGTTCCCAATAAACTTATATGAAATATCCCTAAAAATATCTAGAAAATTCCTATTTAAGAACGTAAATAAAACGATAGTTGTGAAAAGTGAAGTATTGTCTGTTTTAATTTATATATTTACTATATTATATATTTAATTTATTGTTAAGATATTGTGTACAAATGTCTGATCAAAGTAGAGATTGTTACAGGTATGAATTTTACATTTAAATATTAGCTGATTCCCCACAGGCTTTGCAGCTACGAGTTAATTTATATTTTAATCGCATACATCACCGTTTTAGTGTTAATTTCAAGATATTTCAAACAGTTCAGAAGTTATGAACCTCTAAAAATGCATGTTTTCAAGTTTTGGCCGAAAATGCGAGGTTAAAAATGGTTCAATATCATGATTTCAGTTAAAATAGTTACAAAAATAAACTTTATAGGGTTAATTTGTACATTTCCTGTATAAAAGTGGTTAAATATTTGGTTAAAAACTCCTCAAACGCAGGTTCAAAAATTGTACATTTCTGGCTAAAAATGTGAGGTTAAAAATCGATCAATATCTCGATTTTGGTTGAAGTTTGAGTGTTAATTCTTGCAAAAACGAATTAACTCTGAAGGGTCGATTTACTATATTATTGTAAGTGTCAAAAAGACCTTAGGAATTCCGGAAAAAATAATGTGAAAAATTTGCTCCAAAAACTTGCATTTTAATTTGATTACAACTCCTCAAGGTTTTAAATTATCGCCAAATTAACATGAAATTCGTGTTCTACGGAGTTTAAAATATAAATTGACACATTTTCAAATCTTAATATCGTCTGGACAAAGTTTTATTTAAATATTTCAAAGATGACGCCCGTTGCGAATTTTTCGTAATTCTTTCAAAACATTAAGAGCCAAGCTCATAACCTTTTACTAAATATTAGTAGCACTACTATTGATTGCAACTACTCACTATTAATTTATTTGCGCTCATAAAGTAAAACTAGTGCAAGTATAACTTAGTATAGGGAAAATTTTTAGGCAGAGGAGTCACGTCATCATTTCATTACAAAATGAAAAATCACTAGTATTGGCCGAGTGATGTATATGTTTAGGAAAACGAAGAAAATAAATACTATTTTTTGCATACTATAAGTAAAGTACATTTTAATTAAATTTACAATTATTTTAAAGTCGAACATAGTGTTTTGAATGAGTTTTAATTTATTTAAAATAATTGTAGTTCATTTTTTCACCACATGTTGGTACTATTGGATTTCAATATTTAAACGTTTACATGACATGTTTCTCCCGGAATTGTCAACCGTCGACTGTCATTCGTTATTCGTTACTTTTTCGTATAATTAACATTTTTGTCTACGTTGTTTGTTGTGTTTTCTCAGATTTCCATTACTGTTGCCTTGTTGCATATCAAATCTGTATTTTTCTATACAAACAGTAACTGTTTTTCGAGTTGTGTTTCTTTGTTTTATTATTTATTCATAACCTCTGTACACTACTGTACTGTCTGTTCATTTCTTTCTGTGTTCAGTTGTGATTTTCGTTTTGTCTCTTTCATTTTATTGGTGTTGTTTTGTCATTTTACAATGCCGAAAGCATTATCCTCCGACTCGGTGTGCCCTACACCGAATTTTCAATACCATAAATTGGAAATATATTAAATTTTACAATAATATTCAATTATTATTCGACTATTAAATAAATGAACTTGATCACATAAATAGCATCGCAGGTACATACAATTATTTTCTAAAATTAAATGAGTGTACCATGTAAATCTACTATTTTCGTGACGTCATTATACGTCATTATCTAGTTACAAAGTTTGATGACGTGACTCGTCTGCCTAAATTTTTTTACTATAGTACCAAAAGAGGAATTTAGTAGTGATAATTAGTAGCACCAAAGGCTATTTTAAGTACTATTACCTGTTAATCAAAAGATTGTCATGATAATATATTTTTTTTAAATGGTTGAATTAAGAGAAAATCACTTGCCATTGCCAAAGAAAATATATAGAAAGAGGAAAAATTCATGAGAAAAACTTACAGAAAATTAATTTAGGAAAATATACAAATATTTATTACAGTTTTTCTGATTTTATTATATTGCAAACAATACTTGTAATATTCTTATGCTGATTACAATAAAGAATATTTACAGTCCAAGAACATTGATTACAACAAAGAATCTAAGTCCAACAAAGGAAATTTCATTAATATTTCAATACTAGCATTTAGCGTAGAAAGAAAGTAAGGCATATGCAATAAGAATTACTGTACTTAACATCTTTTTTATTATTATTCAGCTAAAAAACACATAATTTAAAATAAATATACCTTAAACGTGTCTTAATATCAAAAATAAAATCCACATACTTTTAAAAAGTTTTATTATTACTATTCAGCTAAAAAATACATAATTTAAAATAAATACACCTTAAACGTGTCTTAATATCAAAAATGAAATCCATATACATTTAAAAAAGTTTTATCAGATATTTTACGTTTTCTTTGGCTACTTTCCACATTCAAAGTTGGTTAACCAATCTTGTCATGTTAAAAATCGTTGATATTTTTTCTTCTTGTGTCCAATTTTTCCCACGCTCCGTTTATTTGCCATTTTCTTTAATATGTAATCTTATTTTTCTTCACTTCACTTCACAATTTCACTGCTCTCAATCTCACAACTGTCAAATCTGTTTTCCTTTATAGGTTAAGAGCACTTAGTAGTACTCTAAACTGTATTAACAGATCTTTCATTTCATGCTAACATATTTATTTTTGTAATTTACTATCTCTTTCATTCAACGTTTTCATTAATAGTACAGGGTTGCCATATACATATACTTTACTATACACTGTTCCATTTAAGCCATTCAGTAGATGAAGCTGGCAACAGCGCAAACTTGAAGTAGCCGAAATTACATTGGGTAAACTTGTCTCTTGTCTTCAATTTCAGCCAATCAGAGAGGTCAAAACTCTTCCCTATGCTCTGCAATACTGAATGGCTTAAATGGAACAAGGTATACTAGTTAAAATAAGCTAGTAGTGGAATTATGAGCACCAGTATCATTAGTTTTATACTAATCTATTTTAGTAAGTAACTCCTAGTTGTAAAATTTAGTAAAAGGTTATGAGCTTGGCTCTAAAACTTTTATTTGGTTATGAATTCGGCTAAAATGTATAGGAAACGCATAAAATTAACTGAAAATCATTTATTTATATTTAAAATTTATCGAAAATTTTTATTTTTTAATGAAATATTTGATTGATAGCAGAAAAGTGTGGTTTGGGTAGAATATTGTTAAACGACATATTTTCGTTATAGATCAAATAAATCTAGTCGTTCAATCGACGACAGATATCAAAAATCAAAATATAAAAGTAGTCATCGTTCCCAATCATCATCCAGCGATGATAACAGTTCATCCGACAGTAAACATCGATCCAAAAGCCATTCGAATCGGTCCAAATCCAACAGAAAAAAATCAGGAGACACATCCAGACATCGCAAAACTAAAAAGAAATCATCTTCAAGCTCAGACTCAGACTCTACCGACAGTAGCGATTCAGATAAATCAGTTAAATTACTAGAAAAATTAAAGAAAGAACGCCTTCGCTTAGCCGACGAGAAAAAGAAACAAAAAGAAGTGGTGAAAGCAACAGAAACGCCGGAAGAAAAGCGATTGAGGCGATTGATGAAAAAAGAAGCAAAAGAACGCAAAAGGAAAGAAAGAATGGGATGGGATAATGATTATTTGCATTATACGAACACGGATAATCCGTTTGGAGATGGAAATTTGCTGTCTACGTTTGTGTGGACGAAAAAATTGGCTAAAGAAGGATTAATAGGGGCTAGTCGAGAAGAACTAGAGACGAGGAATAGGTATAAACAAGAAGAGAATAAACGGGAGTTAGAAAAGGTCAGAAACTTTTTATTTAATTATTTTTATTGCATTTCAAACAAAAAAATCTGATGTGGCCAATTCCATGTTTAATAGTACATTAAAACACAAGTATCATAAGGTAGTCTGTTTTTATACTATTTTTTCTATTGAGGTAATTTTACAATTAGATTTTTTTAAAAAAGGACTTGTCAAAAATATGTCTTAGTGTTTTTTTGTCAGTTATGTTGGTAGCGCTTCCCGCTAACAATTGAAATATCACATTTTGACAGTTTGTGTATTGTGTGATTTTGACTTATTGTTTACATTAAAACATGGTATCAAGCATTATATAATTATGGAAGAAGAAAACCAATACTTACAATGTACTCCACCGGTTTATTAATGAATCACCTGATTTGAAATATCTTGTAATAAAGGTAAATTTATCAAATAACGAATCGGGATCGCTGTTTCGTGTAGGTTATTATTATAAATAAAACTCTTTAAATAATGAAATACTTTAATGAACAATTTATTGATCTACACTTTTACATTCCACCATTTTGTCAACACATCCACTGCTCAGTTGCAGACATAACAGCAACAGCTGTTCTTAAATTCTTCAATACAAAACATATGTTGTATTTGTATATGGCATTTATGTCTAAATCATATTTAAAAATTTAATATTCGACAGTTCGCCTTGACGTGGAACTGAAAATCATGGATCGTAAAATTTTCATATTTGCTTGCAAGTAGCCACAAATTGAATTGACAGTGTCAACATTTCTAGTAACGTGCAGCATACATTTCAAAACTTGCCTAATATAACAATACAATCAGCTGAAAATTGCAATATTACCTTAAAATTGTAATAATAGTATTTTGTGTTATTAGGAGTAAAAGTGATACTTTGTATTGTGAGCATGGAAGTTTGCACGACGAGCGAAGCGAGTCGGACAATTGCATGCGAGGCACACAAAGACACTTTTATTCCGAATGACATTTTTTTTTCAAACGCACTACTTTTCTTTTTATTCGCAAATTCTATGTAGTTTATATGGATACTTATTTATTTTATTTCTACTCCGGCGGCGTAGAAATTTCCAGCGGAGTAGAAATGAAACTTTTACCTTGTGAACCAAGTCACAAAAAATGCCATTTCTACGACGTTCAAAAAAGAATTACCGTTTAAATTGTTTTGACAAAGTAAATCTGAGCGCATTGTTTCTTGTTTCATAATTTTTTGGTTGAAAGATTTTAACTTCACAGATTCTTCTTTCTGAATTAACACAGCTATAGGGCGCGAGCAGACACGTGACTCGAGCGACCTTGACGTGCTTGGAATTGCTGATTTGTGTGCGTATGTCATTTTGACAAGGACAATGTCACGTTGACAATATCAATGTTTTGACTTATTTTGATTTTGAACTGCTTTAATGTTATTATTTTACAATTTTTAGGTAGTAAAACATATGAAATTGAAAATAATAACATTTTAGCAGTTAAAAATCAAAATAAATCAATATTGGTCTTGTCAACGAGACAATGGCCGCGTTCAGCATGGCACAGCGCTGGCAGCGCTGAGCACCGAAATTTACTGATTACAGTTTCTGGACAAATCACATTCGTCCATTCATTGTGGTCGGCAAACTTCGGCGCTCAGCGCTGCTAGCGCTGTGCTGTGCTGAACGCGACCATTGTTCTTGTCAATATGACATGCGCACACAAATCAGCTGTTTCGAAGTACGTCAAGGTCCGTCGAGTCACGTGTCTGCTCGCGCCCTATTGGGATTTTCAAATAAGAAAACGCTAACTAGCGGCGAATATTGGAACTACACACAGTGGTACAAATTTGACATTTATATGAAACTACAACTATATGACTATAAAATAGTATATTATGTTATTAGGAGTAGAAAGCGGTCTTTTTGTGTTGAACCCAGCTATTGCGGCCGAGGCGCTAGCCGAGGCTAGGCAAGCTGGGTAAAACACAAAAAGGGCGTTCTACTCCGAATGTCATATACTATTTTTTCTTCAAGTGTTTTAAATATTTTTTTGACATTTTTTTGAAATTTTTTAATTATAGTGTTTGCAATTTCAGCCAAAGCTGGCTGTGTACACTACAAAACAAAAACGATACAACTGTCAAATAACAATTTTCAATATAATATGTGTTGCTGTGACGACTGCCGCCGTCAGTGGTGAACTAAGACACTAACATTTTTTTACTAGTACAACAATAACAACATTTTTGTACTAGTAAGACAATGAATATCTTCTATAGTGTGTGTACAGTAGCATAATATGAATATTATAATACGCTTGAAGAAAAACACTATTATACATACTTGAATTATAAATAAAAAATACTAATAAATGAGAAAATAATACGAAAACTAAAGAAACACAATAGGGTATTCTCTCATATTTTTTAATTTATTTTACTTAAAGAACAGTTATATCTAAGAGTATCTTTGAAAACCCGAGTAAAAAATTCCTTTTAATAGGGGAGATATTAATTTTTAAAATTTGATTTTGTTGTGTCACGTGATAGTGACGTACTAGTTGTACAGTACCAGCGGTGTGCTATCAGTGGTTCTTGCGGCGTCTTATCACATTCGAACATGAAGTAGGGATTTCAACTGGTCTCCCATTGGAAGGTCATAAGTACCTACATCAGCAAAATTTAAATGCTTTATATCTTTTGTAACAATCAATTTATATTATGATTTTTTGTTTTTTCCCTGTTGTTTACCTATCAACACTAATATTTTTAATAATTTATTAATATTAGCAATCCTCAGAGAATACCTTATTGACAACAATGGGACACTTATAAATGTCAACAAAAAGTGTACCGATCAGCGCCTCTCTTGATACTTGAAAATCCCAGGTTAAAACGGATAGAGTATAGTTATTTTTATTATTTACAATGTGTGTATTTTTTGCAGGGCTTTCATGTACTTAATTATTTGTATAATCATCCTGTAATTGGAACTTTTAAGTTCTGTTGGATTGTTTAAATAAATAAATAAATACTTGTTTGTCCAGGTAAAGAAACGCCGTCAAGAGCGCGAATTAGAACGCCAGCAACGCGAGGAAGAAATGGCCTTACTTCAACGAAGCAAAGAAGCAGCTCAGTTCGAGGAATGGGAACGTCAAGAAGACCAATTCCACTTGGAACAAGCTTGTCTCCGTTCCAAAATCCGGATCCAAGATGGTAGAGCAAAACCCATCGACCTTCTCGCGAAATACATCAGCGCGGAAGAGGAAGTAGACGCCGTGGAAATGCACGAACCTTACACATACCTAAATGGACTGCACATCAAGGATTTAGAGGATTTAGTGGAGGATATTAAAGTGTATAAAGAGCTGGAACGCGGCAAGAATTTGGATTATTGGAATGATATAACGGTTATTGTGGAAGATGAACTGCAGAAGTTGAGGAAATTGGCCAAACAGTCGGATTATGAAGCAGCTGTTGGGAGGAGGGAAGGGATACATCAATCTGTTGCTACTGATGTTACTTCCGTTTTTAAAGGTAATTCATTTTTATTATATTTATTCGCTCAAATAATTTGGTACTCATTCAGTTATTAGCTAATATTTAATAAATTGTGATTTTTACCTCCCGTCAAACTGCAGGTAAGGGAGGTAATGTTATCGGTCCAAAAATTCGATGGTGAGTTTTTAGTAAATAAGCACGAATTAACACGTTTTTACTATTTTTACGATGATGTCTGTGTGTGTGACGAATTTTTCCTCCACGATAACTCTTACAACAAACTTCCGAAAAATTCTATTTTCCGTATTTAAGCTTTCTACATTCATATAAAGAGTTGATTAGATTTTGGGTAAAATTGTACAACCGGAAGTGATACTTTACTTGAAGCCCATAATAGTTTTTAATGAATAATTATATTAAAATATAATCTAAAACTTTTCAATTTTAGTATTTATGACTTTCATATCAACGAGAATAACATATTAGATTTTGGCTACAATTGATAAACCGGAAGTGATACTTTACTTGAAGCTTTGAACCAATTTACGTAAAAAATATATTAAGTTATATTCCAAAACTTTTTAAATTTAGTATTTAAGACTTTTATTTGAAGTGGAACAAAATATTAGATTTTGGCTATAATTGATAAACCGGAAGTGATATTTTACTTAAAGCTTTGAATATATTTTCGTGAAAAATTATATATATTCCAAAAGTTTTCAAATTTGGTATATAAATTTTTAGATTAATGAGAACATTATAAACCGGAAATGATATTTTATATGAAGCTCTAAAGGGATTTTTGTAAAAAAAATATTTTATCATATAAACCGTGGCCGCGTGTCTGAGTGTCAGGTCGCGAATCTAGGAAACCGGGTTCGATCCCGACCGACGCCAAATATTTCCAATTTTAAATGCACAAAATTGACCCCTGTGGTGCACTCTCCACGCCAGCAATGAATGCCCGGGAGGTGACGTCTGGTAAACGCTCGCACGGTGCAAATATTTCATCATTAATACCGAAATCTGTACAAAGCAGATTGGCACACCCAGCAATGGGTAATAAGCCGAGATGATATATTTATACATTTTATTTAACCAAAATTTTTCAATTTTGGTATTTATAACTTTTATATTACTAAGAAAGACATTCGATTTTTTTTTTTAAATTGATAAACCGTAAGTGATACTTTACTTGAAGCTCTCAACAGATTTTCGTGAAAAATATATTATGGTATACTCCAAAACTTGTCATTTTTAGTATTTAAGACTTTTATATAAAGGGAAACAACACATTAGATTTTAGCTAAAATTGATAAACCGGAAGTGATAGCTCTGAACAGATTTTCGTGAAAAATATATTGATACAATCCAAAACTTTTCAAATTTGGTATTTAAGACCTTTATATTATTGAAAACGACATATTAGATTTTTTCTAAAATTGATAAACCGGAAGTACTGCTTTACATGAAGCTATAAACATATTTTCTTGAAAAAATATATTAAAACATGATGTAATAAGACGAGGGTAAGCGCAATAACATAAATAACTTTTTATAAACTCTTCTAAATTATAGTTTCATTAATCATATTTTAACTTTGTTTATCTGCTTAATTTATAAATGTCAAAATTCAATTTAGAAATTCTTTTCGTATTATGATAGTCGCGACATTTATTTGTTGATCTTAGTCTAGAAATTATGTATACGTGCGTGACTTTGAATACTCTAAGCCTATGCACCCTGTACCCCTAAGATGATCCTGTCCTGGAGATAGCGTTTTGTTTTAGACAGTCGAGTTTAGATAGTTAGGGGGTAAAGATGGAGGAGTGGAGATTAATTCGTCGAGTCGTGAAGACGTGTTTTGTTTTGACGAGACATGTAGTGTCTTTTAGTTTTGGGGCGACGCTCGTTCGCTGTGTTAGGGAATGTGACAGTTTAGTATCTGCTTAGTTGTGTTAGTTATGTTTAGTTTAATCCATAGTTAATAATAAGTTATATTTAATCATGTAAATAAAAGTTTAGTTAGTTAAAACAAGTAGTGTCCATATCCGTAAGTTCCCTGCCGTAAATCGTAACGTTAATGTTTAAAAGTGTGTATGTTCTTCCTTATTACGAAATCCGTCTCACGAAGTCATGGACGCCAAGCGTCCACCAGTTAGTGTATCATAGTTGGAGTAGGATGCAGTAGTAGCAGTCATCTTTTCGTAGAAGACCCCTCCCTCGTGTTACAATGATCCAAAACTAATCAAATTTGGTATTTAAAACTCGTGTATAATTTGAAACAACATATTAGATTTTGACTATACCTATATGATAAACCGGAAATGATACTTAATTTGGAGCTCTTAACAGATTTTCGAGGCCAAACATAATAAAATATAATCCAAAATTTCGTATTACAGACTTTTTTATTTATTGAAACAATAATAGTATATTGTGTTATTAGGAGTAAAAGTGATACTTTGTGTGGCGAGCATGGAAGTTTGCACGACGAGCGAAGCGAGTCGGACAATTGCATGCGAGGCACACAAATACACTTTTACTCCGAATGACACATTATATTTTTTTTTCAAACGCACATATTGAAATAAAATAATTTAAAACTTGACGTTATTAAAAACATTTTCCGTGAAGTAGGTACGTTTGCGGATTTCAATTGCTCTGTTGCTATGGATACTTTCGTATGTGTTCACTTTTTGTTATAAACATTCAAGTGAAAATTTTCACACTTTTACGTTTTGACGTTTGAAAAGAATGGACCTTTCCAATTTAAGGGCTATCTCTTTCTATCGCTGCAAATAGTAAGAAAATGGCGCGAACAACTGCCAGTTGAGCTGTCAAACGAAACGTCAAAAATATTGCAGTCATTAAAATACCTGTATTCTCAGTGAAAATTTGCATCGCTAGACATTTTACCTTTAATAAAAGCTTTTGTAACTTATTTCGATAAGATTTTTTAAAGTTATCCGAGATATTCTCACATTTTACGTCTAAATGTTTCAGAATCAAACGTCATAGATCTCAATTGTTCTTACTATGCGCAGATCCCCATTGCGCATATCTTCTATTTCTTTAAATTGGAAAGGTCCATTGTATAATTTTATATCCTCTGTGTGAAATTGAAAATGTTGCAATTTGAAAAATTAAAATGTACACCTCCTGAAGTTGTGGAATTAGAGAAGGCTGCTATTGATAAATTGTTCCCAACTAAGTCTAGCAAGTTCTATGAAGCGGTGTATAAGAGATTTCTTCATTGGTGTGATGAGAAAAACATTAAAAATTATTCTCGGCATAATTTTCGGAAATGGCGAATCAATGTAAAATGAAAAGCTCAACTATGTGGTCACAATATTCAATGATAAAATCAATGATAAACATTAAACATGGGATAAATAATGGCAATTATTTAAAACTTCATGCTTATGTTCTTATTTGATGTTTCAGATGAGAAATATTTGGCGATATTCCCATACTTTTCTTCTTTATTTAAGGAATGTAATTCATTCATTTTGTTAATCTTGTGCCTAAATTTTACATTTCTATCTATATTTCAATTCATCTTCCTACAATATAATCTTTTTGTATCACTTTAGTATTCTTACCTTTATTACCGTCCCTGTTATTGTAATCTGTACGTCTACTGTACTTTAATTATATTATTTGTTATAAGTATGTAAACTGTCTATATTTCATTTTATAGGTTATCAATTTAAATCTTATATGTCAGTAACTTTATTCTTAGGTTATCTAGTGAGTTATAGTGACATTTAGGGCGATAATACAGATTTCTATTGTACAAGTTATTTCTTATTGGCTGATTCTATATAGTTTCTATGGATATTTATTTATTTTATTTCTACGCCGCCGGAGTAGAAATAGCTTATTTCTACACCGGCGGCGTAGAAATGAAACTTCTACTTTGTGAATCAAGTCACAAAAGATGCCATTTTTATGACGTTTGTAAACAAAATTATATTTTGCTATTTCAAACATGAAATTGACGGGAGGTCATGTGTTGGCCACATCAAGTTTTTTTTTTGCTAGTATTAACAATTTGTATAATTAAAAAAATCATGTCAGCCAACGGGATTCGAACCCAAGACTTCTTAAGTATTTCGATTTGTTAAGCAGGATTTTAACTTAGCTTATAATCGTACAAGATTAAAATGACAAACGAAAATATTAACCTCCAAACTATTATTCAAACGTCAAATAGATGATCTGTCATGTTTCCGCACATGTCGTTGCTATTGGACGTACCGATGTTATTGCTTTACGGCCATTCATTGGTTCGGCATAATTCTACGTCATTCATGGCGGTAATTTAAATATTAAAATTTCATTATTTTTTTCTGGCCAAACAATAAAAATTTTGCCAAATAAAAATATGGGTAGCAAATTTTTATCGTCTCTTTAAAAATATTAAATAAAAAAATGGCACGCAAATAGCCCATTGCGACCAAAGGATTTTTTTTTAAATTTGATATTAAGTGGTGGGTTATTTAAAGAGTTTATAATTTGTGTAGGTAAAACATCATCGCAGTTAGCATCGCTCCAATCCGAAATTGAAGCTAAAATAAGCGGTAAAGCAGACGGCATTGATATCGGATATTGGGAATCGCTATTAAGTCAATTAAAAGCGCATATGGCCCGCGCTAGATTAAGAGATCGTCACCAGGACAATTTAAGGAAGAAATTACAAGTTCTCAAAGCGGAACAAGGAGTAGCTAATACTGATACGGAACAAGTACAACCAGTCGCTACCACTAGCACCGTACAGGTATGATACATTTTGTAACATTTTAAATTATCATGAAAGTATTATGAACTATTTATTGCTAGGATACGGTGTATATAAACATATCTATATCAACCGGGGCATTATGGGAGGGCATAATAATCCGATCATTGTTTATGAACTTTAAATTAAATTTTCTTTTTAATGGGGTCATTTCACATTTTCTAATTTATTTATTTTTTGAAAGAATAGGTCAAATTATATATGTAATTGCATGTTTTACCCCTTACAAGTCTTTAGAATCAGAGATATGATTTTTTAAAAGTTGTCTTTAATTTCAAATATTTGGCCGCTGACGTCACGGTTTGCCGGACACAACAGTCGAGCTCTGCCGGTTTAGTTTGGAACTATGATTTTTTAGGTTGTCACTTGTCAGTTTGATTTTGTGAAAGCAACAGGTAGTTCCTATAAATTTTTTGTTCAATTAGTATTTTCTGCTTGGTATTCGAATGAATATTTTTTTCGATGTTTTCAAAGAGGTTTTATCACAGCAAGGCACGTCACAATACTTCACAACCATATTGTTAACTAAAAACATATTTCATACAACTATTGATATTTATTTTAAAGAATATTTTATTTACATACCTTTACTATTAACTCTGCTGTCACCTGTCACAATTTTAGGTTACAACAGCAAACGGAAACCACGTGAACCGTAAACATGTGTGTGTGAGAGAGGAATGTCTTTGTGTAAGTAACAACCCGTGACGTCACGAATTTTACAGCGCGAAAGTTTATTAGTGAATTTATGAATGAAAAGTCGCATATTTCGTGTTACTTTATATTACTATATTTATTAAATGAGACGAATTTCACGATTTTATAAAAAAAACAACGATTTTTATTTTTTGAAATGACCCCATTATAATTCATTACAATAGTACCTACATTAAAACACAAGTATCATAAGGCAATCTCGTCCTTTGTAAAACTATACTATTTTTTCTATTGAGGTAATTTTATAAAAAAAGACTTGTCAAAAATATGCCTTAGTGTTTTTTTGTCATTTATGTTGGTAGCGCCCCGCTAACATTTGAAATTTCACATTTTGACAGTTTGTGTATTGTGTGATTCTAACTGATTGTTTACATTAAAACGTATCAAGCATTATATAATTATGGAAGAGGAAATCCAATACTTATAATGTACAGGATGTCTCATTTTCGATGTTTTTTTAACGTATCTCGGGTAATATTAATGATAGAACAAAAATGTTTGCACATTCCAGGGAGAAAAATTTAATAGTAACACCATAGGATTTTTTGATTTTTTTTTGATTTTGAGCTATAGGCAAAAACTCGTTTTTTGGTTATTTTGAAAATTTATCATAATCTTATTTATTATGAAAAATTGTTTTTACAAAAATTTTACTGTTTTTTATATAGAATAAAATGGCGTAATTAGATTTTTTAAAAACTTAATCATTGTCGAAATATATCACAAACTGATTATTTTACTTATTTTATAAGCTTTTTAATGATATATAACAAATCTACATTCTTTTGTTTAAACATTAATAAAAGACGAATTATTAATTTATTGAGGTGAGAATATAATTCATTAGTCACGTGACATGTTTTCCGCCAATCAACATTCAGAATCTCCTTAGTTACATGTCTATCACAGCGATGATAAAAAACAAAGAATTTATCACCTTATTTATATTCGTTACTAGGGGATTTGTTTTCATTATTAACAACTTTGACAGTTCATTTTGAGTACAAAAATGTGCGGTAATCGTTTTTCATATCAACAACGATGAAAATAATAAAGCAATTGTAAAATTAACCATTTTGTAAGGCAATTTATGAAAAGTTAGGTTACCAGCACGCATAATGTGTCATAAAAATTCATTATATTTTCTCATTAAATATAAGCTCGTGATATGATTAATAATCGAAGATATTGCTCGTGAAACCGAAGCAGCACATTTCTGCAACTCGGTTTCACTCGTGAATATCATCGATGATAATCATATCACTTGTTATATTACGTATGAGAATATTGGAAATTATCAAGAAACAAATTATTTTCGGGTTAGTTAAATTACTATTTATCTACGTTACAGTTGGCTTTGACACAATCCGAAAAAAATGGTTTATTATGTTTTTGAAGTAAATAAATTGAAAAAATGATGATCTGTAATAGACTACGTTTATCTCGACGTTTGAAGCCGCTCGAGTTTAGTAAATCCCTTTTCAATCTTCGAAATAAACGATCGAGATTAATATTTGAAGCCGCTTGAAAATGTCAAGTCAAGCCTATAAAATAACAGGCTTGGACTTACGAAGCGGCTTGACTTCTATCGAAATAAACAGTGAAGCTTCAAATAATGTAACTACGCATGCGCACATCCGCAATATGTTGCATTGTTACTAAATTCATATCATTTGTTGGTTGTTTGCATTTTACCTCATTTTATAAAAGTCGCGACATAAAACTTAGTAAAATTGTCAAAAAGCGAAATATTTGGAGTGATGAAGAAATAAATGTTTTTTTCTAATGTTTTTGAAAGAGAAGACAAATAACATGACAATTTTTAGATTTTGGGGTTATATATCCAAGATGAAATTAGATCATATACCTCTCCCTGTCTGCCTGCATAATCGAGTATTTAACTATCTTTTTTTAGTCGATACGAATTTAAAGAAGATTGAAAAAAACTCAATCCTATTTTCAATCCGCTGAGATAAACCAATAGGACTTTTCAAGTCATAATATACTTGAAGCCGCTTGAATTATCGAGATAAACGTAGTCATAGATTTTTTCATTTGTTGCTTAATAATTTTAAATTTTTTCACCCCAATATATTAATAATTCATCTTTTATTCAAGTTTAAAACAAAAGAATGTGGACTTGTTATATATCATTAAAAAGCCTATAAAATAAGCAAAAAACGAGGCTATTTTCAATATAGTTTCCCATTTAAAAAATCATAAATTTGTGTTATATCTCGAGACTGATTAAGTTTTAAAAAAATCTAATTACGTCATTTTATTCAGTTTAAAAAACGGTAAATATTTTGTAAAAACAATTTTCCTCTAACTATCATAATAAATAAGATGATATATTTTCAAAATGAGCGAAAAATGAGTTTTTACCTGTAGCTCAGAAACAAAAGAAGATCGAAAATCCTTATAGTGAGTATTAAACTTTTTTCAAAAAGTTGACCCTGCAATGTGCAAACGATTTTGATATATCGTTAATATTACCCGAGATATCTTAAAAAAAACATCGAAAATAAGACACCTGTGTTCCATCGGTTTATTAATGAACCAGCTGATTTCTTGTAATAAAGGTAAATTTATCAAATAACAAATCGGGATCGATTCTTCGTGTTAGTTATTATCATAAATAAAACTCTTTAAATAATGAAATACATTAATGAACAATTTATTGATCTACACTTTTACATTCCACCATTTTGTCAACATATCCACTGCTCGGTTGCAGACATAACAGCAACAGCTGTTGCTACATTCTTCAATACAAAACATATATTGTATTTGTATATGGTATTTATGCTTAAATCATATTTAAAAATTAATATTCGACAGTTCGCCTCGACGTGGAACTGGAAATCATGGATCGTAAAATTTTAATATTTGCTTGCAAGTAGCCACAAATACAGGGTGATTTATCAGTCTGTCCTCTCTTTTATTTTAAGTCAGATAGAAAAACTCTTCAAATATAATTTATATGATATATTATTGTCTATCTACATACCATATGTATTTGTATACAGGGTGCTCCGTTTAAGCGCAACAATATGTAACTTTATATTTCTTAATGGAACACTCTATATTTATTTATTTATTTTGATAGTAAATTAGATTCCCTTTAAAAAAGTATTAAGTAATAAGAGGTCTAAAATTATAAATTAAGAAGTTATTTACGTTCATATAAAATAGTATTTCAGAGTGGAAAAAACCATAATATAATACAAAATTTTGATCCTTTTTTATTAATACTTATTTTAAACATTACACTAATTCCAAAGATGTTTTTAAAATTTAGTGACAGACTAAATAATACAAACTTATAATAAATGCTCGAAAACTTGTCCTTCAACTTCAATAGATTTTTCTATTATAAATATTATATTAACCATCTCATCTTTACTAAAATTTGTATTATTTATTTTCACATCAACATCAACAATGATAAACTAAGAGTATTTGGACAACTTGTTTGTTTAAATTCGAAACAATTGATCAAATTATCCATAGCTTACTTTGTTAATAATAACATGATAGAAACATATCATTCAACGAATAAAAATAAATAACTTCTTAATTTATAATTTTAGACCCTTTATTACTTAATACTTTTTTAAAGGGAATCTAATTTATTATCAAAATAAATAAATAAATATAGGGTGTTCCATTAAGAAATATAAAGTTACATATTGTTGCGCTTAAATGGAGCACCCTGTACACAAATGGATATTAGTCGCGTTCTTTTTACCACTTTTTACATGAGATCTCAGTTCGCCTCAGCTCACCTCAGTTGCTTCACTAATTTTGGCCGTTTTTTTTATCGTAACGGAGGTGAGATAAAGTGAGACCGAAGTGAGAAGAGTTCCTCCCCCCTTCCCGATTCTTAGTCACCTGTGGAGGTTGTGCTTGTTGAGTTTTTAATCTTAGATGAATGGTAGGGATGAATGTTTTGCTGTCACATACAATTAGTTTGGTTATTGTAAAGATTATTTGTTTATTCCTTTAATAAATATTTTCATTAGAAGAAGAAATAAATATGCAAAAGACGTAAACTTCATAGAATTGAAAATTATATGAAAGATATAGTACCGTACAATTTAAACAACATTTTAGAACGTGTCGCACTACATGTTATTATGTAATCGACAGAATTACGGAAGCCCAAATAATGCTCACTCATAGTTTTGGGCGATCCAAAATAACCCCTAAAAATATCGTGGTTGACCGTTGAAAAGCTACTGTCAAATTCAAATTGTTCAAGTTACCAACAAAATTTGTCTTTTGTCGTTCTTTTTATTTCATAAAAATCTTAATTGATCTCAACTCAGTTCATGTCAAACTCATCTCATTTTGAGATGAGATGATATAAGGTAAATGATAAAAAGAACGCGACTAGATAGATAATACTATATTATATAAATTATATTTGAAGAGTTTTTCTATCTGACTTAAAATAAAAGAGTTATAAAGAGAGGACAGACCGATGAATCACCCTGTAGAGTTGACAGCGTCAACATTTCAAGTAACGTGCAGCATACATTTCAAAACCTGCCTGACATAACAATACATTCAGCTGAAAATTACATTACTATAAAATTAAATTATAATAAATAAAACTTACCGTTTAAATTGTTTTGACAAAGTAAAACAATTTATTGATCTACACTTTTACATTCCACTATTTTGCCAACACATCCACTGCTCACAAATGAATTAACAGTCTCAAAATTATTAATTTACTTTATTCTTGTTTAGATCAAACCAGAAACAACAACCCCACCCATATCAGACACCGACCACCTCTCCTCTAACTCCGAAGCGGAAACGGAAGCCAACGAGCTACTATCCGAAAGCTTCCACGAGTACGAACGGGGTCTATACTCCCCCACACTTTTAACTTCATCACATTTGGAACCAGGAACTCTGGTCACCACTGAAGAGGACGACGCTAAGCGCCTGGAGTTCGCGCGCCGTCAAATCCAAGGAAATTCAGGAAGCACCGTCGACGTCGCCACTATCGAGGAGCAGCTTCTGCAACGGGAAGCGCGCAAGGGGATGGGGGACGACGAAGCGCAGTTCTCCGTCGAAGCGGCTTTGGATAATCACGTTTATTTGTGGTCGGATAAATACAGGCCGCGCAAGCCAAGATATTTTAATAGAGTGCATACAGGGTTTGAATGGAACAAATATAATCAAACTCATTATGATATGGATAATCCGCCACCGAAAATTGTGCAAGGATATAAATTTAATATTTTTTATCCTGATTTAATTGATAAAAATTCAACGCCTGAATATTTTCTAACGCCCTGTTCGGATAATCGAGAGTTTGCTAATCTAAGGTTTCATGCTGGACCGCCCTATGAAGATATCGCGTTTAAAATTGTGAATCGAGAGTGGGAATATTCGTATAAAAGAGGGTTCAGATGTCAATTTCATAATAATATTTTTCAGTTATGGTTTCATTTCAAACGATACAGATATAGGAGATAATGTATTTTGTATTTTATTTTATATAAACTGATACCCCCTAAGAGTCAATTTATATTTTAATCCCGTACAACACGATTTTGAAGTGTTAATTTGAAAATCACTCAGTTCAAAATTACGTGTTTAGTTTCGATCAAAAATCTTTCAATGGGCGCATTCAGCAGATTTCTGTGGTCACTGAACACCTGACCGAACGGTCACCGAACATGTAGGTTTCTGCTGAATACACTTTTCACATTCAATCTGATTCATGCTGTTCAAAAGTCAAAAAGACCTGAAACTAATTTAAATTGCTTTAAAAATATTACATAAAATAGTGCTAAAGAAACTAAGCCTTAAAACATAACACCATATTAACCCATTAGGGACTGAATTATTGATTTTTCTATATTTAAGTGAATTTTGTGTTTTTCTGTGGTTTTAGGTGTTTCAGTATTGTAATTATATATATTTTTTAAGAATACAGTGTTTAGAAATAAAAATACAGGCAGTGCCATATATGGCACATTAGTACTCTAAGGTATGAAATGTAAAACAACAGTAGTTAAACAAAATATTTTTTTTTAACTTTACATATGATAATCACTAAAACAATTAATACAAAGCCCTACATTGCATTGCCGACATTGCGTTCTCACAGCATTTGATTGTGTATGACAACCAGCGCAACGTCTTCGTTTGTTATTTGGTACATATTCAATAATATGATCCATATGATCATATCTAATTTGGGTAGAAACTCTGCTGTCTAGTGAATACGATGTCGAAGGCCGTCCAGCCGATCTTGGCAGATTTTGGTATTTTTTCAAGTAAACCTCACAGCGGAAATTCAATTGAGATACATCAGGTTTTTGCTTTCTATACAAAATCCAAGCATTTTGTTAACATGCATCAATTAGCCAAGTGAAAATAGGCCATCACCACTTCTTACCCCTGATACCAATTTTATAAACGTTGATGTTTGAGTCCATTTGATCTGTCCCTTCCATGAATTCATTCTACTTTCCAATGTAATCAGGTTTTGCAATCCCAATTTTCTTTTTATCGACAGCCGAATAGCGATTTGCGTTTGATACTAGACGAACTCCGTGGACAGTAGATGCCACGGTCACAACTGAATTATCCATCCATCGCGTAACTACTACATTTTTATCTGCAGTCAAGGCTTAGTCAAATGTACCTCGTTTTGTTTTTTTCATTTGCTTCACTGATCGCAGTGGGCAATTTTTTGATAACCGGTTCTCTCTGACCATTCCTGTTGATTTGTATCCCATATCCTTCAAGAAATAAAGCAATTTTATTGATGTAAATAGGTTGTCACAGTAAAACCTAAATGGCATAGATTTACATTCTTCTGGCATGTTTTCGATGAGCTGTATAAGGGGTGCTCTCGCTTTTCCGAACTGTTTTTGGTGCTCTGGATTTGAATTAGGTATGCATCCTTGATATACCTCAAAATTCATGAGGTACCCACTTTTTGAATTTGTGTACCAGACTTTGTAGCCAAAACGAATAGGTTTACCACGGATGTATTGTTTACATCCGTGACGCCCAAAGTATTCTATCATACTTTCGTCGTATGCAACTTCCTGTTCTGGTAAATAATATTCAAGAACGACCTTTTATAATTATATTTATAAGAGGTCGAAGTTTGGTCATATTATGGTTTGATTCTAGTTTGCCGTTATCTGCACAATACATAAACCGCATGATCTGTATAAATAGATCGCGACGCATAAAATTATAAACAGCTATAATACGCAGATCTTCTACATATTACATATTTTTTGGTAGCCTAAGAGACTGACGTGCCATATAAGTTACATCAACAGAATTATAAGTTATGGAAGAATTTATGATTACAGAAGTGTTCTTGGACTTTAATGTAAAGACAAAAATCAAGATTTATTCTTATTTTCCAACGTAATAATTAATAAATAAACATACCGTTTACTGCGACTCATATTCTAGCGTGCGAAAAACAATAGTAAACTTTCAAATCAAAAATCAAAACAGAAGTTATGTGCAAATGACTTTTCGCTTACTCTAGCTTATAACATATATTATTGAATCTAAAACTGCAGAATCGCACCATTAATTTCAATATGCAATAGTTTCACAATCTTTTAAAGAGATGGCCGTACGGCGTACCATATAAGGTACGCTAGTACATAATGGGTTAAATAATAATGATGAAATTCTAACATATCGTTAAAATAATAATTATGTTCTTCTTCTGGCGCAGAGGCAGTATATTATACAAAATTATCGACAATGTAATCTTTTTTGTAAGCCATATTAAGAAAATAACATTCGCTTTAGCGCGCGTAAACAAGGGACCAAGTGACCAGGACCATCTGACCGTATTTTATTTACGGTCAGCTGGTCGGTGATCGGTCAGTGAACAGTCTAGTGAACAGTACATACAGCAGAAAAATGGTGAACATGTTCAGCGACCACATGCCTTCCGAATGCGCCCATCACGATTTCGTTTAAAAGTAAAGTGTTTATTCTTGCAAAAATTAACTGTAGAGAATTAAATTGTATGTTTCCGGCTAAAAACTCTTCAAACCAGGTTTTAAAAATTGTAAATTTTTAACAAAATATGAGGTTAAAAATTGGTTAATTTGCTTTAAAAGTAGTGCTAATTTTTGCAAAAACAAACTCTGGATTTAAATATATTAATATTTGAAAAATGTAAAAAAGGCCTTAAGGATTCCGGAAAATAGGGCCGAAATTTTTAAAAAAATGCACTAAAAACATGCATTTTATTTTGCTCAAACCTCTCAAATGGTTTAAATTATCTTCAAATTAAGACGAAATTCGTGTTCTACGGAATTTAAAATATTAATTCATTTCTGTAAAATATTATGGTTTTAATTTAAATAAAATGTTTCATATCACTTTATGTAGACAACAACTTGACTGTTTCATTTTTAATGTAAATAAATCTCATATTCCGCCAATTAAACGCGAATAGACACGTGACTCGAGCAACCTAAAGTGTTTTAATCAGCTGATTTGTGTGAAAATTGTAAAATAATTAAAAATAAAATAACCGACGATAACGAAGTAGTAAAACCACTAAAGAAAAACACTAGATTTAAGGCCTGTGTCCACGATGTTAGAAATCGTTCCGAGTTCTCGATCACATTTTTTGATCATAAACATTGAACTTGTATGACTACAGATGTCAGATTTGTCGAATTTATGAAGCTACTTTCAGCCATTTCTACCACTATTAAAAACTATTAAAAATAAAAATTATCCCGGCAGTAAGTAAATTAATTTTTTGAACGAATATATTAATTTATTTATAAGTAATTATTTATAATCAATATCAAAAATGAGTAGAATTTTGTAATATTTTACAACCTTATCATTTATAAGTTTATCAAACGTCAAGATTTTAAATGGGTAACAGTTAAATGAAATTAGCAACTTGTACGAAAAAATTGGAGGGAACGCTTTTTGCATTCTAGTTTTCTATTCGATTTTTGCGTCCGAGTTTGTAGTGTCCATGATCCGAGATATCGAATTGCGAACTATATATATATATATATATATATATATATATATATATATATATATATATATATATATATATATATAACTATATCGTGGACACAGGGCTTAAGACATGTCTGAAATCAAATTTTGTCTGAAATTGTCGTTTGAAAACACTAGAATTAGTGACAAAATCACCAAATTGGCAACACTGGTATCAAGCATTTGTTGCGTTGTGCGACCGCTAGGGCGGCGCTCGCTTCGCAGGAATGACTAGGGTGCCTTTATTGGCAACGAAAATGACCGATAGAGGCAGCACCGATTTTAGAAAATGGCCGGCGAGAAGAGTAATTGTCAAAACTTGTACAGTGTTAGACAGGGGTATAAGCAAATAAAGTTCATATATTTTTAAATGTAAATTGATTTGAAGTGCAGTATTGTTTAAAAGGCAGTATGACAACCGTAAACACAACAGTTTGATTACTTTCTAGGCAAGTTCATAATATTGCCACCAGGCGGCTACGAGTTCATTTTCTTCGCCAATAACCAGGGTATGGCCATGCCATGGCTCACTTTTTGTCCGCCATTACCGGGCCACTATGACAGTTTTACATTGTACTGTGCACAACGTAATGTGTTTTTTTCACGCAAATTATTGTGTATTTTCGTGGCTATTTGTTCTAATTCAATTGAAAAACATATCTAGATATAGTTTTAATTTTCGTATAAATATTGTATTAAGATAGACAATATTGACAACAAGGAACTGTTACCAATATTAAGCTCCAACATTTAAGTTTTTAAAAGGTAAGTTTAGAATATTTAATTATTTTATAAGTAATAACCACAGATATTGAACTAGTTTAATATTATATACGTATCGTATACATACAAAACATAACCTCACTTGAATTCGGAAATGAGTTCCACGTTTTAACTAATATGTAATAAATTAATTGTTATATTTCATAATGTAATTATTTAATATTCTGTAATACAATATCACATTACCTTCAGACTTTCAAATAAATAGGGAACCGTAAATTCATCCTATTCTCAGTATGTTTGACAGTTGACAATGGGCCGGTAATGGCGGCCAACGACCAAATATAACTAGATAAAACATTCCTTATCCCTTTTCATTGAATGTTTTGATTTCGGCTGGCCACACAGAGAACCTAGAGATAGAGATATGTCTTGTCTAGTTCGAGTATTTCTCACTAGAAGCCACGTAGAGTGTCAGTGTAGTCTAAATATACCTATAAATAAATATACTGCTGATACCCTATCTCTTACTTAACAGGAGTGTGCTACAAACATTATTGTCTATCCTTGTCAGTTAGTAGTTTCCCTCCCGCTAGTTCCCCTTTCTCGTTTCTACACCAATAAAATTAAAGCAATCTGGCACTTGCGCGGAGCTATTCTTACTGACAAGTGCAGCTATATGCAGATATACAGGATGTTTCCTTTAAAACAACCAGCGCTTTTTTGGGCGAACTAACAACTTTAGAAAAAAATGTTTCATACCAAAAATGATCAAGAATAAGGGGATAATGTATCAATAGTAACATACCGAATATTTAATCAGTGGTTCTCAAACGGTAGAACAAAATTATATTTTTTTAAATGGCATCCTATATAATTTTTTAGCCCTTTAAATAGAATATTATTTTCTGATTTCAACGATATAAATATAGCATAGGCCATTGTAATAAAAATGGGTTTACTACTAGCGTAACTAGGCAACAGACCTGTGTATTGCATAGCCTATTGTAATATTATAACATTATTTTTATATTTTGCGTTCATAATGAAGTCATTACGATACGCAATTGCGTATCGTAATGACCTTCATTTCGATACGCAATTTTTTGTTTTAGACGGTTGGTACTAGATGAAGTTTCTTTAACCCATTTTTACCTAATTTATTTTTAGTTAATTGACAATTCATTTTAATAATATAATGTCGAAATTATTATTATTTTTATTTATTTAGGGAAGATTATTTACATGAAAATGTACAAATGTTAATGTAAATGTTAATTGTAGAAGGAGCAAAATATAAAAAATAGTATAAAGAACTTATTTTATAAGACTTTCTTTCGCACTTGTCAATTAGAAATTTTGACGCGTGCGAAAAAAACATGTCTTATAAAACACGTTCTTTAATATACTATTAACCATTTGTGTAGACCGACCGAATTATGATTTTGGGTTTGTAATATAACTTGAGTCTTTACTTAACTGTACAAGTGATAAGAATTTTATAGCAATTATAATGCAATATTCAAGGTCGTTGAGTAAAATAATTATGAGAGAGCCAACGTTCTGGTCACGGTCAGTGTCTTGTCGGCCATTGCAACTGTATATATTTACGTAACATTAATGTAAACAAAAATTTTACTTCTATCATCATAACATACATTATACAACTATTTTTTTCTTATGATAGCTGAAAAACGAAGATAACGTAAGTGTTTTAGAGTGTTTATAAAGTTTATTTGTGATATACGATTTTATTCTTCAGATAGAGATCAGTTTATATTCAAGTTTAATATATGTAAGTATGTTCCGATAATTGTTTTATCAATTTTATTTTAAATTCCATGTTACATGTAATAATAATGTTATATTTTCGACATTTTCTTATTTAATTTCTGTCGTCACAAAGCATGCAAAATTAATTTTGCTTATTAATTCAGGTGGAGAATTTAAAGCACTAAAACTTTTATTTGAAATATTTTATCTATCATTTTGTATGTTAAAGTTCAACGTTCCGGTGTCGCGGTTAACTAAAAAGCGCCGTTTGGGCCAAAATAAAATTTTGTGTCCCAAGACGAGCTTACGCTATTGTTATTTTAAAAACTATTCAATATTATTTTATGAAATTTGCTATCTAAGGGTTTTCTGATATGCCCGTTTCAACTAAAATATTTTCAAAGCAGTAGCATTTCCGGTTTAACCGGAAGTAGACCCTAATTTTCTTATTTTAAATGGAATGCTAAATTTTTTATTTTACCGTTGAATTCAGCAGAAAATTTTACATATGAAACCACAAAATTTTTTTACTCATGTTCAACCACTTACGACGTAATTCAACTTTTTTTGATTTATTATCTAAAAACGGCCACTTCTTTATCACTCTATATCTCGAGAACGGAATCGAATTTCTATAATCTGTGAAAACAGTTTTATAAAGAAAGCTTTTGTTTACAATAATACAAATTAATAATCGAATGTTTTTGAAATTTGTAATTTCTACGTGAACGTAAAGTTGAAGTTCACAAAATTCAAAAAACTCAATTTTTTTAAATGGAACACCCCATTTTTTATTATTTGAATGAATTCTTCGTTGAAAAATAGGGATAGTTTGTGTAGCATGTCCTATGTTGAAAGTTGATAGATTTTTAGTAAAATGGAAAATATTTAAATTGTATACGTTAATATTTGTTTATAAGTTTAGTTTAGTTGGCTGTGAACCTTTTGTTTTAGCTTTATGTTATATTTTCTTTATCTGTTTACTTCGTATTTTACATTTAATTTATAGTAATTCATAATAATTCATTAAAATAAAAAAAATAATATATAGGTACTAAATACAATTTTCTTCTTTTTCCACCATGGCCCACTTCAATTAAATTTAATAACTGTCAATAAATACAAATTAAATATTTTCAGTTTTACTAAAAATCTATCAACTTTCAACATAGGACATGCTACACAAACTACCTCTATTTTTCAACGAAGAATTCATTCAAATAATCAAAAATAGGGTGTTCCATGCAACTTTACGTTCACGTAGAAATTACAATTTTCAAAAATAGTCGATTATTAATATGTATTATTGTAAACAAAAGCTTTCTTTATAAAACTGTTTTTACAGATTATAGAAATTCGATTCCGTTCTCGAGATATAGAATGATAAAGTAACCGTTTTTAGATATAAAATCTAAAAATCTGATGTGGACACCACACGACTTCCTTGTACGCAAGACCAATATGAAGTATAGACCCAATTATAAAATTGCACGTATTTGACGTAATTTGACATTAACATCTATTTTTTATTTTTTTTTTGTTATTTTTTGTTCTAATCCATAGCAAGCTTCATTATAAAAACCAAAAAGTATATAAGTTTTAAATATACATATCTCGCTTATACAAAGGGCTAATTTAATAATACTTGATGTGCTACACGCAGAATTTAATTCTCTAAAACTCTTATTTGAAGCATTTATTTCTAAAATCAAAATGAAACCATTTTATTTAAGAAAAACTCTTAACAACTTTAGCTAATATATCACTTCCGGTTAGCCTGTTTTAACCAAAATCTACTTGTTATTCCAATTGACATAAAAGTCTTATACCAAATTTGAAAAGTTTTGGATTATATTTTAAAATAGTTTTTCATTAAAATCTATTATAGGCTACAAATAAAGTACCATTTCTGGAAATTATGTAATGACCAAAAAGGGAGGTGCACAACTAGATTTATAGCAGTCCTAAATACAAAATTTCAACTTTCTACGGCTTACCGTTTTTGAGTTATGCGAGATACGTACATACATACGTACGTACAGATGTCACGACGAAATTAGTCAGAATGGATTCAAGGATGGTCAAAATGGATATTTCCGTTGAAATCTGAAAACCGAAATTTTTCGCGATTACAATACTTCCTTTACTTCGTGCAAGGAAGTAAAAAAATCTGATGTGGCCAACACATAACCTCTCGCCAGATATTTTACCTGGTTGTACGCATAAAACGAAAAAGTTTTTAAATACAAATACATATATTCATGTCTCACTATAAAATAATTCTCACATAATAATATATTTGCAAAATCTATGGGATATTTTAATATAAATTATGTGCAATACATACATTTTCTTTATATTCAATATTCTGAAATTTTCTTTTTCTACTTTCCTTTTCTTTTTCTTTATATTCGTAATTTTTTGTTGGTCCCTATCCATTGTCCTCCAAATCTAATATTTAAATATTGTACTGTAAATTTTAATATTAATAACATTTTTTGTTAATTTCTCTGTTAATTATAAAAATAAATTATTACTATTTTATATCACTGTAAAGCTAAAAAAAATCTCTTTTCAATGGCGTAACTTTCCAATATGGCGTGTATATAAAAATTAAAACTTTGACATCAATCCTCGAAAACCAACATTGATAAAAAAAAAATTGAGCATCGCCAGTCGAAAGAACATAAAAAAGTGCCCTAAAGATGTGCAAACCAAAATCCAGTATAATTTCACACTTCCAAGTTATTTGCAAAAACAAAAAACTGCAAAATTTACATTTTCGCCTATATCTAGTGACCTATGCATTTTTTCGCAAATAACAAAATACCATTAAAATGGTCTCCTAATGGGGCAACTTTTGTCTAATTACCTAACCTCGTAGCTCTTACGGTTCTCGAGATCCCAATGCATTCGTACCTTAAATGGGACACTCTGTATAATACCTCTCTTAGCGAGAGGTAAAAATTGAATTACGCCGGAAGTGGTTGAGCATGAGTAAATTTTTTTTATGGTTTCATATGTAAAATTTTCTGCTGAATTCAACGGTAAAATAAAAAATATAGCATTCCATTTAAAATAAGAAAGTTAGGGTCTACTTCCGGTTAAACCGGAAATGCTACTGCTTTGAAAATATTTTAATTAAAACGGGCATGTCGGAAAAGCCTTAGATACGAAATTTCGTAAAATAATATTGAGTAGTTTTTAAAATAACGATATATCATAATGTCATGTGTTATGATATAATAATTATTATTCAAAAAATTATGTTCGACTGTGTTGGGGATGGAATAAATAAAGTTTCGGACTGGCAGTCAATATTACAATTTATTCACGCCGACGTTTCGACTATACAATAGTCTTCTTCAGGGCTAGAATGGTCCAGTTGAAGGAAAAAACACACGTGTGGATAAGCGTAGATACAATCAAGTCGGACATTTAAAAAAATAAATAAATAAATAGTCAAAAAACACAGATCACAGAGTGAAAATCGTCAAATAATAAAAAAAATTAAAAATTGTCCAAGATGACTACAATAAACTAAGCTGAATATAAGAAAAAATATTTTAAAATGCTAACTGTACATGTGTGTTTTACACCAATCAGATTGGTGTGTTTTTTCCTTCAACTGGACCATTCTAGCCCTGAAGAAAACTATTGTATAGTCGAAACGTCGGCGTGAATAAATTGTAATATTGACTGCCAGTCCGAAACTTTATTTATTCCAATAATTATTATTGTTTCATTTTGATATTACAGTGTTCACGCGTATTAATGTTCGTAAATATTAAATAAACCATAAAATGACTCTGACAGTGACAGTACGATGTTGTGCATCCAAAGCGGCATCAAGGCTATCACGGCGCAATGCTGTAAATAGTAGTTTGCAAGCAGCAGCCGAATGTAACACATCATTCAGGAGAACAATGACTACCAAGTTGCTAGATATAGGTTAGTAATAATAATAACAATAATACATTTGTGCCATTTAAAACTCGAAATAATTTTGGCTTCGGTCGGGGTGGAACCCGGGTCTTCAGATTCGCGAAACCAAAATTATGAAAACAGTTTTGTATAAAACTTTTAATTCTGAATATATGAATACTAGAATTAAAATTAAAAAAAAAATAGGTAAGCCGTGGAAAACAAAATTTGCACTAACATTTTAAACAGTTATTTGAAATTAAGTTAAACGAAAATTAAGGTGAGTGAAAATATGGTATTAACCAGAGAGTATTTTCTTCAATTTTTGGCAAAAAATATAAAAGTAATAGAACATCCGCTATACCTAACTGATTTGAGAGTGTATAAACTTTTGGACTTATTTAAAAATTTATCCAACCACAAACATAGTATAAATAACAAAAGTAAACAAACAAAAAATAGTAAATTTTATATTATTGTTAAAGAAAACTACTTTGAACAAATTTAAAATAAAATTCTAAAATATATAAACCATGTGTGTTATTCTCAGTAATTCTAGTATGACTTTCGTGTGATGTAACGTTACATGATACTGTTTACATAGTTTTTACTAGCTTTCTCATTTTTTAGAGTAATATTTATTTTAATTGTATATAATTAGACTTCAATGTCATCTTAGTATTTGCTATGCCATATGATTTAATCTTCTCATAAATTTTATGATAAATTTAAACAAAATTTCATCTCATGTCAACAAAAATCATCAAAAACAGAGATAACATTTTTTTAGTGCATTGACGCTAAGATAACTCCAAAACAAATATCAAACATTTAAAGAGTATTATAATTTCTTATTAGAAGCAAAAAATTAATAATTATCAGCTAACTATTTACACTCAGATGCAAAGAAAACGGGCAACTATTTTTTACCTCCCGTCATACCGTAAATAAGGGAGGTAATGTAATCGTGTCAAAAATTCGATGGTGAGTTTTCAGTAAATAAGCACGAGTTAGGGTCCCTACAACATGTTTTTACTATTTTTACGATGATGTCTGTGTCTGTGACTATTTTTTCGTCCACGATAACTCTTATAACAAACTTCCAAATATATCTATTTTTCGTATTTAATCTTCCTGCATTCATATAACGAGTTGATTAGATTTTGGGTAAAATTGAATAACCGGAAGTGATACTTTATTTGAAGCTCCGAACAATAAAATTGATACAACCCAAAACTTTTCATATTTGGTATTTAAGACTTTTATAAAAATGAGAACGACATATTAAATGTTTTCTAAAATTGATAAACCGGAAGTACTACTTTACAAGACGCTAATCAGATTATCTTGAAAAAATATAAAACATGATTCGAAACCTCAAATTTGGTATTTATAACACGTGTATAATTTGAAACATAAACCGGAAGTGGTACTTAATTTGGAGCTCTTAACATATTTTCGAGGAAAAACATAAAATATAATCCAAAATTTGGTATTACAGACTTTTCTATTTATTGGACCAACATATTAGATTTTGTTTACGAACGATCAACCGGAAGTGATACTTTACTTAAAGCTCATTGCTATTTCAAACATGGAATTGACGGGAGGTCATGTGTTAGCTACATCAATTTTTTACCTTCCGTCACCTTTAGGTAAGGAAGGTATTGTCTTTGGTCAAAAAATTCGGTGATAAGTTTTTGATGAATAAGCACGTTTTAGGGTCCCTACAATACGATTTTACTATTTTTACGATGATGTCTGTATGTATGTGTGTGTGTGTGTGCGTGTGTGTGTATGTATGTGTGTCCGTGTGTGTGTGTATGTAACAAAATTTTCGTCTGCGATAACTTCCATACTACAATTCTAAAAATTATAATTCTTTCGTATTTCTTTTCGTTACATCCATGTGAAGAGCTGATTAGATTTTGGTTAGAATTGGACAACCAGAAGTACCTTCATTTGAAGATTTTAACAGTTTTTCTTGAAAAAACTATGTTAAATATCATTTTTTCACGTTTAATGTGATTATAAATATTAAAGAATATTTTATTCTCTATACGATTTGACTGCATTTTATACTTAATATTAAATGGATATAGAGTTAAAAAATTATAAAGAAATTAAATTTCATAAAGTAGCCATAGCTGTGGAAACAGCTACTATATTAAGAAAATTTTGATTGAAAGATGTCAGCGTTAAGTGAAATTGACATAGTGTGTCGTATAATTTTACTGGAAATATAGGATCTTTTGCTATAAATTTTCTGTATGGAATTTGCATAAAATACATGCAACTGCCGGAAGGTAAAGTACAAGAAATATAATCTTTAGCAATAAGGAACTTTCTGTATGAAATTTGTACAAAATACATAGAACTGACGGAAGGTAATGTGCTGGCCACATCAGATTTTTTATTTTAATATTTGTTTATTATTACTTAGACAAAAGTTGGGCTATATTAGGATGCCAATTTGACAATGCATTCAGTAGAAATGTATAGGTCATTATACTGTATTTAGTTTAAGATTGCAGTGGTGTGAAAATAGGAGCAGTTTGATTTTGTTGTTTGATTGGATAACATCAGGATATTGAACAAAAACGAAAATAAAAAGTGGCCCGTTTTCATTGCACCTGAGTTTATTATTAGAAAACAACAGAATTTGTATGTTATTTTAGTCATCGCTTCATCCCTTAATCAACCCTGATTAAAAGTAAATACCACAGACCAAAGACACTATAAATACCAGTCATTAAATTTAGTGCTGCCCTCTCTGTATTAGTTCGCTAATTATCGTAGAACGTTTAGAAGTCTTCATTTATGTATACATTGTTGTAGATACTCCAATAGTATCACTAGAAGAATCCCAGCGCTTTATGCGAGATTGCCTCATAGCAGTTGGCACCCCTGTCGACCACGCAAGACCCCATGCTGCCCTTCTAGCCGAGGCAGATTACCGGGGTCACTACAGCCACGGTATAAACCGTTTAGGTAATAACCCCATATACGACACCTATCTACACACGAATCCGACCCTCGACTGGGAAATACAGTGTGTTCAAAAAAAATCCTAACTCGGAGTAGGCTATGAACAAAGAAACGTATGTCAATTTAAAAATATTTAATCAAATGTCAATTTGATATGAGATATTGTCAAAAATATTATCTAAAGAAATCAAAGTTTTCGTCTTGTATCTTATTTTAGAAATGGAAACAAATTAGAAAACGGCGAATGTCCATATACTGTATCCTTCTTTATTGTGTTTTCTCCTTAAATTACATTTCTACATCAATTTTGACATTTTGACTTTTGAATTGAATAATGATCAGACTTACGTTTCTTTGTTCATAGCCTACTCCGAGTTAGGAATTTTATTGAACACACTGTAGTTATTTACATACCAACTAGAGATAGAGATATGTCTTGTCTAGTTCGAGTATTTCTCACTAGAGGCCACGTACAGTGTCAGTGTATTAGGGTACCTTTATAACCAGGGTATGACCATGGGCCAAGATCACCGCCATTGTCGGTAATTCATTTCCCTATTTATTTGTAATAAATATGATATTATATTAAAAAAGAATACTATATTACCACACTGTGAATTTATAAAGGTAATAAAAAATGATTAATTTAAGAGATACACAATTATTATTAAAACATACATTTAGAGGCTATATAGAATATATGATATGGGTTGTTATTATCACATCTAATTTAATATCTGTAGTTCATATTTAAATAATAATTATATACTCTAAATTTACTTTTTTAAAATTTAAATGATTGTGCTTAATATTGGTAATTTATAGTTGTTTTCAATATGTCAGTAATCGTGGTGGATATCTTAACAAACTACACTTGTAAATAAAATATAATACTTACACTTTAAATACATATTAAAATGATAATTAAATGCGTTTTTCATTAAAATAAAACAAATATCCACGAAAATACATAATAATTTGCGCAAGAACAACACATATAACAGATGTCCCGGTAATGGCGGACGAAACGTGAGCCACGCCATGGCCATACCCTGGTTATAAAGGTACCCTCTTAGACCAGGAATAGAGGGAGAGACAAGGCATAGTCACGCGTATATTTCCAAATCATCTGAGCGATTTTGAACCTTATTGAAATGTCAAAATCAGCCGCAAAAGGCTAGTCGACTAGTTAAATACTGTTATGTTACAGGTGGTCAAATCTAAATAAATACTTGATTAACCATAACTACAAATTATCTTGAATTTGTTTTATAAAACTAAAATAAATACGAAAGAATATTAATTTTAAAAAAACTTAATGTAAATAACGGACAAGCTAAAACGGTAGGTAACGCTTGTTGACAGTGAAAACTTATTCGTTCGACTGCACACGTATGTAACACATCTGGCCGACTAGCCTTTTGCGGCTGATTCTGACAGTTCAATAAGGTCGAAAATCGCTAGGATGATTTGGAAAGTCGTCTTACGGCAAAATACATAGCATGCACTGTCTCCCCCTCTATTCCTGGTCTAAGGGTACCCTATTATACATGACATCTACGTGGCCTCTAGTGAGAAATACTCGAACTAGACAAGATATATCTCTATCTCTAGTTTGTCTGACCAACTGAAATCAAAACATTAGGCGATTTCGGGCGACAACCGTTCACTTGCGGTATGTTGCGTTCAGGTACGTTCACACATTCGGGCGCTAGGAACAACATACCCGGTATGCTTGGATCAGTGCTCACAGCTGAACGGGTTTGCGAGTCGGGTCAGCTCTCTCTTCACTATTTCTATCTCTTTTTAACATGTCTTTTTTTGAAAAGTCAAAACAGTCGGAGTCGTGGTCTAATGTCAAACAGGGTGACATTATTTTCGTTGACTCTTTTTTGGACAAATATGGAAAAAATCTGATGTGGCCAGCACATTACCTTCCGTCAGTTCTATGTATTTTGTACAAATTTCATACGGAAAGTTCCTTACTAAATTAAATATTCTATTTCTTGTACATTACCTTCCGGCAGTTGCATGTATTTTATGCAAATTTCATACAGAAAATTATTATTTTGTGACGTTTTCTATATACAGTGTAATGTATCTACAGAAATAAAAGATTTATTATTATTATTATTTCTTGTACATTACCTTAAAGCAGTTGTATGTATTTTATACAAATTCCATACAGAAAGCAAAAGATCCTATATTTCCAGTAAAAATTATAAGACAAACACACTATGTCAATTTCACTTGACACTGACATCTTTCAATCAGAATTTTCTTAATATAGTAGCTGTTTCCATAGCTATGGCTATTTTATGAAATTTAATTTCTTTATAATTTTTTAACTCTATACCCATTTAATATTAAGTATAAAATGCAGTCAAATCGTATAGAGAATAAAATATTCTTTAATATTTATAATAACATCAAATGTGAAAAAATTATATTTAACATAGTTTTTTCAAGAAAAACTGTTAAAATCTTCAAATGATGGTACTTCCGGTTGACCAATTGTAACCAAAATCTAATCAGCTCTTCATATGGATGTAACGAAGAAGTACACGAAAAAATTATAATTTTTGTAACTGTAGTATTAGAGTTATCGCAGACGAAAGTTTTGTTACACACACACACACACACACACACACACACACACACACATACAGACATCATCGTAAAAATAGTAAATTCGTATTTTAGGGACCCTAAAACGTGCTTATTGATTAAAAACTCATCATCGAATTTTTTGACCAAAGACAATACCTTCCTTACCTAAAGGTGACGGAAGGTAAAAACTATCTTTCTCCGTTAATGCATTTTAATTGTCAGACACTATTTTTGACAGTTTTAAATGGCGCAGAATATACATAACCACCAAGCACGGTGTCAACAAGTGAACCAACGATTTTTGGCGCCACCATTAACCATATCATACCGTAACTAACCGTAAGTAATCCGAAGAAGTGAACGGGTATGTCGCCCGAAATCGCTTATTGAGTGAAAAGGGATAGGGAATGTTTTGTCTAGTTTTATTTGGTCGTTGGGTTTAACATGGGAAAACAGTTTTTCGTTGTCCAAAAGTGGTCTATTAATTTTAAACAATGTTTCAAATAAATTCTAAAACTGACAGGCCATTTATGAGCAACGAAAAACTTCCCCCATGTTAAACCTCTATGGCCTGGTTTTGATGTTACATCCTGTATTTCTCTATATTTTTATACAGAAATGTACGTAGACGACATCTTATCAAAAACCTGTGATCCTTGCGCCGTGCCATGTATCTTAAACGAAACTCCTGCTACTGGCTGGGTTGACGGCCAGAATGGCCTTGGAGCAGTCGTAGGGAATTTTTGTATGAATTTAGCGATGAAAAAAGCCAAAGAAGTTGGTATAGGAATAGTGACAGTTAATAGTAAGTCACTCATGAAATATAAAATGGTTGCAAGGTACCATTTGGTAATTGGTTGTAGATTCGAACCATTATGGTATAGCAGGGTCGTATACACTTCAAGCTGTTAAAGAAGGCCTGATAGGAATGAGTTTTTGTAATACGTCACCTTTTTTAACGCCTACAAGAGCTACTGATGTAAGTATTACTTTTCGAATACCTCATGCTGTCTCATGCGTTTTTGTCCAATAAAGCTAGGATAGTAACTATAGATAGATTTGTATATAACATTTTTCAAGACGTTTCCTGGCAATTTTAACATATACCTTATTCCATTTAAGCCATTCAGTATTGCGGAGCATAGGAAATAATTTTGACATCTCTGATTGGCTGAAATCAGAGATAAGTTTACCCAATGTAATTTCGGCTAAACTATTATTCACGAAAGATGACTATTCAAGGTCATTTTTGAGCCGTCTGATATAATATTACTTGCAGATAACTTCATTGCACTTCGTATGCATATGCGTGTGACATGAAATATTTATGGACACATTTTAACTGAAAAACTAAGAGTAATTCATTTAAAAATTATATTTTTTCTAAATAATGCCTTTCTGAAAGATTTTTGTCCTTCACATTTTGCAAAATACAAAAACATAGACTTAACTTATAAACCAAGGAATAATAATTTGATTTAAACGTCAACGTCACTGGGTAAATATTGGCACAAAGGGCAGTGCAGTAAATAATTAGGTATATGTAATGGGCCCGTCCAACTTTTTTTGAATTTTTTATATGTTATGAAGAATTTAAAAATAGAAATTCCATATTTTTTGTCTTCTTGAAATTATGCTTAATAACGCCTAAAATAATTATTAAAGTTTTGGCGCGAAAGTTCTGACGTTAGCGTCACTCCGTCAGAAGTAGAGAGAACCGACATACGTTACCATTAATATGGTAATATACAATAAATGTTGCAAGAATAAAAATACGTATCCATTATAAACTGTGATCAAAAATCTTTAGAGTTAATGGTAATAAACAAACAAGATAGTTATTATACCATTTCAAAATATATACTGGCGGGAACTGCCCTTATTGCCTTTAGCTTTGAATCACTAATTTTGACAAATTTTTAGGTATATGTATTTAAAATTATTCAACTTTATATTAAAGAAAAAAAGTCACTTAAATTAAAATATTACAATGAGTTTGAATAAAAACATTCTTAATTAGTAATGTAATTCATTATCTGGTACACTGAACTGAATGGATGTTGATAATTCTGGAAAAATCTTCTCTATTTTCATGCTAAAATATTTTTTTAAATATAAATTTCTATAAGAATTGATAGGATGTTTAATTACCTTCTATGTTTTTCATTTAATAATGGATATAATAAAAATTGTTAACTTTTGCTTTTCATTTCTATATTTGTTTAATTTATATAAAATATATTATATTTGACGATTAAAATATATTTTTGTCGTTTCAATATGCTCTGTATACTATTATTCATGAAAGATGACTATTCAAGGTCATGTGTTCGATGAAAGAATACACATCACTTTATAGCACTAGCTTAGCAACATTTTGTATTCGAAAGAGAAAGATTATTTGACCTATGTTTATTTAATTTATGTGGTGTGATAGATATACGTAAATAGTGGCATTACTTTCTAACACACTATAAATAATAATGACATATGTCGTAGAATTACAGATACCTAATTATCTACTACACTGCCCTCTGTGCTAATATTTACCCAGTGCCGTTGACGTTTAAGTCATTATTATACCTTGCTTTATTAGTTAAATCTATGTTTTTGTATTTTGAAAAAACATACGTGAAGAACATAAATCTTTCAGAGAGACATTATTTAGAAAGAAACATAATTTTCAAATGAATTATTCGTATTTTTTCAGTTAAAATGTGTCCATAAATATTTCATGTTACACGCCTATGCATATGAAATGCAATGAAGTTATCTGCAAGGAATATTAGACGGTTCACAAATGACCTTGAATAGTCATCTTTCGTGAATAATAGTTTATATACTTTACAGTCAAGATTTTGGCGCTGTAAGATTTATAGAAATTTCTATAACTCTGCAGCGCTGACAGTACTCTAACTTGGTTATTGGGATTTTCAAATAAGAAAACGCTAACTAGCGGCAAATGTTAGAACTACAAACAGTGGTACACATTTGACATTTACATGAAACTACAACTATATGACTACAAAAACTCTATTATACATAGTTGAATTATAAATAAAAATACTAATAAGTGAGAAAATAAAACGAAAACTAAAGAAACACAAGTGTCAGCAATGCTACGCTTACAAATGTCAACAAAAAGTGTACCATTGTTTAATGTGATCAGCGCCATCTTTTGATACTTGAAAATCCCAATAAAACAGAATTTTCTTACAAACTGTAACGTTGGTTAAACTATTATTCACGAAAGATGACTATTCAAGGTCATTTGTGAGCCGTCTGATATAATATTACTTGCAGATAACTTCATTTCATTTCGTTTGCATAGGCGTGCAACATGAAATATTTATGAACTCATTTTAACTGAAAAAATAAGAATAATTCATTTGAAAATGATGTTTCTCTCTAAATAATGCCTTTCTGAAAGATTTATGTTCTTCACTTATGTTTTTGCAAAATACAAAATCATAGACTTAACTTATAAACCATGGAATAATAATTTGATTTAAACGTCAACGCCACTGGGTAAATATTAGCACAGAGGGCAGTGTAGTAGATAATTAGGTATCTGTAATTCTACGACATATGTCATTATTATTTATAGTGTGTTAGAAAGCAATGGCACTATTTATGTATATCTGTCACACCACATAAATTAAATAGACATAGGTCAAATAATCTTTCTCTTTCTAATACAAAATGTTGCTAAGCTACTGTTATAAAATGATGTGTATTCTTTCTTCAAACAAATGACCTTGAATAGTCATCTTTCGTGAATAATAGTGTACTTACAGAGCCTATAGAGCTTATAGAATGGTACAGAATAGCACCATAAAAGTAAAATACGAAGTAAACAGAAAAAGAAAATATAACATAAAGCTAAAACAAAATGTTCATAGCCAACTAAATTAGACTTATAAACAAATACTAACACATGCAAATTAAATATTTTCTATTTCACTAAAAATCTATCAACTTTCAACATAGGACATGCTACACAAACTACCCCTATTTTTCAACGAAAAATTCATTCAAATAATAAAAAATGGGATGTGTCATTTAAAAAATTGAGTTTTTTGAATTTTGTGAACTGTAACTTTACATTCACGTAGAAATTAGAATTTTCAAAAATAGTCGATTATTAATTTGTATTATTGTATATAAAAGCTTTCTTTATAAAGCTGTTTTCACAGATTATAGAAATTCAATTTCGTTCTCGAGATATAGAGTGATAAGAAAGTGTCCGTTTTTATATGAAAAATCAAAAAAAGTTGAATTACACCGGAAGTGGTTGAGCATGAGTAAATTTTTTTTTCTTTAAGCGTATTATAATATTCATTTTATGCTACTGTATACACACTATAGAAGATATTCATTGTTTTACTAGTACAAAAATGTTGTTATTGTTGTACTAGTAAAAAAATGTTAGTGTCATAGTTCACCGCTGGCGGCGGCAGTCGTCACAGCAACAAAGATTATATTGAAAATTGTTATTTGACAGTTGTATCGTTTTTGTTTTTTAGTGTACACAGCCAGCTTTGGCTGAAATTGCAAACACTACAATTAAAAAATTCAAAAAAAAAATGTGAAAAAAATCTTTGAAACACTTGAAGAAAAAATAGTATATGTCATTCGGAGTAGAACGCCCTTTTTGTGTTTCACCCAGCTTGCCTAGCCTCGGCTAGCGCCTCGGCCGCAATAGCTGGGTTCAACACAAAAAGACCGCTTTCTACTCCTAATAACATAATATACTATTTATGGATCTATATGTAAAATTTTCTGCTGAATTCAACAGCAAAATAAAAAATATAGCATTCCATTTAAAATAAGAAAGTTAGGGTCTACTTCCGGTTAAACCGGAAATGCTACTACTTTGAAAATATTTTAGTTGAAACGTGCATGTCGGAAAACCCCTAGATACCAAATTTCGTAAAATAATATTGAATAGTTTTTAAAATAACGATAGCGTAAGCTCGTCCATTAAATAGTGATAACTAGATTAGACTATTTAGTGATAAAATTTGTAATATCTTCTGTAGCCAGCATTGGGAACCAACCCCATATCATTCGCGGCCCCGGGGTCTTCTTCTGACAGCTTAGTCTTAGATATGGCGACAACTGCAGTAGCAGTCGGCAAAATTGAAATGCAGCGACGCAAAGGAGCCCCCATTCCTAGTGGTTGGGCCCTGGATGACAAAGGAGTAGAGACATTGGACGCTGAAAAGGCCTACACTGCTGGAAGACTTATGCCCTTGGGGGGAGATGAAGTACATTCGGGATATAAGGGATTCGGGCTGGCTATGATGGTTGAAACGCTTTGTGGAATCTTAAGTGGTAAGATATTAAGAGCACAAACTCATAATAATTCAATAAATGTAACGTATTGTAGGCGCTAAGTATGGACCAAAAATTCGTAAATGGGGCAACATGACGGATAAAGCAGACCTTGGCCAATGTTTCATCGCTATCAATCCGAATTGCTTCGCCCCCGGTTTCCCAGAGCGCATGTCCGACCTCATGGACTCTATACGCCAAATGGATCCCGTAAGTATTGCAATCTTTTTGATTGACTATTTCCAGAACAATTTAATACCCAATGAAATAGCAAGATTTTGAATATTTGGACCAATCAGAGCAAACTTACAGCACAGCGAATATTGCATACTAAACTATTATTCACGAAAGATGACTATTCAAGGTCATTTGTGAGCCGTCTGATATAATATTACTTGCAGATAACTTCATTGCATTTCATATACATAGGCGTGCATTCTGAAATATTTATGGACACATTTTAATTGAAAAACTAAGAGTAATTCATTTTAAAATTATGTTTCTTTCTAAATAATGCCTTTCTGAAAGATTTATGTTCTTCACTTATGTTTTTACAAAATACAAAAACATAGAATAAACTTATAAACCAACGAATAATAATTTGATTTAAACGTCAACGCCACTGGGTAAATATTACCACAGAGGGCATTGTAGTAGATAATTAGGTATCTGTAATTCTACGACATATGTCATTATTATTTATAGTGTGTTAGAAAGCAATGCCATTATTTAAGTATATTTGTCACATCACTTAAATTAATAGACATACGTCAAATAATCTTTCTCTTTTCAATACAAAATGTTGCTAAGCTACTAATATAAAGTGCTGTGAATTCTTTCTTCGAACAAATGACCTTGAATAGTCATCTTTCGTGAATAATAGTGTAGGTGAAAATTTTCAGAAACTTACCGCGAATATTGCACTGATTTGACATATAAAATCCCAAATGACAGCCTAAAATTGCAAACATATTTAAGCAATCTTTAAGTTGTTTGTATTTATAAAACAGATAAGAGAAATAGAAATAACAACAAAATTATCTTTTTATATTTTGCGTTCATAATGAACTCATTACGATACGCAATTGCGTATCGTAATGACCTTCATTTCGATACGCATTTTTTTGTTTTAGACGGTTGGTACTAGATGACGTTTCTTTAACCCATTTTTACCTAATTTATTTTTAATTAATTCACAATTCATTTTAATAATATAATGTCGAATTTATTATTATTTTTTTTTATTTAGTGAAGATTATTTACATGAGAATGTACAAATCGTTACAAATATAATCACAAATAGGGGATTCCGACTAAGCGAATTTTTAGCGCCCCGTCGCGGTATTTTTGTGAACTATGTGGACAAACAAGTAACTGTCATTGTGCTGTCAAATTAATAGCCTTGTGAAATTTGTGTTTTATATTAAAAATATGGATACTAGGTGCGCGTATGGCCTCTGTAAGAGTGATTACAGGAATAAATATAAAAAAATATACGAGAGGAGCTAATTTTATTCCATTTCCCAAGCCGCTTTTATGGTTTATCCGCAACTAAACTATATGGTTTCGTGGAAGTAGTGGTATATGGGTCCGTAGTTAAATAGGTTTGATACATTTTGGGATGGAAAATAGCACCACTTTATATTTACATCAAGTACCACACACGTATTACTTGAAACTGACGCAGATACCCATTTATCACCATCAATGCTGGGTAATATATTATTACAGCGTTCCGCATTCATACAATTTTTAACTCTGAGAACATTATTACATTTTGAGTTAGTATAAATACCCAGTAACCAACCTGAACTAACCTTAAAATAAGATCGCTCTTTTTCCGCATTTTTTCAGACCACAACACTCTAATCATCTTTTTTGTTCATTCACCGAATGATTTTCAATATTTTTCTTTTTAACTTTCGCCCCTGGTACTAACTCTGCACTTAAAAAAATCATTTTCATCACTAACCGGACACATGTCAACAGAAAATGTCTGTTTGTCCACATAGTTCAAGATTTAACCGCAAGTGGCGCACGTTGTGACGTCACGATCGGAATTCCCTATAGGGCGCGAGCAGACACGTGACTCGGGCGTCCTTGACGTACTTGGGATCAGCTGATTTGTGTGCGCATGTCGTTTTGACAAGAACAGTGTCACTTTGACAAGACCAATGTTTTGACTTATTTTGATTTTGAACTGCTAAAATGTTATTAATGTACAATTTTCAGGCAGTAAAACACATAAAATTAGAAATAATAACTTCTTAACAGTTCAAAATTAAAATAAGTCAAAACATTGGTCTTCTCAAAGTGACATTGTTCTTGTCAAAACGACATGCGCACACAAATCAGCTGATTTTAGGTACGTCAAGGACGCCCGAGTCACGTGTCTGCTCGCGCCCTATAGAGTAAGTAAATGTTAATATAATGTTCGAATTAGTCCACACAGATGGACCTAGTAGTACTAAAAATTTGTAGATTGAACCTTTGAACGATAGAAAATTATTTTTAATTAATTTTAAAGCAAGTTTTAATTCAAATATAAGAAAAAATAAAAATTTCCTGTACACTGAGGCTGAAAGGGTTAAATTGTCAAACGTCAAAGCTGGAAGATAAGAAATTTCAATATAACCTCAAAATTTCTTTTTAGTTTGTAGAAGGCGCAAAATATAAAAAAATAGTATATTAAAGAACTCATTTTATAAGACTTTCTTTCGCACTTGTCAATTAGAATTTTGACGCGTACGAAAAAAACGTCTTATAAAACACGTTCTTTAATATACTATTTTCTTTGTATAAATATGGAATTTTGAGCATTTGACACTTAGAAATTTACAGTAAATCCGCATAAAAAGTAGGGCTGCTAATTTGTGTTGCTAAGGATTGGTAATATATAAACAGACGCAGAACACCAACATAACATCTTATTTGAAAATTCCCGCATTTTAGCTCCAGTCCCTGAGTTTTACAGACGTAAATACAAGGAAACTTTAGAAATATGGAAACATCCTAATAACATCAATCGGGATGATGGCTATTTCTTGAGCCACATGTGGAAACCGGTGATTCTCGGAACACGACACGCTCAATCTACCATTACGAACTCGATTCCCATTGGTCCTCATTAGCTTGCTCATCTACCGTATCTTTAGATTAGTATAGAACTGTCTTCTCGGCCTTCCTTTCGTCACTTGGTTTATTTGGCCTCTAGCGTGGTTTACACGTCGGGTAACCTTGTAAACTGAGTCTCCCCCTCTTGTTGCTTAAACTCGGCCTCTAGCGTGGTTGACACGTCGGGTAACCTTGTTTAAAACAGTACTATCCCCCTTGCTCCTGAAGATGCCCCATACGACTGCGGGCGAAACGTTGAGCTCTGACTCAAAATATGACACAGTCCATTCCCGGAAAACGAATATTTCTCATGACTCAGACTATGGAAGTCTACGCAATTATTTCACAGAAATTGTTGCCAATATCGTGAACCAAATGCACTAACTTAATTATTTTAAAATTAAATTTCATTCAATATTCCACTAAAGAGTGTTTGATGAACTATACTTTTTTATTGTAAATATATTTCCCGGTCGTTTATCTGATGGAGACCTGGGAAATTGACGTTTCGGACTTAGTTTAGACGACGCGAAACAACACATTTCAATGCATGAGTATGAAAAATTATTATGTATTACAGGCAGAAAAAGACAAACCAGTTATGGTCGCAGGCGACCCCGAAAGATTGCATATGGCGGCGGTGGACAAGGCCGGTGGAGTACGTTATGTCCAAAATCAGTGGGATACTTGTGCCAAATTAGCAAATATACTTAAAGTCACTCCTATGAAACCAAATAAATGTTAACAATACACTAATATTATAATACGTTCTTTAATTAAATCATAGTGTATTTATTGTAAATATATTAAGTACCTACGAATACTGCATTTATGTACGTATTAATAATGTTTCATATCAAATTGTTTATATATTTTTGTTGATATTTTTATTAAATATTGTTTAAGGATAATTATAACAATAAACAAACTATCGAATTCTTAACAAGAGCTGCTTAATTTCTTTTATAAAATATACTTAGGGAATAGGCCTTTTCAATTTAAATTCACAAGATAAAAAGAATTTATTAATCATTGAAATTTTTACTAGCAACACAAATAATTAGTTTTTCAACTGATTATCAGTGGACGAATCCATTTTGCATGTTCTAAAATCAATGAATCAATAATTACATTACAGCAAATATAGAACACCATTTTAAATTACACACCTCAAAACTGCAAAAACAAAGTTTCACAAAATTAGAGACGCCACATCGGATTCAGAGGTATATATATTATTTGTTCTCTGACTCAGAGACAACAGACAACTTTGTTTTTCACATGTTATTATAGTAATTAACGTATCAAGGGTGTTATAAGGACAATAACGCCTGAGGTCAACAGTGTACTTTTCGAGGGCCTCTGGCCCGAGATATGTACGTTGACCGAAGGCATTATTGTCCTTTTAACTCCCATGGTGCGTTCAACATTTAACGTCCGATTATAATTTTTAATATTCTACGAATTACGGACCAGAAAGTTTTAATTAAATTTGCTGAGTAGGTAGGCTATGAATGCTTTTGCTTGTTTTTTAGGCTTTATTCCAGTATCATTATTTATTTATTTACAACATTACCATAGCAACAACTCATAACACGCTCTAGGGTATTATTTAGTATATAACTACCCTGAAAGCAGGTGTGTTATGCTAATAATAACATACCAGTCGGACGTTAAATTAATTTAACAAGTTATACAAATTAATGTCAAATAGGTAATAATTATATAGAATTGCTTTTAATATTGGCGAAGAAAATGAACTCGTAGCCGCCTGGTGGCAAAATTATGAACTTGCCTAGAAAGTAATCAAACTGTTGTGTTTACGGTTGTCATACTGCCTATTAAACAATATTGCACTTCAAATCAATTTACATTTAAAAATATATGAACTTTATTTGCTTATATCCCTGTCTATCACTGTACAAGTTTTGACAATTACTCTTCTCGCCGGCCATTTTCTAAAATCGGTGCTGCCTCTATCGGTCATTTTCGTTGCCAATACAAATTTCTCGTTTTAGAGTTAATGTCCCTTTTTCCCGTTTAAAAATAAAATTTACCGCCAGTTGGCAACACTGACTGGCAGTTATTCGCGCCATTTTCTTACTATTTGCAGCGATAGAAAGAGATAGCCGTTAAAATGAAAAGGTCCATTCAAAGTTTGAACTCGCGCCAAATGTAAATTCTAACCTCACCTCTGGGTTGCGTTCCAAAACCCTACTCTAGGGCACGAAATATGCTCAAAGTCGTTTCAAAACTCATAGCCTTACTCTCAGAGTTTACTCTTAACTTGTTCCAAAACAATCAGAGTTTACTCCAAAGTGATACTTTTACTTACTCAACGAAGAGGGTACAGAAATTACTCCATGATTACTCCACAACTCAAATTTGGATGCTGAACATATGAAAATAATTTGCCTCCTTGAGAAAGAAAACATGGTTTTGGTTGAAAATAAACGTAAGTAAGCACATTGACATTAATGTTTGTTGTAATTAATGTAGTTTTGAAAATTGATTTTGTATGTATGGTATAACTTATAGGTTAGATCAATTTTTACATTAGGCATCAATTTAGGACAATTTTACTGATTGCGTTCGAAAACACGAGTGGTTAATAGTTGCCGTGTTCGAAAATTGTACATATCTACCAGATCCATGATTTGTGGATCGAATAATTCAGCTTGTAAATGAATCTAACCACAAAAAAGTTAGTGTCGCTAAGCGAAACGCACGCGTTTAAAGTGAAAATGCGTTCAATGTGGGAATCGGAAGTAGGACTGTGCTCAGTTTGTTAATTACGTCAAAATTCAAATCTGTTTTAATCTTCAAATGTTTTTCATAGGTTATAAATCTATCCGGTTTACCACTTGCGTTCTTAAAATATCGATTCCGGTAACTGTAACCTCGTAAACAGCTGTTTACCGATATATACCGATAATAGTTCAGTAGAATTTTCGAAAATGACCATTGTTGTTTTTAATTTTATGGCGATAATAACTAGAGTAGATGTTAAGGGTAATCCCTATCATATAGTTTTAAAGTCTAGTAAAATGAAGCAAGTTATAAAATATATGTTTACAACTATATTTATAAATACATTTACACAATAATTATTTAATTTGCTTGAACGTTGCCGTAAGTCTTCTGGCTTGATCTCTCATATCTTTATCTGTATTTGTAAAGTATTTCATGCCACTTCGTTGGTGTGCTTCATCAGTTTCTTCGTCTCCTTCTCCTTTAGGCAAAAGATACTGTCCTCCTTGGATCATAAGTACCACACCCAAAGGAGATGTGATCAGAATGCTGGCTACAGTTACGTTCAGTAGTTTTTCTGCATATTCCATTATGGTCTCGTCCTCGATTGTACGAGCATAGTCTAGAGCTAAGGGGCCTATAGCAGCCTGCAAATATTCATAATAAAGCGTTAGGGTACATTACGAAAGTTACAAGTGAAAAAGTTCACAAATTATTTTTACCTATAGGGTGGTGACTCAAACACCCCAACATATGACTTTAACATGTAAAAATAGTATATTAAAGAACGTGTTTTATAAGACATGTTTTTTTCGCACGCGTCAAAATTTAAAAAACGAGCGTTAGCGAGTTTTCTAATTGACAAGTGCGAAAGAAAGTCTTATAAAATGAGTTCTTTATACTATTTTTTATATTTTGCGTCTTCTACAAACAAAAGAAATTTTGAGGTTATATTGGAATTTCTTATCTTCCAGGTTTGACGTTTGACAATTTAATCCTTTCAGCCTCAGTGTACAGGAATTTTTTTTTTCTTATATTTGAACTAAACTTGTTTTAAATTTAATTAAAAATAATTTTCTATCGTTCAAAGGTTCAATCTACAAATTTTTAATACTACTAGGTCCATCTATGTGGACTAATTCGAACATTATATTAACATTTACTTACTCAATAGGGGATTCCGATCGTGACGTCACAAAGTGCGCCATTTGCGGTGAAATCTTGAACAATGTGGACAAATAGACATTTTCTGTTGACATGTGTTCGGTTAGTGATGAAAATGATATTTTTTAGTGCAGAGTTAGTGCCAGGGGCGAAATTAAAAAAGAAAAATATTGAAAATCATTCTGTGAATGACCTAAAAAAGATGGATAATATCGTGGTCTGAAAAAAGGCGGAAAAAGAGCGATCTTATTTTAAGGTTTTAGTTTCGGTTAGTTACTGGGTATTTACTGATATATACTAACTCAAATTGTTTCGAAATTTTCAGAAATCAAAATTATATGAATGCGGGACGCAGTGATAATATATTACCCTGTATTGATGGTGATAAATGGGTATCTGCGGTAATTTCATGTAATACGTGTGTGCTAGTTGATGTATATAAAGTGGGGCTATTTTCCATCTCATAACCTATTCACATATACCACTACATCTAAGAAGCCATTTAGATGTAGTTACGCATAAACCATGAGAGATGAGATCGGCTTGGAAAACGGCATAAAATTAACTCCTCTCATATATTTTTTATATTTATTCCTGTAATCATTCTTACACAGGCCATACTCGTACCTAATACCCATATTTTTAATATAAAGCACAAATTTCACAAGGCTATCAACTTGACAGCACGATGACAGTTACTTGTATGTCCACATAGTTCATAAAAATACCGCGACGGGGCGCTTAAAATGCGCTTAATCGGAATCCCCTATTTGTGATTATATTTGTAACCATTTGTACATTTTCATGTAAATAATCTTCCCTAAATAAAAAAAAAAAAATTCGACATTATATTATTAAAATAAATTGTCAATTAACTAAAAATAAATAGGTAAAAATGGGTTAAAGAAACGTCGTCTAGTACCAACCGTCTAAAACAAAAAAATGCGTATCGAAATGAAGGTCATTATGATACGCAATTGCGTATCGTAATGACTTCATTATGAACGCAAAATATAAAAAAATATTTTTGTAATATCCTGCTGCTATACTATTATTCACGAAAGATGACTATTCAAGGTCATTTGTCCGAAGAAAGAATACACAGCATTTTATAGCAGTAGCTTAGCAACATTTTGTACTAAAAAGAGAAAGATTATTTAACCTATGTCTATTTAATTTATGTGGTGTGACAGATATACGTAAATAGTGGTATAACTTTCTAACACTATACATAATAATGCCATATGTCGTAAAATTACAGATACCTAATTATCTATTACACTGCCCTCTGTACTAATATTTATCAAGTCGCGTTAACGTTTAAATCAAATTATTATTCCTTGGTTTATAAGTTAAGTCTATGTTTTTGTACTTTGCAAAAATATAAATAAAGAACATAAATCTTTCAGAAAGGCATTATTTAAAAAGAAACGTTATTTTCAAATGAATTATTCTTTTTTTTTCAGTTAAAATGTGTCCATAAATATATCATGTTGCACGCCTATGCATATGAAATGCAATGAAGTTATCTGCAAGTAATATATCAGACGGTTCACAAATTACCTTGAATAGTCATCTATTATAAATAATAGTTTACAATAATTATTTTATATTTTGCGTTCATAATGAAGTCATTACGATACGCAATTTTTTGTTTTAGACGGTTGGTACTAGATGACGTTTCTTTAACCCATTTTTACCTAATTTATTTTTAGTTAATTGACAATTTATTTTAATAATATAATGTCGAAATTATTATTATTTTTATTTAGGGAAAATTATTTACATGAAAATGTACAAATGGTTACAAATATAATCACAAATTGAGTAAGTAAATGTTATTGTAGAAGGCGCAAAATATAAAAAGTAGTGTAAAGAACTCATTTTATAAGACTTTCTTTCGCACTTGTCAATTCTAAATTTTGATACGTGCGAAAAAACATGTCTTATAAAACACGTTCTTTAATATACTATTACCACAGCCTACCAGATTTTCTTATTTTGTTTATTGATGCTGATGTAGTATAGAACTTTTTAATTTAAAACAGGTAGATAATATGCGCCATTTTACATAATATGTTCATGGAATTGTTTTTTTTAATATAGACATAAAGTCTTTGAAAACTTTAAAAAACTTCTCGACAGAAATTACAAAAGCTTTTATTGAAACTAAAATGTTTAACAATGCAAATTTTCACCGAGAATGCAGGTATTTAAGTAACTGCAATATTTTTGACAGCTGGCAGTTGTTGACGCCATTTTACTTACTATTTGCAGTGACAGAAAAAGATAGTTGTTAAATTGAAAAGGTCTATTTTATAATTAGGGACGCAGGAAATTACAAAAGTATGTTTTTAAATGTCCTGGTATTGCGGTCAATATTTTTGTTAAGCAAAAAAAAAAAATATAACATTGAACCAAGTAAAAATTTAAAACAATAATAAAATGAAACAAATAAAGCCAATGGTTGGTACATTAGAATAGTGGTTAGAACTTACCTGTACGGTAGCTTTGGAGATATATGTTATTGCAAGGAAAATGGTCTGCTTCATACCGAAGCCGTAATATTTGATGAGAAATATTGTAAATATAAATCGGATCTGTAACAATAACATACGTTTGATACCACACACTACAATGTACGACCCACGGTGTAGTATCTATAGGTGAGAGCACGAGATGCATTGACATGGCTAAGTAACTGGGAACAAAATGGCGCTAACGCGACCCGTTACCATTTGACAAAAAATGTTTTGCTACAAGATACACAACAGGGTATGGATCAAATAAAGAGAAATATAGTCTTTTTAAGGTGCCAAAATGTGCAATTTAGCGGCAGCCAGCTATACTATAATCACAGAGACAGGTACTAAGATAAAATTCTAATTGAAAGGTGTTAATGGCAAGTGCATTTGACATATGTTTTATAATTTTACTGGAAGTATAGAAACGTGTTTGTATGGAATTTGTACAAAATAGATACATAGAACTGACAAAAGATAAAAGGTAATGATTGAAAATATAGAATATTATGCGTTATATATGAATAATTTAAAATTTTAAATATTTTGTGTAAAAACCGGGTACAACAAAACCTGACATCTAGCGGCACACTGTATGAACTAGCCCAGTTAGTTAGCCATTCTTTGTAATGCATTGGAATACGTCGTGCACTCACCTATAGATACTACACCGTGGTACGACCCAAATTCATAATAATTGTAAACATACCAGTGTACCAACAAGCATGATGACAGTCCCGATTAATAGGTCGTACATATTAAGCCGTGAAAAATCTATCTCCATTCCGATTAGTGCAAACGCAACAGGCTCAAAAAACCTCCATACTAACTTAAAGTTGTCTCGAACTGGATTCTAAAAACAGTCAACGAATTATCAGACACTCGACAGATTCTCAAAAAATATTCTGGAGGTGGAGGACCCATTTTTTCTGGAGGTACTGTATATATACATATATACAGGGTGAGTTTGGAAAGACGCCCCCCCTTTAACTTTTTTACCTTCCGTCACCTTTAGGTAAGGAAGGTATTGTCTTTGGTCAAAAAATTCGATGATGAGTTTTTAATCAATAAGCACGTTTTAGGGTCCTTAGAATACGAATTTACTATTTTTACGATGATGTCTGTATATATATATATATATATATATATATATATATATATATATATATATATATATATATATATATATATATATATATATATATATATATATATATATATATATGTGTATGTGTGTGTGTGTGTGTGTGTGTGTGTGTGTGTGTGTGTGTGTGCGTGTGCGCGTGCGCGTGTGCGTGTGCGTGTTTGTGTGTGTGTGTGGATGTGTGTGTGTGTAACAAAATTTTCGTCTGCGATAACTCTAATACTACAGTTACAAAAATTATAATTTTTTCGTATACTTCTTCGTTACATCCATATGAAGAGCTGATTAGATTTTGGTTACAATTGGTCAACCGGAAGTACCATCATTTGAAGATTTTAACAGTTTTTCTTGAAAAATCTATGTTAAATGTAATTTTTTCACATTTGATATTATAAATATTAAAGAATATTTTATTCTCTATACGATTTGACTGCATTTTACACTTAATATTAAATGGATATAGAGTTAAAAAATTATAAAGAAATTAAATTTCATTAAGTAGCCATAGCTATGGAAACAACTACTATATTAAGAAAATTCTGATTGAAAGATGTCAGTGTCAAGTGAAATTGACCTAGTGTGTTTGTCTTATAATTTTACTGGAAATATAGGATCTTTTGCTTTCTGTATGGAATTTGTATAAAATACATACAACTGCTTTAAGGTAATGTACAAGAAATAATAATAATAAATCTTTTATTTCTGCAGATACATTACACTGTATATAGAGAACGTACGAAAATAATAATTTTCTGTAAGAAATTTGCAAAAATACATGCAACTGCCGGAAGGTAATGTACAAGAAATAGAATATTTAATTTAGCAAGGTACTTTCTGTATGAGATTTGTACAAAATACATAGAACTGACGGAAGGTAATGTGCTGGCCACATCAGATTTTTATTATAAGTAATAGAAAAAAATGGCTCATATAAAAGTTTTATTATTTTACGTATACTGTTTGATGGCAGATGTAAATATTTTTTATAAAGGCAGGTTTACAAGATACGACTATCAACTTTTATTTTTCAAATGGCAACCTATATTATTTTAATAAAATAGAAACCGCCATTTTTTTCTCTTTTCAACGATGTATTATTTTTTATTAATGTATTTGAAAAATTTCAAGATAAATGAGATAATTCAGAACATATTTTCGTGAAAAATATATTAATACAATCCAAAACTTTTCAAATTAGTGTTTAAGATTTTTATATTAATGAGAAATTTTTCTAAAATTGATAAACCGGAAGTAGTATTTTCTTGAAAAAATATATTAAAACATGATACAAAATTTATCAAAATTGGTATTTAAAACACGATTTCGACTATACTTATATGATAAACCGGAAGGGGTACTTAATTTGAAGATCTTAACAGATTTTCGAGGAAAAACATAATAGAATATAATCCAAAATTTCGTATTACAGACTTTTCTATTTATTGGAACGAAAAATTTGATTTTGTTTACAAACGATCAATTGGAAACTCATTGCTATTTTAAACATGGAATTGACGGGAGGTTATGTGCTGGCTACATCAGATTTTTACCTTCCGTCACCTTTAGGTAAGGAAGGTATTGTCTTTGGTCAAAAAATTCGGTGGTTTTTGATGAATAAGCACGTTTTAGGGTCCCTAGATTTGACTATTTTTACGATGATGTGTGTGTGTGTGTGTGTGTGTGTGTGTGTGTGTGTGTGTGTGTGTTGTGAGACAAAATTTTCTAATGCGATAACTCTAATATTACAATTCCAAAAAATATAATTCTTTCGTATTCCTCTTCGTTACATCCATGTGAAGAGCTGATTAGATTTTAGTTATAATTGGTCAACCGGAAGTACCCTCATTTGAAGATGTTAACAGTTTTTCTTGAAAAAACGATGTTAAATATAATTTTTTCACATTTAATATAATACTTTATATTAAATGGTCATAGAGTTAAAAAATCTGATGTGACCAGCAAATTACCTTCCGTCAGTTCTATGTATTTTGTACAAATTTCATACAGAAAGTTCCTTGCAAAAGATTATATTTCTTGTACTTTACCTACCGGCAGTTGCATGTATTTTATGCAAATTCCATACAGAAAATTTATAGCAAAGGATCCTATATTTCCAGTAAAATTATAAGACAGACACACTATGTCAATTTCACTTGACACTGACATCTTTCAATCAAAATTTTCTTAATATAGTAGCTGTTTCCATAGCTATGGCTACTTTATGAATTTTAATTTCTTTATAATTTTTTAACTCTATATCCACTTAATATTAAGTATAAAATGCAGTCAAATCGTATAGAGAATAAAATATTCTTTAATATTTATAATAACATTAAATGTGAAAAAATGATATTTAACATAGTTTTTTCAAGAAAAACTGTTAAAATCTTCAAATGAGGGTACTTCCGGTTGTCCAATTCTAACCAAAATCTAATCAGCTCTTCACATGGATGTAACGAAGAGAAGTACGAAAGAATTATAATTTTTAGAATTGTAGTATGGAAGTTATCGTAGACGAAAATTTTGTTACACACACACACACACACACATACATACATACACACAAACGCACGCACGCGCACACACACGTACGCGCGCGCATCCACTCACACACACACACACACACACACACACACACACACACACACACACACACTGATTGAAAGATGTCAGTGTTAAGTGCAGTTGACAGTATGTTTATGTTATAATTTTACTGGAAATATAGGATCTTTTGTTAGAAACTTTCTGTATGGAATTTATATAAAATACATACAACTGCCTTAAGGTAATGTACAAGAAATATAATCTTTTGCAAGGAACTTTCTGTATGACATTTATACAAAATACATAGAACTGACGTCGGAAGGTAATGTGCTGGCCACATCAGATTTTTTATTATGTAAATGAATTCTTTGTTAAAAAATAAGGATAGTTTGTGTAGCATGTCCTATGTTGAAAGTTGATAGATTTTTAGTAAAATGGACTAGTTTTATTTTTTTAATAATAATTAAATTAAATTGAAAACTGCGAAGTGATCGGTCGATATGTATGCACATAAATGTATTATCTTACATATCTCTGCCATCCAAGTTTCCTCCATCTAAGATTGGCGACGAACGCCACCGTGAAATTGCCAATAATGCCGGCGAAATTTAAGTCAAACTTATTGAATCCGAAGAGCGCCAGCAGACTGCAGCCCGCGATGTAAATGGTCCTGTTTGTAGTTACGTAAAACTGCAACAATCATCCGAAACGTATCGGCACAGTAAACAGTTAACAGAGCGATGCTACATTACGTCAACGTCATGCGGGATGAACCATGCTATGAAACCGAGGCCTATACCGTACACTGAACCGGCGACGATTTCCACAGGGCCTAGCCATAGCTTGCGTATTATTTCCTCTGTTACATACACACAAATATTGCTACAGTTTCGTTCACGACAGATGACTACTCAAGGTCATTTATAAACCGACAGGTTTAATATTACTTGCAGATAACTTCACTGCATTCCGTAACATAAACTGTTTATGGATACATTTTAACCAACGACCAAATATAACTAGACAAAACTTTATTTGGTTTATTTTGATTTCAGCTGGCCAGACAGAGAAACTAGAAATAGAGATATGTCCTGTCTAGTCCGAGTATTTCTCACTAAAGGTCACCACTGAGGCCACGTAGAGTATAGTAAAAAAATTTAGGCAGAGGAGTCACATCATTATTTCATTACAAAATGAAAAATCACTGTAGTTTTGGCCGAGTGATGTATATGTTTAGGAAAACGAAGAAAATAAATACTATTTTTTGCATACTATAAGTAAAGTACATTTTAATTAAATTTACAATTATTTTAAAGTCGAACATAATGTTTTGAATGAGTTTTAATTTATTTAAAATAATTGTAGTTCATTTTTTCACCACATGTTGGTAATATTGGATTTCAATATTTAAACGTTTACATGACATGTTTCTCCCGGAATTGTCAACCGTCGACTGTCATTAGTTATTCGTTACTTTTTCGTATAATTAACATTTTTGTCTACGTTGTTTGTTGTGTTTTCTCAGAATTCCATTACTGTTGCCTTGTTGCGTATCAAATCTGTATTTTTCAATACAAACAGTAACTGTTTTTCGAGTTGTGTTTCTTTGTTATTTTATTTATTCATAACCTCTGTACACTACTGTACTGACTGTTCATTTCTTTCTGTGTTCAGTTGTGATTTTCGTTTTGTCTCTTTCATTTTATTGGTGTTTTGTCATTTTACAATGCCGAAAGAATCGCAGGTAAATACAATTATTTTCTAAAATTAAATTAGTGTACCATGTAAATCTACTATTTTCGTGACGTCATTATACGTCATTATCTAGTTACAAAGTTTGATGACGTGACTCCTCTGCCTAAAATTTTTTACTATATCTATAGTCCATTTTTTTAAAGAATGCAGTAACTAGAAATCTGATTTACACTATGACAAATGGTCAATCTAGTTATAAAATTTGGCGCTAAATTCAAATATAGTTACTTGAAATATTAACAGTCATGTCAATATAAAATTGGTAATTTAGTAATGGTAATTATTAAAATATTACAGCAAAATGAAGAAAAATGTCAAATTTACTTTTGAAATTAATAATCTAAAATAAGAATTTGATTGTTATAATTATTTTAAAAGCCTAATGAAAACACTATTTAAATTTATTGCATGAAACTGCATTTGAAAAAGTAATAATTGTACAAAAATGGTAATATTAATGAAAGAATTATCTTATACAATTAAAATGGATTTATTTGAAATATCAAGAAATTAACAAAAGTTTGCAAATCAGTTAATTTAAATAATTTACAATTATCGTGATAACAGTAGAGAATGTAAAGAAGCGAAGCTTAAAACAACACAGTAAACTGTTTCTCAACAGTTTTTAACAATTTGTTACATGAAAATCATCCTTGTGGCACAATCTCCATAATAATCTTCCGATAATTTTGAATACAAATCTTCGCGAATTCTTTTCTTCTTTGGTGATGAAACTTGTTCTGTTTTATCCATTTTCGCAACAATTTTGTACGTAGATCTTTCAGAGATTCCAACAGCTGCTGCAGTGAGTGCCACAACTTTAGTTTTTGTTGCACCCTTACTTTTATGGGCTAAATAATTGTTGTAGACCATTACCTAATGTCCACTTTTTAAAAGTTTTTCCTTCGGAATTTTTTTTTATACCTTGGAAGTACTGGGCACCTCGTTATCAGCTATGGTAGTATAAAAATAAAAATTACACGACAGTGCACACTTTCTTCAATTAGATAAAACAACAAAACCAGAAAGAACGAATACCTACTATTGTTTGTATTGAAAAATACAGATTAAATACACTAAATGGCAACTATAAAATTAAAATGCAAACACATAAATGGAGAAAAACGCAAATAATCAAAATGATACAAACAGATCAGTTGACAGTTGAGAATATACACGGCACATACACGGCAGCCATTGACAACTGACAGCTCAGCATGCATTGGCGTACAAACAATAATATTAGCCGTATTATAATTTAACGTTCTATTATATTATATTTTATTATATTATATTTTATTATATTATAATATATTATATTCATTTAATTAAATATCGACAAATTATACGCCAATGACTACAAATGTATGTGAAAAGAGAGAAGATTGAGATGGAGAAATAAATATCGTCGGTGTAAACTTCTCCTCGATTTAAGCCAATCAGAGAACAAGGTCAAATAAGCCCTATCTTCCCTGTACTGCATTCTTAAAAAAAATGAACTATAGTGAGCAACATTCAAACTAGACACTGATACTCTACGTGGCCTCAGTGGTGACCTCTAGTGAGAAATACTTGGACTAGACAAGATATATCTCCATCTCTGGTTTCTCTGTCTGGCCAGCTGAAATCAAAACATTCAGTGAGGAGGGATAAGAAATGTTTTGTCTAATTATTACTATGTTCCGTAAGTCAACCAAAAAACCTGTATCTTGATTGCTGGTACACCATGGTTCCTGAATATTTTCATCTATTTCGGAACAGATTGACATTAATTCATATGACATTTAAAACTGACACAACCTAACAAAAATACAAATTAACTAAGTGAATGATAACGTTGAATAATGCCAATAAGAATAACGCAATCACCAATATCTCAAATATAAATAATGTTTTCATACTTACATCTATAATAATTATTAGTAATACCACTAAAAATGCGGTTTAGAAATTTGACACAGACGAATATCGTTTGATTTTGTTATGAACTAGGATTATTTCGTGGTTGCCGTGGTCCGACTTTTTACCAACTTTTTTCAGGAACCGCGTCCCAAATAGAAACCGGTAAATAATTTCAGGACTTACGGAATACAAAATCGTAAATCTGGTCAAACCGGTTGCATTACGGAACATACTATATATTTGGTCGTTGCATTTTAACCATGGAAATTAGCCTGTAGCCACCAAGCGGCAAACTTGAGAACCCTCCAAAGTAATGTGCTGCGTATTCTTTCTTCGAAAAAATGACCTTGAATATTCATTTTTCGTGAATCCAACTATACAGTTTCATTTTTTAAAGATGTCTGATGTTATCTTAGATTATGTACAGATGCGGCAGAGTTATGCGAAACTTAATAAGTTGCTTCCCAAGTAACACAAATGACCTAAATCGACGTCACTGTGACTTCCTAATTTACGTCATATGGTCGTCCTGAAGACGTCTCAGCGTGGAGCTATGCAACATCATTTTAAGACGTAGTTTCGACGTCATTTTTAAACGTGTTTAGACGTCATTATAAGGCTTCAAATTAGATGTTTGAAAAAGATTTAAACACACCTAAATTTAACCACATAAAGTCGTCTTATGGTCATCATAGCGACCATAAATCTGACATCTAAATAGTCCTATTTCAAACAAAAAACAAACGTCACAGCGGAGTCGCATAGACGTCAAATTAGACATCTGCATAGTCTTATTTTAAACCAAAAATCAACGTCATAGAAACGTCGCATACTCGTCAAATTAGACGTCTAAATAGTCCCATTTCAGACAAAAAAATCTGATGTGGACACTACACGACTTCCTTGTACGCAAAACCAATATGGAGTATAGACCCAATTATAAAATTGCTCATATTTGACGTAATTTGATATTAACATCTATTTTTTATTTTTTTATATATTTTTTGTCCTAATCCATAGCAAGTTTCATTACAAAAACCAAAAAGTATATGTTTTAAATTTACATATCTCGCTTATACAAAGGGTTAATTTAAAAATACTTAATGTGCTAGACGCAGAATTATTGACATAAAAGTCTTATATACCAAATTTGAAAAGTTTTAGATTATATTTTAAAATAGTTTTTCATTAATAGTTATTTATGTAACAAGTGTGTAAAGTAGTACTTTTTTGGTCGAGTGCGATGTTTTACGCATGAGGCGCAGCCGAATGCGGAAAGTGTAGCACGAGACAAAAAATACTAATTTACACACGTGTTGCATACAACATTTTTCCTACAACCGAAATGGTATTGATGTTTCTCATAATATTGAGTATACAGGCATCCAGCAGCTTCAAATACTGTTAGTACTCTTTCTCATAACACTGTACAAAATGTAGCTTAAACACTTGGAAGAATCTGAGACAGACGATGATTAGTCTTCTATAATATACAAATTGTACATTTAGTATTAATATTAAAAATTAGTTTAGGTTAGAATACATGTCAAAAAATGTTAATGTTCTTAAAAATTATATTAGTACTCAATCTGTTAAAAAAATATTAGATTTGTTTCATTTACAGTGTATATTCATATTTCTTAATAAATTTTATTACTTTCATTATTATTTACTAACTAATTATATAGGTACTTGACAGGTAAATTAACCGAATTTTAATGTTGCCTAGCAACGCTTATTTACTTTTCAAGCACTAGTGCGTGAAAAGTACTTTTCACGCACTAGTGCTTGAAAAGTGACACTTTACGCACTGTAATGAGTGCATGAAAAGTACTTTTCACGCACGGTTGTAGGAAATAGTTATTTATGTAACAAGTGTGTAAGGTAGTACTTTTTTGGTCGAGTGCGATGTTTTACGAGACAAAAATACTATTTTACACACGTGTTGCATACAGCATTTTTCCTACAACCGAAATAGTATTGATGTTTCTCATAATACTGAGTGTACAGGCATCCAGCAGCTTCAAATACTGTTAGTACTCTTTCTCATAACACTGTACAAAATGTAACTTAAACACTTGGAAGAAACTCAGACTGACGGTGATTAGTCTTTTATAATGTACAAATCGTACATTTAATATTAATATTAAAAATTAGGTTAGGTTAGAATACATGTCAAAAAAATGTTAATGTTCTTAAAAATTAGATTAGTACTCAATCTGGTAAAAAAATATTATTTGTTATATTTGTTTTATTTAGATGTATATTCATATTTCTCAATAAATTTTATTACTTTCATTTTTATTTACTACCTAATTATATACTTGAGAGGTACATTAACTAAATTTTAATGTTGCCTAGCAACGCCTATTTACTTTTCAAGCACTTTACACACTATAATGAGTGCGTGAAAAGTACTTTTCACGCACGGTTGTAGGAAATAGCTATTTGTGTATTAAGAGCGCAAAATGGGACATTGTCGATTGAGAGGTTGTTGCCGCGCGACGCAGGAGCGAGGCATTCTCTCGAAATCGACAATGTCCATTTGCGCTCGAAACACACACAAGATTTTTTCTACAGTCGCCACAATGGGATCCTCCACCATAACAAAAATTATTTTTTTATTTATTTTTACTTATCGGTATTTTCCATTGTTCTTGAGCTATTGCTTCAATCTAATCTAAGCATTTTATACTTTCGTTTTTGTAAATGAATGCCCTATTTTATTTTCACAGCAGTGCGGCATTTTGTTTGGTTATGTAACATACCGACAGAGCAGTTATATGTCAGAATGACTTGTTAAGTGGGTAATGTGTAACTAGAGTGTCATTAATTCCTGACTAAACGTTTCCATTAAGAATGTAGCCAAGTAACATTAGAAATTTGAGGAGCGAGCGTTTTTTCTACTTTGTCGCTCTAGAGCGGCAAAGTGACATTTTGCGTTGACAAAAGAGAGCGCAAATGACTACTTTGTATATAGACTGTAGAAAAAATTTATTATAGGCTTCAAATAAAGTACCATTTTTGAGTTATGCGAGATACGTACGTACATACAGACGTCACGACGAAATTAGTCAAAATGGATCCAGGGATGGTCAAAATGGATATTTCCGTTGAAATCTCTAAGCCGAAATTTTTCGCGATTACAATACTTCCTTTACTTTGTACAAGGAAGTAAAAAACGTTACAGCGGAGTCGCATAGACATCAAATTAGACATCTAAATAGTCCTATTTTTAAACAAAAAATCAACGTCGTGACGTCGCATACACGTCAAATTAGATGTCTAAATAGTCCTATTTCAGACAAAAAATAAACGTTACAGCGGAGTCGCATAGATGTCAAATTAAGACGTTAAAATAGTCCTATTTTAAACAAAAAATCAACGTAGTGACGTCGCATACACGTCAAAATTCAACGTAAAATCGACGTCACATTTTGGTCGACTGTCGGTCAGTGTTACTTGGGTTGTAATAGTGTTTGAACAGTGACGGACAGGGAGGTTGTTCTGCCGCACCTGTATACTATCTTATAAAATAACATTTAAAGAAATATTTTTGACATTAAATTCATACCTTGTGTTGTTGCAATGACAAAACCATACACCAATCCAAAATAAATAATACTTATAATTGTGATGACTATACACGACGCATTGGCCAACGTGTGGATCCCATCCACATTTCCGTATCCTTTTTCCTCCAAGGTAAACAGACAGGGTATGACTATCGCTGGTGCGGATGCACACATTATTATCCCGAGAAGTAAAGCCCACAACCACGGCAGAGAGAGGAAGAAATACGCCAATACACAGTCAGCAATGACTTCAACCATCAATGGTATGAAGGAGACCAGAACCAGGATTAGCCACATACGACGCAGGATACTGGGCTCTAAATTAAATGCAGCAGGAAGGAGAATGCTGAATAGGGTCATTTTTCTGAAATTTTACACACTATTAATTTTTGAGTTTGCTGTGTAGACTTTTGTTTCCCTGAGAAATATTCGTTTTCCGGGAATGGACTGTGTCATATTTTGAGTCAGAGCTCAACGTTTCGCCCGCAGTCGTATAGGGCATCTACAGGAGCAAGGGAGATAGTACTGTCTTAAACAAAGTTACCCGACATGTCAACCACGCTAGAGGCCAAATAAACCAAGTGACGAAAGGAAGGCCGGGAAGACAGTTATACAGGGTGTTAATACTAAGTCGTTACACCCGAAAATGGTAGATAGAACTCATTAAAACAAACAACTTTTCTTAGCTCAAATTTTTGATTTGGAGCCCCAGTTCATAGTTATTGGCGTTCTCTTGTTTTTCGAAAAATCGTCATAACTCCCTTATTTTAAGGAATATTTAAAAAATACAAAAACTTTTAGCATTTGCTTTCGGTTCTCTAAAATACTTTTCATCAAATAACAAAATGGCGACCAATCAAAAATTTCAAAACAAGATATTTTGAAAACCACCCCATCGATTTTCGAAAATAAAACATTTTTAAAATACATAAACTTTCTATTACAATATTTGTCTGAAACATTTTTTTCTATCTGTCCAAAAAAAAGTTTTTATTCACTTACTTAGCTTGCATAAGTATTAACAAACTAAAAAAAGCATTTAAAACGAAGTAGCTTCTGAAAACAATGAAACAAAAAAGAGATTAGATTTGATTTTCTTGAATACTGTGGTGCCGGATCTACTTGAAAACTTGCCACTAAACATAAGACGGAGCATGATGGGGCACCGGCTCACACAACGCGAGAAGTCACCGCATTGTTAAATAGAAAATAGCCGAATAAGTGGATTGGGAGGAGAGGTCCAGTTGCGTGGCCAGCCCGGAGCCCCGACCAAACTCCACTAGATTTCTTTTTTTGGGGTCAGATGAAGACCTCTGTTTACGAGACACCGGTGAACACAGAGTTAGAACTAGTGGCTAGAATCGTGGCTGCAGCAGAAGATATAAAAGAGAAGCAGGCAGTCCTCCACCAACATCAAAGCACGCTGCCGGGCTTGCGTTGCTGCGAATGGTTGTTGTTTCATTGTTTATTGTTTTATTTTTCTTGTTTATTTCTTGTTTTTCTTGTTTAATGGCAGCAAGCCTAATTTGTTTTAAATAATTGTTGCAGTTTGTTAAAATTTATCTTGCAATTCAATTTGAATAAAAACTTTTTTTTTTGACAGATAGAAAAAAATGTTTCAGACATATATTGTAATAGAAAGTTTATGGATTTTAAAAATGTTTTATTTTTGAAAATCGATGGGGTGGTTTCAAAATATCTTGTTTTAAAATTTTTGATTGGTCGCCATTTTGTTATTTGATGAAATACAAAATAATTGTAAATACAAGTGTTTTAGAGAACCGAAAGCAAATGCTGAAAGTTTTTGTATTTTTTAAATATTCCTTAAAATAAGGGAGTTATGACGATTTTTGGAAAAACAAGAGAACGCCAATAACTATGAACTGGGGCTCCAAATCAAAAATTTGAGCTAAGAAAAGTTGTTTGTTTTAATGAGTTCTATCTACCATTTTCGGGTGTAACGACTTAGTATTAACACCCTGTATAACTGTCTTCTCGGCCTTCCTTTCGTCACTTGGTTTATTTGGCCTCTAGCGTGGTTTACACGTCGGGTAACCTTGTAAACTAAGTCTCCTCCCTTGTTGCTTAAACTCGGCCTCTAGCGTGGTTGGCACGTCGAGAAACCTTGTTTAAGACAGTACTATCCCCCTTGCTCCTGAAGATGCCCCATACGACTGCGGGCGAAACGTTGAGCTCTGACACAGTCCATTCCCGGAAAACGAATATTTCTTAGGGCCGGTTGTACAATCACAGTTTAAACTATGTTTATTACAAATCCATGGTAACGCGCAAAACTCTTGTTGTACATCAACGGTTTACTGTTTATACTTAGTTTAAACCACTGTATATTTGTTAAACGCTCATGATCGACCGCTTAAACTACAGGTAAATTTAGTTTAACTTTAAACTGCCGAATTTTTAAGCTGCAGTTTAAACTGTAATTGTACAACCGGCCCTTATAGGGAATAGTTTCGACCTCTCTGATTGGCTGATATTAGAGACAAGTTTACCGAATGTAATTTCGGCTACTTCAGATTTGCCTTATTACCAGTGCCATCTACTGAATGGCTTAAATGGAACAGAGCATAGTACCTATTTATTATTTTAATGAATTTTTGTGAATTACTATCATATTAAATGTAAAATACGAAGTAAGTAGAAAAAGAAAATATAATCAGGCTACAGAAACTTATATGGTTGACATTTGGATCGTATTGAAATGCCATCTCTTGACTGCTCCCGGAAGTGTTTAAGTGTGCTGTGCTTTTGTTACGAATACATACCGCAAATGTCCGCAAACTATTAGGTACGTTTTGCTGAAGTTAAGATATCCGACATTCTTTAGTATAATGCCCATTACCATCATTCCTAGAATGGAAGGTATTTTGATCAAGCCTATCAACATTCCAAAGGCCTTGGCACTTGTAAACAAAACCTGCAGACAATCAAAATTTGATAAAATTGGAATAGTGTGACGTCAGAGTATACCGCGAAATATGAAGCATTGTCCTAAGCAAAAACGATACTTTCAAAGTAGACTTTATTGACAACACATAAGGGTCATAATTTAAAGGCGTGTAATTTGATGCTGATATTATTGTTATTATGAAGAAGTTAACTTTGAGATATTAATAACATCAAATTATAAACATTTTTCTATTACTTCGTAATACAATACATATATACACATTAATAAATAACAAAGATTTATTTCAAATTGAAATCAACTTTACACATTTTGAACTACAGAGTATCAAGTTTGCGCAGCTTCAAGCATATCCGAGAGTTTACCGACATACCGACTAAGATTTTGTTTGTTAGCGTTTTTGAGGATTTTCAAATCAGTTCTTTTCAGAACTTTAAATTTCTTCTTTTTAAGTTTAAATACGTAAATAACTCTGTCTATCCACGTTAATATATTAATAATATGAAATAATTGCGTAGGCTTCCACAGTCTGAGTCATGAGAAATATTCGTTTTCCGGGAATGGACTGTGTCATATTTTGAGTCAGAGCTCAACGTTTCGCCCGCAGTCTTATAGGGCATCTTCAGGAGCAAGGGGGATAGTACTGTCTTAAACATGGTTACCCAACGTGTCAACCACGCTAAAGGCTTAACTCGGCCTCTAGCGTGGTTGACACGTCGGGTAACCTTGTTTAATAATAATAATAATAATATTTATTACTCAAACAGGTACAACCCAAAATAAGTAAATGATATAATAGGTTACAGTAAATTACATACAAAATATATAAATGTCGTCAGAAACAGAATTATAAAAATTGTACAGGACATTAGAGTTAGGAACGGGAAGATAAAAGCATTGATTGCAACGTGAATAATATCTAGGTACGCGAAAATCTAGCATGGCTAATAAATCTGGACTGTCAATTTTATTATGCACAATTTTTCCTAGGTAGGTTAAAGAGATATTCTTGTGTCGGGTTCTAATAGAGTCAATATTAAATGTCTTCAGTATTGTTTCAGTTCTAGTGAGATGATCGGGGAAGACTTGAAAATATATATACCACAGATACTTTAGGAATCTGCACTGTAACTTATCAAGTTTGTTTATATGAATATCGTAAGTTGGAAACCATATAATTATGCAGTATTCCAATTTGGATTGTATGAACGCAAAATATAATGATCTAAGGCAGCAACACTTGAAAACTGTTTACAATTTCTAATAACAAAACTAAGGATTTTATTTGCTGATGTTATAAGATTGTCTAGGTGAAAAGTAAAGGTTAGTTCTGGATCAAACTAAATTCCTATATCTTTAATAAATTCAGAACGAGATAAAACTTCGGAATTAATTCTATAATTGTAGAGTATGGGAGACTTTCTTTTAGTGTAGGTTATCACCTGACATTTACTAATATTAAGTGCTAATTTATTGGCGTTGCACCACTCTGATACAGTATCTATATTATTCTGCAGTTGGTTATAATCGCGAACATGTTGAATTTCTGTGAAAATTTTTACATCGTCTACGTATAGTAATACCTTACAATTTAAGTTATTAACAATGTCATTAATGACAAGCAAAAATAAAAGGGGTCCTAGATTTGAGCCTTAGGCCTTAAGACAGTACTATCCCCCTTGCTCCTGAAGATGCCCTATAAGACTGCGGGCGAAACGTTGAGCTCTGACTCAAAATATGACACAGTCCATTCCCGGAAAACAAATATTTCTCATATTAATAATATGTCGTTAGGGTTCTGTAACCTAAAAATGGTTTGTTGTGTTTCAAACGGGCTCTTCAGGCCGCTTCACGCGATGTTTAACGAACATATACGAGATTGAACGAATATGTAATTCCATGCAAAGTTTTTTAATACTTAAATAGAATAATTGTTATTATAAATTAGGGTAATATATTTTGTTTAATTCAAAAGGTAATATTCAAACTTAACTGAATGATAGCTTAAATGGCTAACTTTTCTTAATTAAGTATGATATTGGCGACGAAATGAACTGCTTAAAATTCTAGTTGTTATTTGCTGTGGCAATAAGGTTCACTTTGAAAGATGTGTTTACCGGTAGGACAGTAGTTTAAATGAAGCGCGCCGCATATAACGTAATTACTGAACTACCCTACATTAACGTGCTACTTGACATACTTTGTTCCATTTAAGCCATTTAGTATTGTAGAGTATAGGGAATAGTTTTGACCTCTTTGATTGGCTTAAATTGGAGAGTTGAGACAAGTTTACCCAATGTAATTGCGGCTACTTAAAATTGGCGCTGATATGAGTGCCATCTATAAAATGGCTTAAATGGAACAAAGCATAGACACACAAAGCATTCGTTTTGTTTTCGGCTGGACAGAAAAAAAAACTACGGATAGAGATATGTTAAGTCTCCTCACGGAGTATTCGCTAGATGTCACTGCTTGTTCTATTAACATTAACTGTACTATATTTGAAACATTTGATTTATTATTAACGAAAAGCAAACAAACTGTATTAGTATTAGGAAAGGATAAAAAGAATTGTATATAATTATTTATATTCTATTGATTTTTAAACAATATTGTTTTTGTGTACATGCTTCTTATTCTATTTGTAGTTTGTCTAAAATTAAATTGATCAATTGAATGCCATGATTATTTAATGGATCGTGATCCAGGATATGGTTATGAATTCAGTCCAAAATTCCTGTAGGTAAATTTTTCATGGTAGTATTAATTAATTGTGTTTTTAATTAATAAGAGTTTTAGAATTACGCACATTTTATTTCAAAACTCATTTGAAAAAGGCAGATTTATAGAGAATAATGAAACTGTAAAACTTTGAACAAACAAAGTGGGCCTCAATTTTGTAACTTTAAATTCTGTCTGATTTTAAATTCTGTCGAAATTGAGTTTTCCCCACTACGAATTCTACTGCTCCAGATCAGTAGAATTTGAAATCTGACAGAATTGCGATTCATCCAATTCTTTCTCAGGATAGATTTCAAATTTTAAATCTGACAGAATTGAGATTTCTCCAATTCTTTCTCCGGATAGATTTCAAATTCTACTGGTCTAGAGCAGGGAAACCCCAATTCTGACAGAATTTGAAATCGAGGCCCGAACGACTTCACAACTTCCAAACAAAGGAACAAAATGTCACAAATATATTATAAGGACGTTAGGGACATCTCTCGACAAACTTTAGAGTGGACTTTTATATATCTCTATCTCTAATTGTCTCTTTTTGTCCAGTCGAAAACATAACAAACAATAGTGAGGTATAGGGTATGTTTTGTCTAGTATGCGATTCAAGTTGAGCGGACTCTATCTGGTGACCAAACATCGCACCACAGACCAAAAAACACTATCATCACAAAAACATCTTTTAAATGTACTAATGGGGCAACTTTGCCCTAATTTAATCGACTTAATATCTCTTATAGAGTACGAGATCCCAATGTGTGCCTCGAAAAACGGGCATATTAAATTAAAAAACTTAAGTCTTTTTACAATTTTGCTCGCCGTGTCACCCCTGACCAAGTGTTAGAGTGAGATCCCAGGGCCCCCAGACGTAACTTATTTTCTCAAAGATGAAATGTGTGGAATAGAGTAGTATTCCTATGTACATTGAACGTACGCATACCTGCTAAGTTGGGTAGACGGCCAATTTACAGGTACCAGGTGCGAAAGGTAAGCACAAATTGGACTTACTTCACTGAAATTCTGAAAGCTGATTTTTATGTATGGCTTACAGAATATTAGTACAAAATAATATTCAACACTCCCAGACACTTCCGGTCGGCCTTAACTTCCGACAGACGCTTTAAAGCTCACACAAAAATACATGAACTTTACTTATTTTCTGATGCTTGATTTTTATATGTTACTTAGGCGACTATTTCAAACCTATATGTACACAGCCAGACAAATGCTAAGGGCCAAACATCCCCCCAGACACAAAAAACATTCTGCTATGAGTACGAGCAAAATAGCCATGTAAACTGATTTCCCCCTCTTAAACATACAGTCTAAACTATTATTCACGAAAGATGACTATTCAAGGTCATTTGTGAACCGTCTGATATAATATTACTTGCAGATAACTTCATTGCATTTCGTTTGCATAAGCGTGCAACATGAAATATTTATAGACACATTTTAACTGAAAAAAATAATAATAATTCATTTGAAAATTATGGTTCTTTCTAAATAATGCCTTTCTGAAAGATTTATGTTCTTCACTTATGTTTTCGCAAAATACAAAAACATAGACTTAACTTATAAACCAAGGAATAATAATTTAATTTAACCGTCAACGCCACTGGGTAAATATTAGCACAGAGGGCAGTGTAGTAGATAATTAGGTATCTGTAATTCTACGACATATGTCATTATTATTTATAGTATGTTAGAAAGTAATGCCACTATTTACGTATATCTGTCACACCACATAAATTAAATAGACATAGGTGAAATAATCTTTCTCTTTCTAATACAAAATGTTGCTAAGATACTGCTATAAAGTGATGTGTATTCTTTCTTTGAACAAATGACCTTGAATAGTCATCTTTCGTGAATAATAGTGTACTCTACTCTACTGTGTGTTTGCTCTGTAGCACCTGAAAAAAAATACATTTAAACTATATTTATTTTCTAAATTAACATCTATGCTCTTACAAACTCAATATAATACTGTATCCCACGCGACACAAAAAAATGTTGACTTTTCGATAAAATTTATTGAACAATAAGTCAACAATAAAAAATTGTGGACTAAAATTCCACAAAAATATTTTTGTGCCACTTAGGATGCTACTGTGCAAGCACACAGTAAAGTAGAGCAGACTGTAAGTTTAAGAGGGGGAAATCAGTTTACATGGCTATCTCGCTCGCTCTGAAACGTGTGTATAGTCCCCCGCGCTCATACTCATAGCATAATGATTTTTGTGTCTGAGGGGATGTTTGGCCTTTAGAATTTGTCTGGCTGTGTACATATAGGTTTGAAATAGTCCCCTAAGTAACATATAAAAATCAAGCATCAGAAAATAAGTAAAATTCATGTATTTTTGTGTGAGCTTTAAAGCGTCTGTCGGAAGTTAAGGCCGACCGGAAGTGTCTGGGAGTGTTGAATATTATTTTGTACTAATATTCTATAAGCCATACATAAAAATCAGCTTTCAGAATTTAAGTGAAGTAAGTCCAATTTTTGCTTACCTTTCGCACCTGGTACCTGTAAATTGGCCGTCTACCCAACTTAGCAGGTATGCGTGCGTTCAATGTATATAGGAATACTACTCTGGGTACGTTCGGCATTAACATTTTGAGCGCTCAGAGCCGTCGATTGCGTTCGGCATTGACATTAGAGCGATCTGTAGCGTTCGGCATTAAACTCGCTAAGCATATTGAGCTCGCTCTGTGTGCTCGGTGACCAAGCGCCGAGCACACGGAGCTCTCAAATCTGAGCATGCGTATAAGCCTTTAACTCAACTGTCATGTGGCACGTCAGTTAAAAATTTCATTTCCCCGTAAAAACTAGCAACTCAGAACTTAATTCCGGCGGAGGATAGTTCTCAAAATTCTGTACCGTGCTCTCGCCTAATAGTTCTAAGATATTTTGACTTATTTATAGCAAAAAGTTTTAAATATGAACAACAATTTATTTACGTTAAAGCATGTTTTATAGAAACATTACAAAAACATGTTGAAAATGAACATAAAGATGTAGAATATAGGGAAGTTAGAAATAATATTTTGTACAAATTACTCAATATTCATATAACCTTTTTCATAAAGCTTGTACGGTGAAACGTAATTTCATTTTTACCTACTAAGAAAACGTATAAAAATATAATATTATGTTAAAACACATATGAAAAACTATTAATTCATTAATACACGTTTTACTCCTGTACTATTCCTGTTCCTAATTACATATTTGTGCATTATAAATTTCCCGCTTAACATATGAATCTGGAGCGTTCGGCATTAGCATTAACATCTGTGAAATCCGTCACGTGACTTATGAGCTCTGAGCCATCCGTAGATTTCAATGCCGAACGTACCCTCTATAGACCATATTATTAACTATAGCGCCTCTGCCGGCAGCTTTATGAAATGAAAAAAGCGTGCCAGGGTGACAAACTATTTTTTTAATTTTTCCAATTAAGTTGGCAATACTAACTTATTTTCTCTATACTTTTCTTAGGAAAAATAGAAAAGATATTCCTTTTTAATTAATGGATTCAAATCACAATCCAGAAAGCAACAATAGTAAACAAGCATAATTAAAAAAAAAATATTTCGCACTTTACAAAAGAATCACAACAACAAAACATTAGTTTGGGGTTATCTGTCAGTGCCAGAAGAGTAAACAGGCGCTTAAATTTTTTAAATTTTAATGTTTATTTTATTGATTATTTATATATTATAAGGGCAGAATCCAGTAGTTAAACATGAAATGAAACTTGCAAGAAAAAAATTATCGTTAATTTACGTCTACATAAAATAATATTTTGCTTTAAAAATACAATTTTTCCCATAAGATAACATTGGTTTCATTTCCGCAGTACTTCCAAGCATATGATTGGTGCATTCAGAGCATGTGCATTGAGATAGTAATATGGTCTATTCCACACATTTCATCTTTGAGAAAATAAGTTACGTCTGGGGGCCCTGGGATCTTGGACTATGTCGCCCGTGTGCGACGCACACATCGCACCCTTTGACGGCGCGCCCCTGTGTAAAATTATACTAACAACTATTTTTGAACTAAACATTTTAAAGACATACATTTATCAATACGGAATAATAATTTTAACTGACCAGTAGCATGACGGGTTCGCTCATAGGTCCAAAATATTCATCAGAAATCGAGAAAAATATCAACCACAATAGGATAATGCATAGGGTAACTGCACACATTTGTAGCACTTGGACAATGTCACAGTTCTCGGCGACCCAATCCTTAAAAAAGTGTCTTTCCTCATCTTCGTCTGAGCGCCCCGCTGGGACCATTCTTTCCCCCCTTTGTAATGGGTTTTTCATACTATTTTACGTAATGTCATATTGACGTTGACGTATCATCACGGTAAGGTCGAAACAAATATAGACTGCTTGATTTTTTATTATTTTCATGCATACAGTTTCGGACAATAGTAGTTTGTACAACAAGAGTGGATGTGTTGTTCATATGGCATAGGAGGAGTTCACAATCATCCGAAAGTATTCCACTCGAGTTGTACAGCATACTTTTTTTACGACTAAACGAAAAGAAGGAAAAGACGAATTGTAGATTATATTGCACATTATTTATATTTTAATGTCCTTTCATGCACTTGTTTTTCTAGGCTTTCTTTAGGACTTTTGTTATTAAAATTATATTTTATATACAGTTTTTACTTCCTTGTACAAAGTAAAGGAAGTATTGTATTCGCGAAAAATTTCGGTTTCCAGATTTCAACGGAAATATCCATTTTGGCCATCCCTGAATCCATTCTAATTTCGTCTGTACGTACGTCCGTATCTCGCATAACTCAAAAACGGTAAGCCGTAGAAAGTTGAAATTTTGTATTTAGGACTTCTATAACATCTAGTTGTGCACCTCCCTTTTTGGTCAATACATAATTTCCAGAAATGGTACTTTATTTGAAGCCTATAATAGATTTTAATGAAAAACTATATTAAAATATAATACAAAACTTTTCAAATTTAGTATATAAGACTTTTATATCAATTGGAATAACATAGCAGAATTTGGTTAAAACAGGCTAACCGGAAGTGATATATTATCTGAAGTTGTTAACAGTTTTTCTTGAATAAAATGGTTTCATTTTGATTTTGGAAATAAATGCTTCAAATAAGAGTTTTAGAGAATTAAATTCTGCGTATAGCACATCAAGTATTATTAAATTAGCCCTTTGTATAAGCGAGATATGTAAATTTAAAACTTATATACTTTTTGGTTTTTGTAATGAAGCTTGCTATGGATTAGAACAAAAAATAAAAAAATAAAAAATAGATGTTAATGTCAAATTACGTCAAATACGTGCAATTTTATAATTTAGTCTATACTTCATCTTCATATTGGTCTTGCGTACAAGGAAGTCGTGTAGTGTCCACATCAGATTTTTACCAAGAATGTTCTAATAAAACACTGGATCGCTGACATACGTTTAACATGTGAGGCAAGTGTGGGTGTGCGGCACCATTTGCAGAAAAGGCAAAACGTCAAACGTTTGTTGGTCTGTTATTGCATCATATGGTAGTTTTCTTGAATAAAGTGGTGTTGTGTTGTGTTCTTAGAGAATAAATACTTTAAGTGAGATATGAGAAATATTCGTTTTCCGAGAATGGATTGTGTCATATTTTGAGTCAGAGCTCAACGTTTCGCCCGCAGTCGTATGGGGCATCTTTAGGAGCAAGCGGGATAGTACTGTCTTAAACAAGGTTGCTCGAAGTGTCAACCACGCTAGAGGCCGAGTTTAAGCAACAAGAGGGGGAGACTCAGTTTACAAGGTTACCCGACGTGTAAACCACGCTAGAGGCCAAATAAACCAAGTGACGAAAGGAAGGCCGAGAAGACAGTTATATACTAATCTAAAGATACGGTAGATGAGCAAAGCTAATGAGGACCAATGGGAATCGAGTTCGTAATGGTAGATTGGGCGTACGTGTTCCGAGAATCACCGGTTTCCACATGTGGCTCAAGAAATAGCCATCATCCCGATTGATGTTATTAGGATGTTTCCATATTTCTAAAGTTTCCCTGTATTTACGTTTGTAAAACTCAGGGACGGGAGCTAAAATGTGGGAATTTTCAAATAAAATGTTATGTTGGTGTTCTGCGACCGCAGATGTTAATACCATACCATTACGCAGACAGCGCTTGTGTTCTGACAATCTAGTGTGAACACTCCTTCCTGTTTCACCTATGTATACTGTGCCGCAAGAACAAGGAATACTATAAACACCGGGTGACGACAAGGGTTCGCGTTTATCTTTAGTATGGGGGAGTATTTCTAAGATTTTTTGTGGAGGTTTAAAAAAGACCTTAATATTGTTTTTATTAAGAATTCTACCTATTTTACCCGAAAATCCTTTAATGTAAGGTATAGATGCAAATGTTTCGAACGAGGTATCCACAGGTTTTTTGGGTAAAGGGTTTAATTGTCTATGAATTACATTATTGCTTAATTTTACGTCATAGTTGTTCTGGATTAAACTATGTCTGATGTGGTCAAGCTCCTGCTGTAGGATATCAGGTTCAGAGATTTTGATGGCACGGTGTACGAGAGCGTTGACTAATGTTTCTTTTTGTTGTAACTACTACTTCCGGTTGTCCAATTGTTACCAAAACTGACTCGACTCTTACCATTATTGTTAGAATGAGGAATCCGTAGTTAAAAATGTCTTAAGTCTAATAGTATTTGAGGAATCGTGGATCCAACATCCACACACACACACACACGGACATCATCGTAAAAATGTTATAATCGGATTCTAGAGACCTTAAAAGTGCTTATTCACTAAAATCTGGATATGCGATTTTTAGCTTGAATACAATACCTCTCTTAGCGAGAGGTAAAAACAAATCGCAGTCATGGTGACAGTTGCACAATGGTGCCAAATACGAAGTGAGTGTATGGTGTTAGCAACATTTAATCCCGCTATAATTATAAAGAATACATGACAAATGTGAAATTCTTTAAGTTTCCACAGCCATCCGGAGTCAATGTATGTAAATATCAAAACACAAGTGGCAGAAGACAGAGCTTTAAAATCATCGCACTCTTTCTTGCATGTGACGTCAAAATCATTGTTTAGATTTACTCAACGATCACAAATACACTATTATTCACGAAAGATGACTATTCAAGGTCATTTGTTCGAAGAAAGAATACACATCACTTTATAGCAGTAGCTTAGCAACATTTTGTAGTAGAAAGAAAAAGATTCTTTGACCTATGTCTATTTAATTTATGTGGTGTGACAGATATACGTAAATAGTGGCATTACTTTCTAACAGACTATAAATAATAATGACATATGTCGTAGAATTACAGATACCTAAGTATCTACTGCACTGCCCTCTGTTCTAATATTTACCCAGTGGCGTTGACGTTTAAATCAAATTATTATTCCTTGGTTTATAAGTTAAGTCTATGTTTTTGTATTTTGCAGAAACATAAGTGAAGAACATAAATCTTTCAGAAAGGCATTATTTAGAAAGAAACATAATTTTCAAATGAATTATTCTTATTTTTCAGTTAAAATGTGTCTAAATATTTCGTGTTGCACGCCTATGCAAACGAAATGCAATGAAGTTATCTGCAAGTAATATTATATCAGACGGCTTACAAATGACCTTGAATAGTCATCTTTCGTGAATAATAGTTTACACTAGATATAACTTCATAGCATTTGTTTTGTTTTCGGTTGGACAGAAAGAGACAACTAAGGATAGAGATATGTAAAGGCCCCTCACGGAGTATTCGCTAGATGTCACTGCTTGTTTTATTAAAAATGGATCGTAATCCAGGATATCGTTATGAATACAGTCCTACCGAAATTCCCGTAGATAAATTTCTCATCGAGTCTCGTGGCCGCAATCCTGAGTGTCTGGACGCGAATCTGGGGAACTGGGTTCGATCCCGACCGACACCAAATATTTTTCGAATTTTAAATGGCACAAAATTGACCCCTGTGGTCAGACAGAATTTAAAGTTACAAAATTGAGGCCCGAACGACCACAACTTCCAAACAAAGGAGCAAAATGTCATAAATACATTATATGGACTGTAGAGACATCTCTCGACAAACTTTAGAGTAGACTTTGTATATCTCTATCTCTAGTTGTCTCTTTCCGTCCAGCCGAGAACATAACAAACAATAGTGACATATAGGGCATGTTTTGTCTAGTACATTTGTGGTCGTTGGTCAGTTTATTAAAAGTAAATACAATACTTCAAAATTTAAATATTCAAATTAATATTTATTTGCGTTGGTACAATGTTATGCCGTGAGAAAAAAATATGGGTCTATTATTTTTCATTATTAAAGTTAAAAATAAAATTAGCACAATTTAATAAAGTTGACTATGATGTAAATCGAGCTTTATATTACAGTGCCATCTGTGATACAAATTAAAAACAAACATTCTAACCTTTTAAAAAGAAAAGTAATAACAACTATTGCTGCTGGTAATTTGGTATGTTTACAAATGCAAATATAACTTGGTTATTAATACTTCTTTTTGCTTATTTTGTCGCATATATTTCCAGAAAGCCTCGGCAACAATAAATCTTAAAAGAATAATAATAATTATTAAAGTATTGTATATTTTCAAATAATTGGTCATAAACTGCTTCAAGAAGCATTCGTGATGGACAGTCAACTACGAGTACAATCGAATAGGACAACAATAAATCATGAATTCGAAGCTGTTTTTATTAAACAAGAACTTTTAGAAGACACTTCCCAAGATTGTCAAGATATTAAGAATGAAACAACTGATTGTAAATATGTAAACAAATCATGCAACAACCTTAACATTAAAAATAGTGATGGAAATAATTCAAAAAGTTTCTGTTGTGTGATTTGTAATAAAAGTTTTTTGTCAAATAGTAAGCTAATAATGCACAAGAAAACACATAGCGATGAAAAGGAATTCCGATGCCATATTTGCCAGAAATTCTTCAGACAAAAAGGAACATTAAGAGTTCATTTAAGAATCCATAAGGGCATTAGAGAATTTGAGTGTAAAATATGCAAAAAAATGTTCAGCACAAATAGTAATTTGCAAACACACATCAAGGTACATAATGGTACAAAAAACTTCAAATGCCATATCTGTAATAAATCATTTGTACAAAATTCTCATCTACAGAGTCATTTAAATACGCATAGTGAAATTAAACAGTACAGCTGCACAATATGTAAGAAACTATTTACTCATAATAATGGCTTAACAAGCCATTTGAGAACGCATAGTAAGGAAAAAAGTTTTCGGTGTGTAATTTGTGAAAAATTATTTCAACATAGTACTAGTTTATCTAAACATTTAAGAGTGCATAAAGGAACTAATAAACATCAATGTTTGGAGTGTCAAAAATATTTTATGGGAAGTTATAACCTCAAAAGACATATGAATATACATAGGCGGGCCACCAAAAATGATTGAAAATTTGTTTCTTATACATAATGCCATGGAATCCTCCATCGTAGTAACAAATTAGAAAATGTGTCATTTAAAACTCTGATAGGAACTATCAAAGTTACAAAACTCTGATGCGACCAGTAGGGTATATTAGGTTATCTGTGGTGACCAGCATATGACCTTCCCGCCAATTACATGTTAAAAATAGCATCGAACTTTAAGTAAATTAGCACTTCCGGTTGATCGTTTGTGAAGAAAATCTAATTTGTTGTTCCAATAAATAGAAAAGTCTGTAATACGAAAGTTTGGATTATATTTTATTGTTTTCCTCGAACTATAGCCTTGGTAGCCCATAAGAGTTGTTGACGTTTGTTTTAAAGTAGGTCGCCGCCATTATGTAAATGTTGCCATCAGTTGAGCATAAAAAAGTGTTAATGAAGGTTAAGAGATGCAGAATGTCAATTTATTTTAATTATGTGACGATCGATTTCGGCGTTTGTGCCATCATCAGGCCGACGCTAAAATATACAGAGAAAATACAAATTTATATATAAATTTATATGAGTTAGGTTATGTGCACACGTTGTACGAAAAAAGTATTGTTTGAAATTGTACTACAAGATGGCACTGATAGTATTCAATGTTGCCAATAGTTCAACACAAAAACAATTTTGTTTAAAGTTCAGCGCTTTGCTGTAAGATGACAGCAGTAATCTTATTTACAAATTATATGATTGAAAAATTGTTTAATAAATTTTTAAATATACAGAGTAAGTCTGGGAAGACGCCCTCGTCCTTTAACTTCTTTATTATAAGTAATAGAAAAAAATGGCTTATATAAAAGTTTTATTATTTTACATTACTATTTGATGGCAGATGTAGATATTTTTTATAAAATCGGGTTTACAAGATACGATTATCAACTTTAATTTTTAAATGGCAACCTATAATTATTTTAATAAAATAGAAACCGCCATTTTTCTCTTTACAACGATGTTATATTTTTACCTTCCGTCACCTTTAGGTAAGGAAGGTATTGTTTTTGGTCAAAAAATTCGGTGGTGAGTTTTTGATGAATAAGCACGTTTTAGGGTCCCTAGAATACGATTTTACTATTTTTACGATGATGTCTGTATGTGTGTGTGTGTGTAGGTATGTATGTATGTATGTGTGTGTGTGTGTGTGTGTGTGTGTGTGTGTGTGTGTGTGTGTGTGTGTGTGTGTGTGTGTGTTTGTGTGTGACAAAATTTTCTAATGCGATAACTCTAATACTACAATTCCAAAAATTATAATTCTTTCGTATTCCTCTTCGTTACATCCATGTGAAGAGCTGATTAGATTTTGGTTATAATTGGTCAACCAGAAGTACCTTCATTTGAAGATTTTAACAGTTTTTCTTGAAAAAACGGTGTTAAATATCATTTTTTCACTTTTAATTTTATTATAAATATTAAAGAATTATTTATTCTCTATACGATTTTAATGCATTTTATACTTCATATTAAATGGACATAGAGTTAAAAAATTATAAAGAAATTAAATTTCATATTAGTCAGCTTTGCTATAACTCTGGAAACAGCTGCTACATTAAGAAAATTCTGATTGAAAGATGTCAGTGTCAAGTGCAGTTGACAGTATGTTTATGTTATAATTTTACTGGAAATATAGGATCTTTTGTTAGAAACTTTCTGTATGGAATTTGTATAAAATACAAACAACTGCCTTACGGTAATGTACAAGAAATATAACCTTTTGCAAAGAACTTTATGTATGACATTTATATAAAATACATAGAACTGACGGAAGGTAATGTGCTGGCCACATCAGATTTTTTATCAATGTATTTGAAAAATTTCAAGAAAAATGAGATAATTTAGAAATATTAGAAATAATTTTTAAACAAATATTATAGGTGGCTATGTGAAAATAAACAGTCATGCAGCATTTAATCTTGCAAAACTGACGTTTCTTCATACATTTACACCTTTTTCAGGGTAAGTAAGGTCTTCTTAAAAAATCTATTTGATCTTATTTAACCTGTAAAAGGTGTAAGTGTATAAAGAAACGTCGGTTTTGCAAGAATAAATTCTGTATTTTTTTGAGTAATTGTTAACACTTAAATGATTGTTTCTGATAAATTGCAGATCTGTGGAGACGAGCAGTTGTTGACCAGAGATGCTGAGAAACTTGGAGACGAGCAGAACAGACTTCCACCGTTGGATTTCAACCCTTGAGAACTTGTAAGGGTAGCAGTAACACTGGACAATCCTTTGGGACGTTTATTTATATTTCTTAAATTAGTAATATTGCACATTTTTTCCGAAAACTCCAACTTGGAGCACCATATCCAAACACATTTTGTACAAATCTTACATAACTTTTGATTCCCTACAACTTTTGTCATATGAATTTTTTTCGTAAAGTTGATGGTTTAGCAGATAATGAAGTTGCACCCAAGATTGGGTGAAAATAAAATTTCGATATATCGATTTTTGAATTCTACGTATTTTACTACATATATACACAATATATGACTGTATTCGAATTATAATTTAGGGCACTGTAATTGCCATACCCGAAACTGGGTGTATATACAAATTCCGTACCTACATTTTTAAATCTACATAACTTGTTGCATATATACCCAAATTTTTGTTATTTAATATTTATAAACACAGGCGCTGTAAATTTTTAAAAATTTTAACAATCAAATTTTAATCGGGTCCTGAGAAATTCAGAGTTTTATATTCATATCTCGGAAACGGTGAGAGATAGAGAAAAAGCATATAAGACCTTATTTATAGCAAATCGATTTCTAGGGGGGTATACATTTAACTTTTTACGATTCGATGTACCAGTTTCGAGTTATGACGGTTTATATTTTTTTAACGGGTTTTCAGCACCCACACCCTTAATTTGGGTTAATAACGAAAAATGTATAATATACGATCTACGTAACTTAAAATTCTCTACAACTTTTGTTATATGACATTTTCTCGTAAATTTGATAATTTAGCAGATAATGATGCCACACCCTAAAATGGGTGGAGATACAAAGTTTGGATACCGCTTTTCGGAATCTACGTATTTTTCTGCGTATATATCCAAAATTTGGTTTCTCAATTATGAAAAATAAGACAAGTCAAAAAAATTCTACACCCAAAACTAGGTCAAATAGGAAACATATTTTTGGTACATCGTACATAACTTTTGATTCTCTACAACTTTTGTCGTTTGAAATTTTCTTCTAGAATTGATGGTTTAGCCGGAATTGATGTTACATCTTAAATTGGGTAAAGATACAAAGTCGACATTTTTTTTTCGGAATGTACGTAATTTTCTACTTATGACCCCAAAATTTGGTAATTTAATATTTGTAAAGGGGTCCAATATAATATATCGTATTGTCACCCAGAAATGCACGGACTTTACACTTTGTTTCCCAATAAAAATTACAGTAATAAGAAAAGTTCATTAGAATGAAATAGTTATATATTCCCCTCTTCGTCTTAGAAACACCTATATTTGCGAGTTGAGTGTTCACCGGTGTTCATTCCTGTCTTTGTTATTCCATGTCGCGTTGTCTCTGTCATACAATATATCTTTCTCTATCACAAAATGAATATGCACCCGCTAGTAATTAAGAGGGGGAAAAGAATAGAACAACAATGGCTCCCGCTAATTAGAAACGAGGATATAGCAACAGTACCTCCCGTCAATTGAAAATGAGGATACTGCTTATGTTTACAAATATTAAATTACCAAATTTCGGGTACAAATGTAGAAAATTATGTGGATTCCGAAAAAAAATATGTCGACTTTGTGTCTTTACCCAATTTAAGGTGTGACGTCATTTCCGGCTAAACCATCAATTTTAGAACAAAATTGTAAATGACAAACATTGTAGAGAATCTAAAGTTATGTACGATGCATCAAAGATATATTTCCTATTTGACCTAGTTTTGGGTGTGAAAAATTTGCACTTTTCTTATTTTTATAGTTGAGATGCCAAAGTGGTGTATACGCATATAAATACGTAGATTCCAAAATAGGTATCAAAACTTTGTATCTCCACCCATTTTAGGGTGTGATATCGTTATCTGGTAAACTACCAACTTTACGCGAAAATGTTATATAACAAAAGTTATAGAGAATCAAAAGTTGTGTAAGATACATCTAAAGTTTGTTTGAATATGGAGCTCCAAATTGGTGTTGTATAGTTTTATCAGCTACTGACAGTTTTATTTCTAGTTATTAATAACTGTTTCTTTAGGATCAAGGAACGGCATTCAGCTCTCGGGTGTAGCAACTACAGAAATCGTGGGAATTCCGGACCTGCTGGACTTGGAAAACATCTCCAACGATTCACCTGATTTCCTTTCATTCTAGCGCCGATATCTCCTGAACTGATTAGAATTCCTCATCGATTTGAGGTCTACGTGGAGTTCTTTGTTAAATTAGTTTTTAAAATTAATCAGGGCTGGAGTTATTATTAAAGTTTAAAAAATTTCATAGGTAAAAAATTACATTTTCTTTAATAACTCTTTAAGTAATTGGAATTTTGTTTCGATTCTTAAAAATTTGACCTCTACGTGGAATTCTACGTCTATATTTGTTAAATTAGTTTTTAAAAATGAATTAGGGCCGTAGTTATTGAGTGATAAACAATTTTAGAATGTGATGTATATTTTATTGGGTAGCAATTATTGTAAAATACATTGTATTTGTTTTAAAATGAATAAAATTTATATAAAATAATAATATATTTTATTTTACAACCCTTATTATTGATTTTCAGTGAAAAACGTACATTTTAAATTTTTGAAGTGCTCTTCTCCTTCCTGTTATCCGGATACTATCAGAAATTTTCAACAAAATACGACAAAAGTGGTGCTACTTTCAGAACTTTCGTCACCACTTTTGTTCAATTTTGTTGAAAATTTCGGATGTTATCGGGATAACAGGAATCCGTAGAGCACTTCCGTCACCACTTTTGTCCTGTTATCCTGATACCACCAGAAATTTTTAACAAAATTTGACAAAAGTGCTCTTTGCATTCCTGTTATCCCGATACCATCCAAAATTTTCTACAAAAATGGACAAAAGTGGTACCGAAAGTGCTCTTCGGATTCCTGTTATCCTGATACCATCAGAAATTTTCATCAAAATTCGACAAAAGTGGTGTTACTTTCAGGAAGTAGCCATGCACGGAAAAAATTTTTTTGAAGCATCCATGCACGATTTTTAGACAGATTTGGTGCATAAATGCTACCTTAATGTAGCATCTATGCACGCAAATAAACATTTTTTCGGTGCATAGATGCTACCTGAAAGTAGCATCTATGCACCATTAAAAATTATTTTTGCGTGCATAGATGCTACATTAAGGTAGCACGACTAAATTTTTTTTGCGAATTTAAAGCTTTTTAAAGGGTATACGCTTTAGAAAAGTGTCGAATTATGAATATTGAACAAATAGCTATCTGAAAAAGAATAAATAAAACATTTTTTAAAATAAAAATAAATATTTATTGCAACAAATACAAGTACATTAATGTTACATTATTAATAATAGTATACACAATAAATAAACAACAATCACAATTACAACAATTATAAACATTTTATTTGTATTAAAAGCTAAAAGAAATTCATGCGTGAATATATCCTACAGTAACTAAATTTTATAATTAAGTTAATTATTTAATAATGTATCCTGAGATGTCCTTAAGTGGTCCTTGGTCCGCTGTTGATCCTGCAATCACACAGAAAAACATTATTAGACAGTTATTTCCAAAAACCCACTTCAATAACTCCCTTAATATCAACCCCTAGGGGCTAGGGGCCCTTTGTGCCTAGTTAACATATACAAAACTTATATAAATTTTCAAATTTTTAACTCTGTTAGTTTAGGAAATATTCAAGAAAAGTCGAATTTTTTTCAAGTAAAGTACCCCTTCTGAGCCCCCCAGAGGTTTGGTAATTTTTCTATGAATGCAATGTTAAATAGTTACCTCGCATATAAGATTTCAAATTTTTAACTCCGTTAGTTTAGGAAATATTCAAGAAAAATCAGATTTTTTTCAAGTAAAGTACCCCTTCTGTGCCCCCCAGAGGTTTGGTAATTTTTCTATGAATGCAATGTTAAATAGTTACCTCGGATATAAGATTTCAAATTTTTAACTCCGTTAGTTTAAGAAATATTCAAGAAAAATCAAATTTTTTTCAAATAAAGTACCCCTTCTGAGCCCCCCAGAGGGTTGGTAATTTTTATATGAATGCAATGTTATATAATTACCTCGGATATAAGATTTCAAATTTTTAACTCCGTTAGTTTAGAAAATATTCAAGAAAAATCAAATTTTTTTCAAGTAAAGTACCCCTTCTGTGCCCCCCAGAGGTTTGGTAATTTTTCTATGAATGCAATGTTAAATAGTTACCTCGGATATAAGATTTCAAATTTTTAACTCCGTTAGTTTCGGAAATATTCAAGGAAAATCACATTTTTTTCAAGTAAAGTACCCCTTCTGAGCCCCCCAGAGGTTTGGTAATTTTTATATGAATGCAATGTTATATAATTACCTCGGATATAAGATTTCAAATTTTTAACTCCGTTAGTTTAGGAAATATTCAAGAAAAATCAAATTTTTTTCAAATAAAGTATCCCTTCTGAGCCCCCCAGAGGTTTGGTAATTTTTATATGAATGCAATGTTATATAATTACCTCGGATATAAGATTTCAAATTTTTAACTCCGTTAGTTTAGGAAATATTCAAGAAAAATCAAATTTTTTTCAAGTAAAGTACCCCTTCTGTGCCCCCCAGAGGTTTGGTAATTTTTCTATGAATGCAATGTTAAATAGTTACCTCGGATATAAGATTTCAAATTTTTAACTCCGTTAGTTTAGGCAATATTCAAGAAAAATCAAATTTTTTCAAGTAAAGTACCCCTTCTGAGCCCCCCAGAGGTTTGGTAATTTTTATATGAATGCAATGTTAAATAGTTACCTCGGATATAAGATTTCAAATTTTTAACTCCGCTAGTTTAGGAAATATTCAAAAAAAATCAAATTTTTTTCAAGTAAAGTACCCCTTCTGAGCCCCCCAGAGGTTTGGTAATTTTTATATGAATGCAATGTTAAATAGTTACCTCGGATATAAGATTTCAAATTTTTAACTCCGTTAGTTTAGGAAATATTCAAGAAAAATCAAATTTTTTTCAAGTAAAGTACCCCTTCTGAGCCCCCCAGAGGGTTGGTAATTTTTATATGAATGCAATGTTAAATAGTTACCTCGGATATAAGATTTCAAATTTTTAACTCCGCTAGTTTAGGAAATATTCAAGAAAAATCAAATTTTTTTCAAGTAAAGTACCCCTTTTGTGCCCCCCAGAGGTTTGGTAATTTTTCTATGAATGCAATGTTAAATAGTTACCTCGGATATAAGATTTCAAATTTTTAACTCCGTTAGTTTAGGAAATATTCAAGAAAAATCAAATTTTTTTCAAGTAAAGTACCCCTTCTGAGCCCCCCAGAGGTTTGGTAATTTTTATATGAATGCAATGTTAAATAGTTACCTCGGATATAAGATTTCAAATTTTTAACTCCGCTAGTTTAGGAAATATTCAAGAAAATCAAATTTTTTTCAAGTAAAGTACCCCTTCTGTGCCCCCCAGAGGTTTGGTAATTTTTATATGAATGCAATGTTAAATAGTTACCTCGGATATAAGATTTCAAATTTTTAACTCCGTTAGTTTAGGAAATATTCAAGAAAAATCAAATTTTTTTCAAGTAAAGTACCCCTTCTGAGCCCCCCAGAGGGTTGGTAATTTTTATATGAATGCAATGTTAAATAGTTACCTCGGATATAAGATTTCAAATTTTTAACTCCGTTAGTTTAGGAAATATTCAAGAAAAATCAAATTTTTTTCAAGTAAAGTACCCCTTCTGAGCCCCCCAGAGGGTTGGTAATTTTTATATGAATGCAATGTTAAATAGTTACCTCGGATATAAGATTTCAAATTTTTAACTCCGTTAGTTTAGGAAATATTCAAGAAAAATCAAATTTTTTTCAAGTAAAGTACCCCTTTTGTGCCCCCCAGAGGTTTGGTAATTTTTCTATGAATGCAATGTTAAATAGTTACCTCGGATATAAGATTTCAAATTTTTAACTCCGTTAGTTTAGGAAATATTCAAGAAAAATCAAATTTTTTTCAAGTAAAGTACCCCTTCTGAGCCCCCCAGAGGGTTGGTAATTTTTATATGAATGCAATGTTAAATAGTTACCTCGGATATAAGATTTCAAATTTTTAACTCCGTTAGTTTAGGAAATATTCAAGAAAAATCAAATTTTTTTCAAGTAAAGTACCCCTTTTGTGCCCCCCAGAGGTTTGGTAATTTTTCTATGAATGCAATGTTAAATAGTTACCTCGGATATAAGATTTCAAATTTTTAACTCCGTTAGTTTAGGAAATATTCAAGAAAAATCAAATTTTTTTCAAGTAAAGTACCCCTTCTGAGCCCCCCAGAGGGTTGGTAATTTTTATATGAGTGCAATGTTAAATAGTTACCTCGGATATAAGATTTCAAATTTTTAACTCCGCTAGTTTAGGAAATATTCAAGAAAAATCAAATTTTTTTCAAGTAAAGTACCCCTTCTGTGCCCCCCAGAGGTTTGGTAATTTTTATATGAATGCAATGTTAAATAGTTACCTCGGATATAAGATTTCAAATTTTTAACTCCGCTAGTTTAGGAAATATTCAAGAAAAATCAAATTTTTTTCAAGTAAAGTACCCCTTCTGTGCCCCCCAGAGGTTTGGTAATTTTTATATGAATGCAATGTTAAATAGTTACCTCGGATATAAGATTTCAAATTTTTAACTCCGCTAGTTTAGGAAATATTCAAGAAAAATCAAATTTTTTTCAAGTAAAGTACCCCTTCTGTGCCCCCCAGAGGTTTGGTAATTTTTATATGAATGCAATGTTAAATAGTTACCTCGGATATAAGATTTCAAATTTTTAACTCCGCTAGTTTAGGAAATATTCAAGAAAAATCAAATTTTTTTCAAGTAAAGTACCCCTTCTGTGCCCCCCAGAGGTTTGGTAATTTTTATATGAATGCAATGTTAAATAGTTACCTCGGATATAAGATTTCAAATTTTTAACTCCGCTAGTTTAGGAAATATTCAAGAAAAATCAAATTTTTTTCAAGTAAAGTACCCCTTCTGAGCCCCCCAGAGGGTTGGTAATTTTTATATGAATGCAATGTTAAATAGTTACCTCGGATATAAGATTTCAAATTTTTAACTCCGCTAGTTTAGGAAATATTCAAGAAAAATCAAATTTTTTTCAAGTAAAGTACCCCTTCTGTGCCCCCCAGAGGTTTGGTAATTTTTATATGAATGCAATGTTAAATAGTTACCTCGGATATAAGATTTCAAATTTTTAACTCCGCTAGTTTAGGAAATATTCAAGAAAAATCTAATTTTTTTCAAGTAAAGTACCCCTTCTGAGCCCCCCAGAGGGTTGGTAATTTTTATATGAATGCAATGTTAAATAGTTACCTCGGATATAAGATTTCAAATTTTTAACTCCGCTAGTTTAGGAAATATTCAAGAAAAATCAAATTTTTTTCAAGTAAAGTACCCCTTCTGTGCCCCCCAGAGGTTTGGTAATTTTTATATGAATGCAATGTTAAATAGTTACCTCGGATATAAGATTTCAAATTTTTAACTCCGCTAGTTTAGGAAATATTCAAGAAAAATCTAATTTTTTTCAAGTAAAGTACCCCTTCTGTGCCCCCCAGAGGTTTGGTAATTTTTATATGAATGCAATGTTAAATAGTTACCTCGGATATAAGATTTCAAATTTTTAACTCCGCTAGTTTAGGAAATATTCAAGAAAAATCAAATTTTTTTCAAGTAAAGTACCCCTTCTGTGCCCCCCAGAGGTTTGGTAATTTTTATATGAATGCAATGTTAAATAGTTACCTCGGATATAAGATTTCAAATTTTTAACTCCGCTAGTTTAGGAAATATTCAAGAAAAATCTAATTTTTTTCAAGTAAAGTACCCCTTCTGTGCCCCCCAGAGGTTTGGTAATTTTTATATGAATGCAATGTTAAATAGTTACCTCGGATATAAGATTTCAAATTTTTAACTCCGCTAGTTTAGGAAATATTCAAGAAAAATCTAATTTTTTTCAAGTAAAGTACCCCTTCTGAGCCCCCCAGAGGGTTGGTAATTTTTATATGAATGCAATGTTAAATAGTTACCTCGGATATAAGATTTCAAATTTTTAACTCCGCTAGTTTAGGAAATATTCAAGAAAAATCAAATTTTTTTCAAGTAAAGTACCCCTTCTGTGCCCCCCAGAGGTTTGGTAATTTTTATATGAATGCAATGTTAAATAGTTACCTCGGATATAAGATTTCAAATTTTTAACTCCGCTAGTTTAGGAAATATTCAAGAAAAATCAAATTTTTTTCAAGTAAAGTACCCCTTCTGTGCCCCCCAGAGGTTTGGTAATTTTTATATGAATGCAATGTTAAATAGTTACCTCGGATATAAGATTTCAAATTTTTAACTCCGCTAGTTTAGGAAATATTCAAGAAAAATCAAATTTTTTTCAAGTAAAGTACCCCTTCTGTGCCCCCCAGAGGTTTGGTAATTTTTATATGAATGCAATGTTAAATAGTTACCTCGGATATAAGATTTCAAATTTTTAACTCCGCTAGTTTAGGAAATATTCAAGAAAAATCAAATTTTTTTCAAGTAAAGTACCCCTTCTGTGCCCCCCAGAGGTTTGGTAATTTTTATATGAATGCAATGTTAAATAGTTACCTCGGATATAAGATTTCAAATTTTTAACTCCGCTAGTTTAGGAAATATTCAAGAAAAATCTAATTTTTTTCAAGTAAAGTACCCCTTCTGAGCCCCCCAGAGGGTTGGTAATTTTTATATGAATGCAATGTTAAATAGTTACCTCGGATATAAGATTTCAAATTTTTAACTCCGCTAGTTTAGGAAATATTCAAGAAAAATCAAATTTTTTTCAAGTAAAGTACCCCTTCTGTGCCCCCCAGAGGTTTGGTAATTTTTATATGAATGCAATGTTAAATAGTTACCTCGGATATAAGATTTCAAATTTTTAACTCCGCTAGTTTAGGAAATATTCAAGAAAAATCAAATTTTTTTCAAGTAAAGTACCCCTTCTGTGCCCCCCAGAGGTTTGGTAATTTTTATATGAATGCAATGTTAAATAGTTACCTCGGATATAAGATTTCAAATTTTTAACTCCGCTAGTTTAGGAAATATTCAAGAAAAATCTAATTTTTTTCAAGTAAAGTACCCCTTCTGTGCCCCCCAGAGGTTTGGTAATTTTTATATGAATGCAATGTTAAATAGTTACCTCGGATATAAGATTTCAAATTTTTAACTCCGCTAGTTTAGGAAATATTCAAGAAAAATCTAATTTTTTTCAAGTAAAGTACCCCTTCTGTGCCCCCCAGAGGTTTGGTAATTTTTATATGAATGCAATGTTAAATAGTTACCTCGGATATAAGATTTCAAATTTTTAACTCCGCTAGTTTAGGAAATATTCAAGAAAAATCAAATTTTTTTCAAGTAAAGTACCCCTTCTGTGCCCCCCAGAGGTTTGGTAATTTTTATATGAATGCAATGTTAAATAGTTACCTCGGATATAAGATTTCAAATTTTTAACTCCGCTAGTTTAGGAAATATTCAAGAAAAATCTAATTTTTTTCAAGTAAAGTACCCCTTCTGTGCCCCCCAGAGGTTTGGTAATTTTTATATGAATGCAATGTTAAATAGTTACCTCGGATATAAGATTTCAAATTTTTAACTCCGCTAGTTTAGGAAATATTCAAGAAAAATCTAATTTTTTTCAAGTAAAGTACCCCTTCTGTGCCCCCCAGAGGTTTGGTAATTTTTATATGAATGCAATGTTAAATAGTTACCTCGGATATAAGATTTCAAATTTTTAACTCCGCTAGTTTAGGAAATATTCAAGAAAAATCAAATTTTTTTCAAGTAAAGTACCCCTTCTGTGCCCCCCAGAGGTTTGGTAATTTTTATATGAATGCAATGTTAAATAGTTACCTCGGATATAAGATTTCAAATTTTTAACTCCGCTAGTTTAGGAAATATTCAAGAAAAATCTAATTTTTTTCAAGTAAAGTACCCCTTCTGTGCCCCCCAGAGGTTTGGTAATTTTTATATGAATGCAATGTTAAATAGTTACCTCGGATATAAGATTTCAAATTTTTAACTCCGCTAGTTTAGGAAATATTCAAGAAAAATCTAATTTTTTTCAAGTAAAGTACCCCTTCTGTGCCCCCCAGAGGTTTGGTAATTTTTATATGAATGCAATGTTAAATAGTTACCTCGGATATAAGATTTCAAATTTTTAACTCCGCTAGTTTAGGAAATATTCAAGAAAAATCAAATTTTTTTCAAGTAAAGTACCCCTTCTGTGCCCCCCAGAGGTTTGGTAATTTTTATATGAATGCAATGTTAAATAGTTACCTCGGATATAAGATTTCAAATTTTTAACTCCGCTAGTTTAGGAAATATTCAAGAAAAATCTAATTTTTTTCAAGTAAAGTACCCCTTCTGTGCCCCCCAGAGGTTTGGTAATTTTTATATGAATGCAATGTTAAATAGTTACCTCGGATATAAGATTTCAAATTTTTAACTCCGCTAGTTTAGGAAATATTCAAGAAAAATCTAATTTTTTTCAAGTAAAGTACCCCTTCTGTGCCCCCCAGAGGTTTGGTAATTTTTATATGAATGCAATGTTAAATAGTTACCTCGGATATAAGATTTCAAATTTTTAACTCCGCTAGTTTAGGAAATATTCAAGAAAAATCTAATTTTTTTCAAGTAAAGTACCCCTTCTGTGCCCCCCAGAGGTTTGGTAATTTTTATATGAATGCAATGTTAAATAGTTACCTCGGATATAAGATTTCAAATTTTTAACTCCGCTAGTTTAGGAAATATTCAAGAAAAATCAAATTTTTTTCAAGTAAAGTACCCCTTCTGAGCCCCCCAGAGGGTTGGTAATTTTTATATGAATGCAATGTTAAATAGTTACCTCGGATATAAGATTTCAAATTTTTAACTCCGCTAGTTTAGGAAATATTCAAGAAAAATCTAATTTTTTTCAAGTAAAGTACCCCTTCTGTGCCCCCCAGAGGTTTGGTAATTTTTATATGAATGCAATGTTAAATAGTTACCTCGGATATAAGATTTCAAATTTTTAACTCCGCTAGTTTAGGAAATATTCAAGAAAAATCAAATTTTTTTCAAGTAAAGTACCCCTTCTGTGCCCCCCAGAGGTTTGGTAATTTTTATATGAATGCAATGTTAAATAGTTACCTCGGATATAAGATTTCAAATTTTTAACTCCGCTAGTTTAGGAAATATTCAAGAAAAATCAAATTTTTTTCAAGTAAAGTACCCCTTCTGTGCCCCCCAGAGGTTTGGTAATTTTTATATGAATGCAATGTTAAATAGTTACCTCGGATATAAGATTTCAAATTTTTAACTCCGCTAGTTTAGGAAATATTCAAGAAAAATCAAATTTTTTTCAAGTAAAGTACCCCTTCTGTGCCCCCCAGAGGTTTGGTAATTTTTATATGAATGCAATGTTAAATAGTTACCTCGGATATAAGATTTCAAATTTTTAACTCCGCTAGTTTAGGAAATATTCAAGAAAAATCTAATTTTTTTCAAGTAAAGTACCCCTTCTGTGCCCCCCAGAGGTTTGGTAATTTTTATATGAATGCAATGTTAAATAGTTACCTCGGATATAAGATTTCAAATTTTTAACTCCGCTAGTTTAGGAAATATTCAAGAAAAATCAAATTTTTTTCAAGTAAAGTACCCCTTCTGTGCCCCCCAGAGGTTTGGTAATTTTTATATGAATGCAATGTTAAATAGTTACCTCGGATATAAGATTTCAAATTTTTAACTCCGCTAGTTTAGGAAATATTCAAGAAAAATCAAATTTTTTTCAAGTAAAGTACCCCTTCTGAGCCCCCCAGAGGGTTGGTAATTTTTATATGAATGCAATGTTAAATAGTTACCTCGGATATAAGATTTCAAATTTTTAACTCCGCTAGTTTAGGAAATATTCAAGAAAAATCAAATTTTTTTCAAGTAAAGTACCCCTTCTGTGCCCCCCAGAGGTTTGGTAATTTTTCTATGAATGCAATGTTAAATAGTTACCTCGGATATAAGATTTCAAATTTTTAACTCCGCTAGTTTAGGAAATATTCAAGAAAAATCTAATTTTTTTCAAGTAAAGTACCCCTTCTGTGCCCCCCAGAGGTTTGGTAATTTTTCTATGAATGCAATGTTAAATAGTTACCTCGGATATAAGATTTCAAATTTTTAACTCCGCTAGTTTAGGAAATATTCAAGAAAAATCTAATTTTTTTCAAGTAAAGTACCCCTTCTGTGCCCCCCAGAGGTTTGGTAATTTTTATATGAATGCAATGTTAAATAGTTACCTCGGATATAAGATTTCAAATTTTTAACTCCGCTAGTTTAGGAAATATTCAAGAAAAATCTAATTTTTTTCAAGTAAAGTACCCCTTCTGTGCCCCCCAGAGGTTTGGTAATTTTTATATGAATGCAATGTTAAATAGTTACCTCGGATATAAGATTTCAAATTTTTAACTCCGCTAGTTTAGGAAATATTCAAGAAAAATCAAATTTTTTTCAAGTAAAGTACCCCTTCTGTGCCCCCCAGAGGTTTGGTAATTTTTATATGAATGCAATGTTAAATAGTTACCTCGGATATAAGATTTCAAATTTTTAACTCCGCTAGTTTAGGAAATATTCAAGAAAAATCAAATTTTTTTCAAGTAAAGTACCCCTTCTGTGCCCCCCAGAGGTTTGGTAATTTTTATATGAATGCAATGTTAAATAGTTACCTCGGATATAAGATTTCAAATTTTTAACTCCGCTAGTTTAGGAAATATTCAAGAAAAATCTAATTTTTTTCAAGTAAAGTACCCCTTCTGTGCCCCCCAGAGGTTTGGTAATTTTTATATGAATGCAATGTTAAATAGTTACCTCGGATATAAGATTTCAAATTTTTAACTCCGCTAGTTTAGGAAATATTCAAGAAAAATCAAATTTTTTTCAAGTAAAGTACCCCTTCTGTGCCCCCCAGAGGTTTGGTAATTTTTCTATGAATGCAATGTTAAATAGTTACCTCGGATATAAGATTTCAAATTTTTAACTCCGCTAGTTTAGGAAATATTCAAGAAAAATCAAATTTTTTTCAAGTAAAGTACCCCTTCTGTGCCCCCCAGAGGTTTGGTAATTTTTATATGAATGCAATGTTAAATAGTTACCTCGGATATAAGATTTCAAATTTTTAACTCCGCTAGTTTAGGAAATATTCAAGAAAAATCAAATTTTTTTCAAGTAAAGTACCCCTTCTGTGCCCCCCCAGAGGTTTGGTAATTTTTATATGAATGCAATGTTAAATAGTTACCTCGGATATAAGATTTCAAATTTTTAACTCCGTTAGTTTAGGAAATATTCAAGAAAAATCAAATTTTTTTCAAGTAAAGTACCCCTTTTGTGCCCCCCAGAGGTTTGGTAATTTTTCTATGAATGCAATGTTAAATAGTTACCTCGGATATAAGATTTCAAATTTTTAACTCCGCTAGTTTAGGAAATATTCAAGAAAAATCAAATTTTTTTCAAGTAAAGTACCCCTTCTGAGCCCCCCAGAGGGTTGGTAATTTTTATATGAATGCAATGTTAAATAGTTACCTCGGATATAAGATTTCAAATTTTTAACTCCGTTAGTTTAGGAAATATTCAAGAAAAATCAAATTTTTTTCAAGTAAAGTACCCCTTTTGTGCCCCCCAGAGGTTTGGTAATTTTTCTATGAATGCAATGTTAAATAGGTACCTCGGATATAAGATTTCAAATTTTTAACTCCGCTAGTTTAGGAAATATTCAAGAAAAATCAAATTTTTTTCAAGTAAAGTACCCCTTCTGAGCCCCCCAGAGGGTTGGTAATTTTTATATGAATGCAATGATAAATAGTTACCTCGGATATAAGATTTCAAATTTTTAACTCCGCTAGTTTAGGAAATATTCAAGAAAAATCAAATTTTTTTCAAGTCAAGTACCCCTTTTGTGCCCCCCAGAGGTTTGATAATTTTTCTATGAATGCAATGTTAAATAGTTACCTCGGATATAAGATTTCAAATTTTTAACTCCGTTAGTTTAGGAAATATTCAAGAAAAATCAAATTTTTTTCAAGTAAAGTACCCCTTCTGAGCCCCCCAGAGGGTTGGTAATTTTTATATGAATGCAATGTTAAATAGTTACCTCGGATATAAGATTTCAAATTTTTAACTCCGCTAGTTTAGGAAATATTCAAGAAAAATCAAATTTTTTTCAAGTAAAGTACCCCTTTTGTGCCCCCCAGAGGTTTGGTAATTTTTCTATGAATGCAATGTTAAATAGGTACCTCGGATATAAGATTTCAAATTTTTAACTCCGCTAGTTTAGGAAATATTCAAGAAAAATCAAATTTTTTTCAAGTAAAGTACCCCTTCTGAGCCCCCCAGAGGGTTGGTAATTTTTATATGAATGCAATGATAAATAGTTACCTCGGATATAAGATTTCAAATTTTTAACTCCGCTAGTTTAGGAAATATTCAAGAAAAATCAAATTTTTTTCAAGTCAAGTACCCCTTTTGTGCCCCCCAGAGGTTTGGTAATTTTTCTATGAATGCAATGTTAAATAGTTACCTCGGATATAAGATTTCAAATTTTTAACTCCGTTAGTTTAGGAAATATTCAAGAAAAATCAAATTTTTTTCAAGTAAAGTACCCCTTCTGAGCCCCCCAGAGGGTTGGTAATTTTTATATGAATGCAATGTTAAATAGTTACCTCGGATATAAGATTTCAAATTTTTAACTCCGTTAGTTTAGGAAATATTCAAGAAAAATCAAATTTTTTTCAAATAAAGTATCCCTTCTGAGCCCCCCAGAGGTTTGGTAATTTTTCTATGAATGCAATGTTATATAATTACCTCGGATATAAGATTTCAAATTTTTAACTCCGTTAGTTTAGGAAATATTCAAGAAAAATCAAATTTTTTTCAAGTAAAGTACCCCTTCTGTGCCCCCCAGAGGTTTGGTAATTTTTCTATGAATGCAATGTTAAATAGTTACCTCGGATATTAGATTTCAAATTTTTAACTCCGCTAGTTTAGGAAATATTCAAGAAAAATCAAATTTTTTTCAAGTAAAGTACCCCTTCTGAGCCCCCCAGAGGTTTGGTAATTTTTATATGAATGCAATGTTAAATAGTTACCTCGGATATAAGATTTCAAATTTTGACTCCGTTAGTTTAGGAAATATTCAAGAAAAATCAAATTTTTTTCAAGTAAAGTACCCCTTCTGTGCCCCCTCAGAGGTTTGGTAATTTTTCTATGAATGCAATGTTAAATAGTTACCTCGGATATAAGATTTCAAATTTTTAACTCCGCTAGTTTAGGAAATATTCAAGAAAAATCAAATTTTTTTCAAGTAAAGTACCCCTTTTGTGCCCCCCAGAGGTTTGGTAATTTTTCTATGAATGCAATGTTAAATAGTTACCTCGGATATAAGATTTCAAATTTTTAACTCCGCTAGTTTAGGAAATATTCAAGAAAAATCAATTTTTTTTCAAGTAAAGTACTCCTTCTGTGCCCCCCAGAGGTTTGGTAATTTTTCTATGAATGCAATGTTAAATAGTTACCTCGGATATAAGATTTCAAATTTTTAACTCCGCTAGTTTAGGAAATATTCAAGAAAATCAAATTTTTTTCAAGTAAAGTACCCCTTCTGTGCCCCCCAGAGGTTTGGTAATTTTTATATGAATGCAATGTTAAATAGTTACCTCGGATATAAGATTTCAAATTTTTAACTCCGTTAGTTTAGGAAATATTCAAGAAAAATCAAATTTTTTTCAAGTAAAGTACCCCTTCTGAGCCCCCCAGAGGGTTGGTAATTTTTATATGAATGCAATGTTAAATAGTTACCTCGGATATAAGATTTCAAATTTTTAACTCCGCTAGTTTAGGAAATATTCAAGAAAAATCAAATTTTTTTCAAGTAAAGTACCCCTTTTGTGCCCCCCAGAGGTTTGGTAATTTTTCTATGAATGCAATGTTAAATAGGTACCTCGGATATAAGATTTCAAATTTTTAACTCCGCTAGTTTAGGAAATATTCAAGAAAAATCAAATTTTTTTCAAGTAAAGTACCCCTTCTGAGCCCCCCAGAGGGTTGGTAATTTTTATATGAATGCAATGATAAATAGTTACCTCGGATATAAGATTTCAAATTTTTAACTCCGCTAGTTTAGAAAATATTCAAGAAAAATCAAATTTTTTTCAAGTAAAGTACCCCTTCTGAGCCCCCCAGAGGTTTGGTAATTTTTCTATGAATGCAATGTTAAATAGTTACCTCGGATATAAGATTTCAAATTTTTAACTCCGTTAGTTTAGGAAATATTCAAGAAAAATCAATTTTTTTTCAAGTAAAGTACCCCTTTTGTGCCCCCCAGAGGTTTGGTAATTTTTCTATGAATGCAATGTTAAATAGGTACCTCGGATATAAGATTTCAAATTTTTAACTCCGCTAGTTTAGGAAATATTCAAGAAAAATCAAATTTTTTTCAAGTAAAGTACCCCTTTCTGAGCCCCCCAGAGGTTTGGTAATTTTTCTATGAATGCAATGTTAAATAGTTACCTCGGATATAAGATTTCAAATTTTTAACTCCGCTAGTTTAGGAAATATTCAAGAAAAATCAATTTTTTTTCAAGTAAAGTACTCCTTCTGTGCCCCCCAGAGGTTTGGTAATTTTTCTATGAATGCAATGTTAAATAGTTACCTCGGATATAAGATTTCAAATTTTTAACTCCGCTAGTTTAGGAAATATTCAAGAAAATCAAATTTTTTTCAAGTAAAGTACCCCTTCTGTGCCCCCCAGAGGTTTGGTAATTTTTATATGAATGCAATGTTAAATAGTTACCTCGGATATAAGATTTCAAATTTTTAACTCCGTTAGTTTAGGAAATATTCAAGAAAAATCAAATTTTTTTCAAGTAAAGTACCCCTTCTGAGCCCCCCAGAGGGTTGGTAATTTTTATATGAATGCAATGTTAAATAGTTACCTCGGATATAAGATTTCAAATTTTTAACTCCGCTAGTTTAGGAAATATTCAAGAAAAATCAAATTTTTTTCAAGTAAAGTACCCCTTTTGTGCCCCCCAGAGGTTTGGTAATTTTTCTATGAATGCAATGTTAAATAGTTACCTCGGATATAAGATTTCAAATTTTTAACTCCGTTAGTTTAGGAAATATTCAAGAAAAATCAAATTTTTTTCAAGTAAAGTACCCCTTCTGAGCCCCCCAGAGGGTTGGTAATTTTTATATGAATGCAATGTTAAATAGTTACCTCGGATATAAGATTTCAAATTTTTAACTCCGCTAGTTTAGGAAATATTCAAGAAAAATCAAATTTTTTTCAAGTAAAGTACCCCTTCTGTGCCCCCCAGAGGTTTGGTAATTTTTATATGAATGCAATGTTAAATAGTTACCTCGGATATAAGATTTCAAATTTTTAACTCCGCTAGTTTAGGAAATATTCAAGAAAAATCAAATTTTTTTCAAGTAAAGTACCCCTTCTGTGCCCCCCAGAGGTTTGGTAATTTTTATATGAATGCAATGTTAAATAGTTACCTCGGATATAAGATTTCAAATTTTTAACTCCGCTAGTTTAGGAAATATTCAAGAAAAATCAAATTTTTTTCAAGTAAAGTACCCCTTCTGTGCCCCCCAGAGGTTTGGTAATTTTTCTATGAATGCAATGTTAAATAGTTACCTCGGATATAAGATTTCAAATTTTTAACTCCGCTAGTTTAGGAAATATTCAAGAAAAATCAAATTTTTTTCAAGTAAAGTACCCCTTCTGTGCCCCCCAGAGGTTTGGTAATTTTTATATGAATGCAATGTTAAATAGTTACCTCGGATATAAGATTTCAAATTTTTAACTCCGCTAGTTTAGGAAATATTCAAGAAAAATCAAATTTTTTTCAAGTAAAGTACCCCTTCTGAGCCCCCCAGAGGGTTGGTAATTTTTATATGAATGCAATGATAAATAGTTACCTCGGATATAAGATTTCAAATTTTTAACTCCGCTAGTTTAGGAAATATTCAAGAAAAATCTAATTTTTTTCAAGTAAAGTACCCCTTCTGTGCCCCCCAGAGGTTTGGTAATTTTTCTATGAATGCAATGTTAAATAGTTACCTCGGATATAAGATTTCAAATTTTTAACTCCGCTAGTTTAGGAAATATTCAAGAAAAATCAAATTTTTTTCAAGTAAAGTACCCCTTCTGTGCCCCCCAGAGGTTTGGTAATTTTTATATGAATGCAATGTTAAATAGTTACCTCGGATATAAGATTTCAAATTTTTAACTCCGCTAGTTTAGGAAATATTCAAGAAAAATCAAATTTTTTTCAAGTAAAGTACCCCTTCTGAGCCCCCCAGAGGGTTGGTAATTTTTATATGAATGCAATGTTAAATAGTTACCTCGGATATAAGATTTCAAATTTTTAACTCCGCTAGTTTAGGAAATATTCAAGAAAAATCTAATTTTTTTCAAGTAAAGTACCCCTTCTGTGCCCCCCAGAGGTTTGGTAATTTTTCTATGAATGCAATGTTAAATAGTTACCTCGGATATAAGATTTCAAATTTTTAACTCCGCTAGTTTAGGAAATATTCAAGAAAAATCAAATTTTTTTCAAGTAAAGTACCCCTTCTGTGCCCCCCAGAGGTTTGGTAATTTTTATATGAATGCAATGTTAAATAGTTACCTCGGATATAAGATTTCAAATTTTTAACTCCGCTAGTTTAGGAAATATTCAAGAAAAATCAAATTTTTTTCAAGTAAAGTACCCCTTCTGAGCCCCCCAGAGGGTTGGTAATTTTTATATGAATGCAATGTTAAATAGTTACCTCGGATATAAGATTTCAAATTTTTAACTCCGTTAGTTTAGGAAATATTCAAGAAAAATCAAATTTTTTTCAAGTAAAGTACCCCTTCTGAGCCCCCCAGAGGGTTGGTAATTTTTATATGAATGCAATGTTAAATAGTTACCTCGGATATAAGATTTCAAATTTTTAACTCCGCTAGTTTAGGAAATATTCAAGAAAAATCAAATTTTTTTCAAGTAAAGTACCCCTTTTGTGCCCCCCAGAGGTTTGGTAATTTTTCTATGAATGCAATGTTAAATAGTTACCTCGGATATAAGATTTCAAATTTTTAACTCCGCTAGTTTAGGAAATATTCAAGAAAAATCAAATTTTTTTCAAGTAAAGTACCCCTTCTGTGCCCCCCAGAGGTTTGGTAATTTTTATATGAATGCAATGTTAAATAGTTACCTCGGATATAAGATTTCAAATTTTTAACTCCGTTAGTTTAGGAAATATTCAAGAAAAATCAAATTTTTTTCAAGTAAAGTACCCCTTTTGTGCCCCCCAGAGGTTTGGTAATTTTTCTATGAATGCAATGTTAAATAGTTACCTCGGATATAAGATTTCAAATTTTTAACTCCGCTAGTTTCGGAAATATTCAAGAAAAATCAAATTTTTTTCAAGTAAAGTACCCCTTCTGAGCCCCCCAGAGGGTTGGTAATTTTTATATGAATGCAATGTTAAATAGTTACCTCGGATATAAGATTTCAAATTTTTAACTCCGTTAGTTTAGGAAATATTCAAGAAAAATCAAATTTTTTTCAAGTAAAGTACCCCTTCTGAGCCCCCCAGAGGGTTGGTAATTTTTATATGAATGCAATGTTAAATAGTTACCTCGGATATAAGATTTCAAATTTTTAACTCCGCTAGTTTAGGAAATATTCAAGAAAAATCAAATTTTTTTCAAGTAAAGTACCCCTTCTGTGCCCCCCAGAGGTTTGGTAATTTTTATATGAATGCAATGTTAAATAGTTACCTCGGATATAAGATTTCAAATTTTTAACTCCGCTAGTTTAGGAAATATTCAAGAAAAATCAAATTTTTTTCAAGTAAAGTACCCCTTCTGAGCCCCCCAGAGGGTTGGTAATTTTTATATGAATGCAATGTTAAATAGTTACCTCGGATATAAGATTTCAAATTTTTAACTCCGTTAGTTTAGGAAATATTCAAGAAAAATCAAATTTTTTTCAAGTAAAGTACCCCTTCTGAGCCCCCCAGAGGGTTGGTAATTTTTATATGAATGCAATGTTAAATAGTTACCTCGGATATAAGATTTCAAATTTTTAACTCCGCTAGTTTAGGAAATATTCAAGAAAAATCAAATTTTTTTCAAGTAAAGTACCCCTTCTGTGCCCCCCAGAGGTTTGGTAATTTTTATATGAATGCAATGTTAAATAGTTACCTCGGATATAAGATTTCAAATTTTTAACTCCGCTAGTTTAGGAAATATTCAAGAAAAATCAAATTTTTTTCAAGTAAAGTACCCCTTCTGAGCCCCCCAGAGGGTTGGTAATTTTTATATGAATGCAATGTTAAATAGTTACCTCGGATATAAGATTTCAAATTTTTAACTCCGTTAGTTTAGGAAATATTCAAGAAAAATCAAATTTTTTTCAAGTAAAGTACCCCTTCTGAGCCCCCCAGAGGGTTGGTAATTTTTATATGAATGCAATGTTAAATAGTTACCTCGGATATAAGATTTCAAATTTTTAACTCCGCTAGTTTAGGAAATATTCAAGAAAAATCAAATTTTTTTCAAGTAAAGTACCCCTTCTGTGCCCCCCAGAGGTTTGGTAATTTTTATATGAATGCAATGTTAAATAGTTACCTCGGATATAAGATTTCAAATTTTTAACTCCGTTAGTTTAGGAAATATTCAAGAAAAATCAAATTTTTTTCAAGTAAAGTACCCCTTCTGAGCCCCCCAGAGGGTTGGTAATTTTTATATGAATGCAATGTTAAATAGTTACCTCGGATATAAGATTTCAAATTTTTAACTCCGTTAGTTTAGGAAATATTCAAGAAAAATCAAATTTTTTTCAAGTAAAGTACCCCTTCTGAGCCCCCCAGAGGGTTGGTAATTTTTATATGAATGCAATGTTAAATAGTTACCTCGGATATAAGATTTCAAATTTTTAACTCCGCTAGTTTAGGAAATATTCAAGAAAAATCAAATTTTTTTCAAGTAAAGTACCCCTTCTGTGCCCCCCAGAGGTTTGGTAATTTTTATATGAATGCAATGTTAAATAGTTACCTCGGATATAAGATTTCAAATTTTTAACTCCGCTAGTTTAGGAAATATTCAAGAAAAATCAAATTTTTTTCAAGTAAAGTACCCCTTCTGTGCCCCCCAGAGGTTTGGTAATTTTTCTATGAATGCAATGTTAAATAGTTACCTCGGATATAAGATTTCAAATTTTTAACTCCGCTAGTTTAGGAAATATTCAAGAAAAATCAAATTTTTTTCAAGTAAAGTACCCCTTCTGTGCCCCCCAGAGGTTTGGTAATTTTTATATGAATGCAATGTTAAATAGTTACCTCGGATATAAGATTTCAAATTTTTAACTCCGTTAGTTTAGGAAATATTCAAGAAAAATCAAATTTTTTTCAAGTAAAGTACCCCTTTTGTGCCCCCCAGAGGTTTGGTAATTTTTCTATGAATGCAATGTTAAATAGTTACCTCGGATATAAGATTTCAAATTTTTAACTCCGCTAGTTTCGGAAATATTCAAGAAAAATCAAATTTTTTTCAAGTAAAGTACCCCTTCTGAGCCCCCCAGAGGGTTGGTAATTTTTATATGAATGCAATGTTAAATAGTTACCTCGGATATAAGATTTCAAATTTTTAACTCCGTTAGTTTAGGAAATATTCAAGAAAAATCAAATTTTTTTCAAGTAAAGTACCCCTTCTGAGCCCCCCAGAGGGTTGGTAATTTTTATATGAATGCAATGTTAAATAGTTACCTCGGATATAAGATTTCAAATTTTTAACTCCGCTAGTTTAGGAAATATTCAAGAAAAATCAAATTTTTTTCAAGTAAAGTACCCCTTCTGTGCCCCCCAGAGGTTTGGTAATTTTTATATGAATGCAATGTTAAATAGTTACCTCGGATATAAGATTTCAAATTTTTAACTCCGCTAGTTTAGGAAATATTCAAGAAAAATCAAATTTTTTTCAAGTAAAGTACCCCTTCTGAGCCCCCCAGAGGGTTGGTAATTTTTATATGAATGCAATGTTAAATAGTTACCTCGGATATAAGATTTCAAATTTTTAACTCCGTTAGTTTAGGAAATATTCAAGAAAAATCAAATTTTTTTCAAGTAAAGTACCCCTTCTGAGCCCCCCAGAGGGTTGGTAATTTTTATATGAATGCAATGTTAAATAGTTACCTCGGATATAAGATTTCAAATTTTTAACTCCGCTAGTTTAGGAAATATTCAAGAAAAATCAAATTTTTTTCAAGTAAAGTACCCCTTCTGTGCCCCCCAGAGGTTTGGTAATTTTTATATGAATGCAATGTTAAATAGTTACCTCGGATATAAGATTTCAAATTTTTAACTCCGCTAGTTTAGGAAATATTCAAGAAAAATCAAATTTTTTTCAAGTAAAGTACCCCTTCTGAGCCCCCCAGAGGGTTGGTAATTTTTATATGAATGCAATGTTAAATAGTTACCTCGGATATAAGATTTCAAATTTTTAACTCCGTTAGTTTAGGAAATATTCAAGAAAAATCAAATTTTTTTCAAGTAAAGTACCCCTTCTGAGCCCCCCAGAGGGTTGGTAATTTTTATATGAATGCAATGTTAAATAGTTACCTCGGATATAAGATTTCAAATTTTTAACTCCGCTAGTTTAGGAAATATTCAAGAAAAATCAAATTTTTTTCAAGTAAAGTACCCCTTCTGTGCCCCCCAGAGGTTTGGTAATTTTTATATGAATGCAATGTTAAATAGTTACCTCGGATATAAGATTTCAAATTTTTAACTCCGCTAGTTTAGGAAATATTCAAGAAAAATCAAATTTTTTTCAAGTAAAGTACCCCTTCTGTGCCCCCCAGAGGTTTGGTAATTTTTATATGAATGCAATGTTAAATAGTTACCTCGGATATAAGATTTCAAATTTTTAACTCCGTTAGTTTAGGAAATATTCAAGAAAAATCAAATTTTTTTCAAGTAAAGTACCCCTTCTGAGCCCCCCAGAGGGTTGGTAATTTTTATATGAATGCAATGTTAAATAGTTACCTCGGATATAAGATTTCAAATTTTTAACTCCGTTAGTTTAGGAAATATTCAAGAAAAATCAAATTTTTTTCAAGTAAAGTACCCCTTCTGAGCCCCCCAGAGGGTTGGTAATTTTTATATGAATGCAATGTTAAATAGTTACCTCGGATATAAGATTTCAAATTTTTAACTCCGCTAGTTTAGGAAATATTCAAGAAAAATCAAATTTTTTTCAAGTAAAGTACCCCTTCTGTGCCCCCCAGAGGTTTGGTAATTTTTATATGAATGCAATGTTAAATAGTTACCTCGGATATAAGATTTCAAATTTTTAACTCCGCTAGTTTAGGAAATATTCAAGAAAAATCAAATTTTTTTCAAGTAAAGTACCCCTTCTGTGCCCCCCAGAGGTTTGGTAATTTTTATATGAATGCAATGTTAAATAGTTACCTCGGATATAAGATTTCAAATTTTTAACTCCGCTAGTTTAGGAAATATTCAAGAAAAATCAAATTTTTTTCAAGTAAAGTACCCCTTCTGAGCCCCCCAGAGGGTTGGTAATTTTTATATGAATGCAATGTTAAATAGTTACCTCGGATATAAGATTTCAAATTTTTAACTCCGTTAGTTTAGGAAATATTCAAGAAAAATCAAATTTTTTTCAAGTAAAGTACCCCTTCTGAGCCCCCCAGAGGGTTGGTAATTTTTATATGAATGCAATGTTAAATAGTTACCTCGGATATAAGATTTCAAATTTTTAACTCCGCTAGTTTAGGAAATATTCAAGAAAAATCAAATTTTTTTCAAGTAAAGTACCCCTTCTGTGCCCCCCAGAGGTTTGGTAATTTTTATATGAATGCAATGTTAAATAGTTACCTCGGATATAAGATTTCAAATTTTTAACTCCGCTAGTTTAGGAAATATTCAAGAAAAATCAAATTTTTTTCAAGTAAAGTACCCCTTCTGTGCCCCCCAGAGGTTTGGTAATTTTTATATGAATGCAATGTTAAATAGTTACCTCGGATATAAGATTTCAAATTTTTAACTCCGCTAGTTTAGGAAATTTCAAGAAAAATCAAATTTTTTTCAAGTAAAGTACCCCTTTTGTGCCCCCCAGAGGTTTGGTAATTTTTCTATGAATGCAATGTTAAATAGTTACCTCGGATATAAGATTTCAAATTTTTAACTCCGCTAGTTTAGGAAATATTCAAGAAAAATCAAATTTTTTTCAAGTAAAGTACCCCTTTTGTGCCCCCCAGAGGTTTGGTAATTTTTCTATGAATGCAATGTTAAATAGTTACCTCGGATATAAGATTTCAAATTTTTAACTCCGCTAGTTTCGGAAATATTCAAGAAAAATCAAATTTTTTTCAAGTAAAGTACCCCTTCTGTGCCCCCCAGAGGTTTGGTAATTTTTATATGAATGCAATGTTAAATAGTTACCTCGGATATAAGATTTCAAATTTTTAACTCCGTTAGTTTAGGAAATATTCAAGAAAAATCAAATTTTTTTCAAGTAAAGTACCCCTTCTGAGCCCCCCAGAGGGTTGGTAATTTTTATATGAATGCAATGTTAAATAGTTACCTCGGATATAAGATTTCAAATTTTTAACTCCGCTAGTTTAGGAAATATTCAAGAAAAATCAAATTTTTTTCAAGTAAAGTACCCCTTTTGTGCCCCCCAGAGGTTTGGTAATTTTTCTATGAATGCAATGTTAAATAGTTACCTCGGATATAAGATTTCAAATTTTTAACTCCGCTAGTTTAGGAAATATTCAAGAAAAATCAAATTTTTTTCAAGTAAAGTACCCCTTCTGTGCCCCCCAGAGGTTTGGTAATTTTTATATGAATGCAATGTTAAATAGTTACCTCGGATATAAGATTTCAAATTTTTAACTCCGTTAGTTTAGGAAATATTCAAGAAAAATCAAATTTTTTTCAAGTAAAGTACCCCTTTTGTGCCCCCCAGAGGTTTGGTAATTTTTCTATGAATGCAATGTTAAATAGTTACCTCGGATATAAGATTTCAAATTTTTAACTCCGCTAGTTTCGGAAATATTCAAGAAAAATCAAATTTTTTTCAAGTAAAGTACCCCTTCTGAGCCCCCCAGAGGGTTGGTAATTTTTATATGAATGCAATGTTAAATAGTTACCTCGGATATAAGATTTCAAATTTTTAACTCCGCTAGTTTAGGAAATTTCAAGAAAAATCAAATTTTTTTCAAGTAAAGTACCCCTTTTGTGCCCCCCAGAGGTTTGGTAATTTTTCTATGAATGCAATGTTAAATAGTTACCTCGGATATAAGATTTCAAATTTTTAACTCCGTTAGTTTAGGAAATATTCAAGAAAAATCAAATTTTTTTCAAGTAAAGTACCCCTTCTGAGCCCCCCAGAGGGTTGGTAATTTTTATATGAATGCAATGTTAAATAGTTACCTCGGATATAAGATTTCAAATTTTTAACTCCGTTAGTTTAGGAAATATTCAAGAAAAATCAAATTTTTTTCAAATAAAGTATCCCTTCTGAGCCCCCCAGAGGTTTGGTAATTTTTCTATGAATGCAATGTTATATAATTACGTCGGATATAAGATTTCAAATTTTTAACTCCGTTAGTTTAGGAAATATTCAAGAAAAATCAAATTTTTTTCAAGTAAAGTACCCCTTCTGTGCCCCCCAGAGGTTTGGTAATTTTTATATGAATGCAATGTTAAATAGTTACCTCGGATATTAGATTTCAAATTTTTAACTCCGCTAGTTTAGGAAATATTCAAGAAAAATCAAATTTTTTTCAAGTAAAGTACCCCTTCTGAGCCCCCCAGAGGTTTGGTAATTTTTATATGAATGCAATGTTAAATAGTTACCTCGGATATAAGATTTCAAATTTTAACTCCGTTAGTTTAGGAAATATTCAAGAAAAATCAAATTTTTTTCAAGTAAAGTACCCCTTCTGTGCCCCCCCCAGAGGTTTGGTAATTTTTCTATGAATGCAATGTTAAATAGTTACCTCGGATATAAGATTTCAAATTTTTAACTCCGCTAGTTTAGAAAATATTCAAGAAAAATCAAATTTTTTTCAAGTAAAGTACCCCTTCTGAGCCCCCCAGAGGTTTGGTAAATTTTCTATGAATGCAATGTTAAATAGTTACCTCGGATATAAGATTTCAAATTTTTAACTCCGTTAGTTTAGGAAATATTCAAGAAAAATCAAATTTTTTTCAAGTAAAGTACCCCTTTTGTGCCCCCCAGAGGTTTGGTAATTTTTCTATGAATGCAATGTTAAATAGGTACCTCGGATATAAGATTTCAAATTTTTAACTCCGCTAGTTTAGGAAATATTCAAGAAAAATCAAATTTTTTTCAAGTAAAGTACCCCTTTCTGAGCCCCCCAGAGGTTTGGTAATTTTTCTATGAATGCAATGTTAAATAGTTACCTCGGATATAAGATTTCAAATTTTTAACTCCGCTAGTTTAGGAAATATTCAAGAAAAATCAATTTTTTTTCAAGTAAAGTACTCCTTCTGTGCCCCCCAGAGGTTTGGTAATTTTTCTATGAATGCAATGTTAAATAGTTACCTCGGATATAAGATTTCAAATTTTTAACTCCGCTAGTTTAGGAAATATTCAAGAAAAATCAAATTTTTTTCAAGTAAAGTACCCCTTCTGAGCCCCCCAGAGGTTTGGTAATTTTTATATGAATGCAATGTTAAATAGTTACCTCGGATATAAGATTTCAAATTTTTAACTCCGTTAGTTTAGGAAATATTCAAGAAAAATCAAATTTTTTTCAAGTAAAGTACCCCTTCTGAGCCCCCCTGAGGTTTGGTAATTTTTATATGAATGCAATGTTAAATAGTTACCTCGGATATAAGATTTCAAATTTTTAACTCCGTTAGTTTAGGAAATATTCAAGAAAAATCAAATTTTTTTCAAGTAAAGTACCCCTTCTGAGCCCCCCTGAGGTTTGGTAATTTTTATATGAATGCAATGTTAAATAGTTACCTCGGATATAAGATTTCAAATTTTTAACTCCGTTAGTTTAGGAAATATTCAAGAAAAATCAAATTTTTTTCAAGTAAAGTACCCCTTCTGAGCCCCCCTGAGGTTTGGTAATTTTTATATGAATGCAATGTTAAATAGTTACCTCGGATATAAGATTTCAAATTTTTAACTCCGTTAGTTTAAGAAATATTCAAGAAAAATCAAATTTTTTTCAAGTAAAGTACCCCTTCTGAGCCCCCCTGAGGTTTGGTAATTTTTATATGAATGCAATGTTAAATAGTTACCTCGGATATAAGATTTCAAATTTTTAACTCCGTTAGTTTAGGAAATATTCAAGAAAAATCAAATTTTTTTCAAGTAAAGTACCCCTTCTGAGCCCCCCTGAGGTTTGGTAATTTTTATATGAATGCAATGTTAAATAGTTACCTCGGATATAAGATTTCAAATTTTTAACTCCGTTAGTTTAGGAAATATTCAAGAAAAATCAAATTTTTTTCAAGTAAAGTACCCCTTCTGAGCCCCCCTGAGGTTTGGTAATTTTTATATGAATGCAATGTTAAATAGTTACCTCGGATATAAGATTTCAAATTTTTAACTCCGTTAGTTTAGGAAATATTCAAGAAAAATCAAATTTTTTTCAAGTAAAGTACCCCTTCTGAGCCCCCCTGAGGTTTGGTAATTTTTATATGAATGCAATGTTAAATAGTTACCTCGGATATAAGATTTCAAATTTTTAACTCCGTTAGTTTAGGAAATATTCAAGAAAAATCAAATTTTTTTCAAGTAAAGTACCCCTTCTGAGCCCCCCTGAGGTTTGGTAATTTTTATATGAATGCAATGTTAAATAGTTACCTCGGATATAAGATTTCAAATTTTTAACTCCGTTAGTTTAGGAAATATTCAAGAAAAATCAAATTTTTTTCAAGTAAAGTACCCCTTCTGAGCCCCCCTGAGGTTTGGTAATTTTTATATGAATGCAATGTTAAATAGTTACCTCGGATATAAGATTTCAAATTTTTAACTCCGTTAGTTTAGGAAATATTCAAGAAAAATCAAATTTTTTTCAAGTAAAGTACCCCTTCTGAGCCCCCCTGAGGTTTGGTAATTTTTATATGAATGCAATGTTAAATAGTTACCTCGGATATAAGATTTCAAATTTTTAACTCCGTTAGTTTAGGAAATATTCAAGAAAAATCAAATTTTTTTCAAGTAAAGTACCCCTTCTGAGCCCCCCTGAGGTTTGGTAATTTTTATATGAATGCAATGTTAAATAGTTACCTCGGATATAAGATTTCAAATTTTTAACTCCGTTAGTTTAGGAAATATTCAAGAAAAATCAAATTTTTTTCAAGTAAAGTACCCCTTCTGAGCCCCCCTGAGGTTTGGTAATTTTTATATGAATGCAATGTTAAATAGTTACCTCGGATATAAGATTTCAAATTTTTAACTCCGTTAGTTTAGGAAATATTCAAGAAAAATCAAATTTTTTTCAAGTAAAGTACCCCTTCTGAGCCCCCCTGAGGTTTGGTAATTTTTATATGAATGCAATGTTAAATAGTTACCTCGGATATAAGATTTCAAATTTTTAACTCCGTTAGTTTAGGAAATATTCAAGAAAAATCAAATTTTTTTCAAGTAAAGTACCCCTTCTGAGCCCCCCTGAGGTTTGGTAATTTTTATATGAATGCAATGTTAAATAGTTACCTCGGATATAAGATTTCAAATTTTTAACTCCGTTAGTTTAGGAAATATTCAAGAAAAATCAAATTTTTTTCAAGTAAAGTACCCCTTCTGAGCCCCCCTGAGGTTTGGTAATTTTTATATGAATGCAATGTTAAATAGTTACCTCGGATATAAGATTTCAAATTTTTAACTCCGTTAGTTTAGGAAATATTCAAGAAAAATCAAATTTTTTTCAAGTAAAGTACCCCTTCTGAGCCCCCCTGAGGTTTGGTAATTTTTATATGAATGCAATGTTAAATAGTTACCTCGGATATAAGATTTCAAATTTTTAACTCCGTTAGTTTAGGAAATATTCAAGAAAAATCAAATTTTTTTCAAGTAAAGTACCCCTTCTGAGCCCCCCTGAGGTTTGGTAATTTTTATATGAATGCAATGTTAAATAGTTACCTCGGATATAAGATTTCAAATTTTTAACTCCGTTAGTTTAGGAAATATTCAAGAAAAATCAAATTTTTTTCAAGTAAAGTACCCCTTCTGAGCCCCCCTGAGGTTTGGTAATTTTTATATGAATGCAATGTTAAATAGTTACCTCGGATATAAGATTTCAAATTTTTAACTCCGTTAGTTTAGGAAATATTCAAGAAAAATCAAATTTTTTTCAAGTAAAGTACCCCTTCTGAGCCCCCCTGAGGTTTGGTAATTTTTATATGAATGCAATGTTAAATAGTTACCTCGGATATAAGATTTCAAATTTTTAACTCCGTTAGTTTAGGAAATATTCAAGAAAAATCAAATTTTTTTCAAGTAAAGTACCCCTTCTGAGCCCCCCTGAGGTTTGGTAATTTTTATATGAATGCAATGTTAAATAGTTACCTCGGATATAAGATTTCAAATTTTTAACTCCGTTAGTTTAGGAAATATTCAAGAAAAATCAAATTTTTTTCAAGTAAAGTACCCCTTCTGAGCCCCCCTGAGGTTTGGTAATTTTTATATGAATGCAATGTTAAATAGTTACCTCGGATATAAGATTTCAAATTTTTAACTCCGTTAGTTTAGGAAATATTCAAGAAAAATCAAATTTTTTTCAAGTAAAGTACCCCTTCTGAGCCCCCCTGAGGTTTGGTAATTTTTATATGAATGCAATGTTAAATAGTTACCTCGGATATAAGATTTCAAATTTTTAACTCCGTTAGTTTAGGAAATATTCAAGAAAAATCAAATTTTTTTCAAGTAAAGTACCCCTTCTGAGCCCCCCTGAGGTTTGGTAATTTTTATATGAATGCAATGTTAAATAGTTACCTCGGATATAAGATTTCAAATTTTTAACTCCGTTAGTTTAGGAAATATTCAAGAAAAATCAAATTTTTTTCAAGTAAAGTACCCCTTCTGAGCCCCCCTGAGGTTTGGTAATTTTTATATGAATGCAATGTTAAATAGTTACCTCGGATATAAGATTTCAAATTTTTAACTCCGTTAGTTTAGGAAATATTCAAGAAAAATCAAATTTTTTTCAAGTAAAGTACCCCTTCTGAGCCCCCCTGAGGTTTGGTAATTTTTATATGAATGCAATGTTAAATAGTTACCTCGGATATAAGATTTCAAATTTTTAACTCTGCTAGTTTAGGAAATATTCAAGAAAAATCAAATTTTTTTCAAGTAAAGTACCCCTTCTGAGCCCCCCAGAGGGTTGGTAATTTTTATATGAATGCAATGTTAAATAGTTACCTCGGATATAAGATTTCAAATTTTTAACTCCGTTAGTTTAGGAAATATTCAAGAAAAATCAAATTTTTTTCAAATAAAGTATCCCTTCTGAGCCCCCCAGAGGTTTGGTAATTTTTATATGAATGCAATGTTATATAATTACCTCGGATATAAGATTTCAAATTTTTAACTCCGTTAGTTTAGGAAATATTCAAGAAAAATCAAATTTTTTTCAAGTAAAGTACCCCTTCTGTGCCCCCCAGAGGTTTGGTAATTTTTATATGAATGCAATGTTAAATAGTTACCTCGGATATTAGATTTCAAATTTTTAACTCCGCTAGTTTAGGAAATATTCAAGAAAAATCCAATTTTTTTCAAGTAAAGTACCCCTTCTGAGCCCCCCAGAGGTTTGGTAATTTTTATATGAATGCAATGTTAAATAGTTACCTCGGATATAAGATTTCAAATTTTTAACTCTGCTAGTTTAGGAAATATTCAAGAAAAATCAAATTTTTTTCAAGTAAAGTACCCCTTCTGAGCCCCCCAGAGGTTTGGTAATTTTTATATGAATGCAATGTTAAATAGTTACCTCGGATATAAGATTTCAAATTTTTAACTCCGTTAGTTTAGGAAATATTCAAGAAAAATCAATTTTTTTTCAAGTAAAGTACTCCTTCTGTGCCCCCCAGAGGTTTGGTAATTTTTCTATGAATGCAATGTTAAATAGTTACCTCGGATATAAGATTTCAAATTTTTAACTCCGCTAGTTTAGGAAATATTCAAGAAAAATCCAATTTTTTTCAAGTAAAGTACCCCTTCTGAGCCCCCCAGAGGTTTGGTAATTTTTATATGAATGCAATGTTAAATAGTTACCTCGGATATAAGATTTCAAATTTTTAACTCCGCTAGTTTAGGAAATATTCAAGAAAAATCAATTTTTTTTCAAGTAAAGTACTCCTTCTGTGCCCCCCCAGAGGTTTGGTAATTTTTCTATGAATGCAATGTTAAATAGTTACCTCGGATATAAGATTTCAAATTTCTAACTCCGCTAGTTTAGGAAATATTCAAGAAAAATCAAATTTTTTTCAAGTAAAGTACCCCTTCTGAGCCCCCCAGAGGTTTGGTAATTTTTATATGAATGCAATGTTAAATAGTTACCTCGGATATAAGATTTCAAATTTTTAACTCCGTTAGTTTAGGAAATATTCAAGAAAAATCAATTTTTTTTCAAGTAAAGTACTCCTTCTGTGCCCCCCAGAGGTTTGGTAATTTTTCTATGAATGCAATGTTAAATAGTTACCTCGGATATAAGATTTCAAATTTTTAACTCCGCTAGTTTAGGAAATATTCAAGAAAAATCAAATTTTTTTCAAGTAAAGTACCCCTTCTGAGCCCCCCAGAGGTTTGGTAATTTTTATATGAATGCAATGTTAAATAGTTACCTCGGATATAAGATTTCAAATTTTTAACTCCGTTAGTTTAGGAAATATTCAAGAAAAATCAATTTTTTTTCAAGTAAAGTACTCCTTCTGTGCCCCCCAGAGGTTTGGTAATTTTTCTATGAATGCAATGTTAAATAGTTACCTCGGATATAAGATTTCAAATTTTTAACTCCGCTAGTTTAGGAAATATTCAAGAAAAATCAAATTTTTTTCAAGTAAAGTACCCCTTCTGAGCCCCCCAGAGGTTTGGTATTTTTTCTATGAATGCAATGTTAAATAGTTACCTCGGATATAAGATTTCAAATTTCTAACTCCGCTAGTTTAGGAAATATTCAAGAAAAATCCAATTTTTTTCAAGTAAAGTACCCCTTCTGAGCCCCCCAGAGGTTTGGTAATTTTTATATGAATGCAATGTTAAATAGTTACCTCGGATATAAGATTTCAAATTTTTAAATCTGTTAGTTTAGGAAATATTCAAAATAAGTCGATATTTTTTCAAGTAAAGTACCCCTTCTGTACCCCCCAGAAATTTGGTAATTTTTATATGAACGCAATGTTAAATAATTAACGTAGATGTAAAGTTTCATATTTTTATCTGTGTTAGTTTAGGAGATATTTAAAAAAAGTCGATTTGCAAAAAGGGTGCCCATCATTATGTCAAGTATGTAGGCCATAATTATTACCATAATGTTCCCTACTTCAATAACGGCGAGTGCATATTGATTTTCTGACAGAGAAAGATATATTGTAAGACAGAGACAACACGACATAGAATAACAAAGTCTGGAGTGAACACTCACTCGGAAATATTTGTTCATTTTAGACGAAGAGGTGAATATATACCTACTTCATTCTAATGAACTCTTCTTATTACTGTAATTTTTATTGGGAAACATGGTGTTCACTCCTGTCTGTACTACTCTTTGATCACCGAGATATGTACACGCGTGGACTGAACACCACGTTTCCCAATAAAAATTACAGTAATAAGAAGAGTTCATTAGAATGAAATAGTTATATATTCTCCTATCTGTCTAAAATAAACAAATATGTCCGAGTGAGTGTTCACTCCTGACTTTGTTATTCTGTCGTGTTGTCTCTGTCTTACAATATATCTTTCTCTGTCAGAAAATCAATATGCAATCGACGTTATTGAAATGGGGAACATTATGGTAATAATTATGGCCTACATACTTGACAATCATAATGATGGGCACCGTTTTTGCAAATCGACTTTTTAAAATATCTCCTAAACTAACACAGATAAAAATATGAAACTTTACATCTAAGTTAATTATTTAACATTGCGTTCATATAAAAATTACCAAATTTCTGGGGGGTACAGAAGGGGTACTTTACATGAAAAAAATTCGACTTTTTTTGAATATTTCCTAAACTAACGGAGTTAAAAATTTGAAATCTTATATCCAAGGTAATTACTTAACATTGCATTCATATAAAGTTACCAAACCTCTGGGGGGCACAGAAGGGGTACGTTACTTGAAAAAAATTGGATTTTTCTTGAATATTTCCTAAACTAACAGAGTTAAAAATTTGAAATCTTATATCCGAGGTAATTATTTAACATTGCATTCATATAAAAATTACCAAACCTCTGGGGGGCACAGAAGGTGTACTTTACTTGAAAAAAATTCGATTTTTCTTGAATATTTCCTAAACTAACAGAGTTAAAATTTGAAATCTTATATCCGAGGTAATTATTTAACATTGCATTCATATAAAAATTTCCAAACCTGTGGGGGGCACAGAAGGGGTACTTTACTTGAAAAAAATTCGACTTTTTTTGAATATTTCCTAAACTAACAGTTAAAAATTTGAAATCTTATATCCGAGGTAATTACTTAATATTGCATTCATATAAAAATTACCAAACCGCTGGGGGGCACAGAAGGGGTACTTTACTTGAAAAAAATTCGACTTTTCTTGAATATTTCCTAAACTGACAGTTAAAAATTTGAAATCTTATATCCGAGGTAATTACTGAACATTGCATTCATATAAAAATTACCAAACCTCTGGGGGGGCACAGAGGGGTACTTTACTTGAAAAATAAACGCTGTATGACCGACATTTCGAGTATTGGTTAACTCGTTAGAATTTCGAGTAATTGGAGGTTATAAACTACATAAAAAAACAACTTTTCCTACCTTAACAGCTTCAAGTTGTAATGTCTGTCCCGCTGTCCGTCTGCTCGGCGACTCCTCACGGTTGCAGGGCCCCATTTTCACACGCTGTCTTCGGGCAATCGTTCGAGAAGTTTAACAAGTTCAACAGCTCCAGGATCACGACAAGCGAAGTCTGTTTGTCCGCCCGTCTGCACAGCAGCTTCGTACAACTGTTCACAACAATAAACAACACTTGTAGCAAACGAATCATTTTAATGTCACTACATCTGCTATTGCACCGTCAACAAGTAAAAATATAGAACATTTCTATTTTTTAATATACATTTCCCATACCTTTATTGACATATTTCTTAAGTTTCATAACTCTAATCATTGTTGTACGTTTATAATTTATTATTTTCATTGATTGTTGACGTCTTTTTGTTATAAAAACAGGTCGCCATATTGTCAATGTTGCCATCAGTTGAGCATAAAAATTCTGAACTCTGACCAGCGCCAAAATATTAATTAAAGCTAAATAAAATCATTTGCATATATTTTAGGCATCTATAGGCCATAAGTATTACAATAAATATAAAATAATTTTACTATACAGTATAATATATGCATATATTATTTTAAAGAGCGGTGCGTTAGACGAATGTTATGCAGATTGGTTAGTAAATTTTAACCTCAAATTTAAATGTCAATAAAATACTTTTATTTAAAAATACATGCTTTTGATTTGTATAGAGTATAAATAAATGATTTTCAGTTATTTTTATGTTTCCTGTAAATTTCAGCCGAATTAATTACCAAATGTTGATCTTTTGGAATAATTGCGAACGTAATTTTAAAAATATTTAAATGAAACTTTGTCCAGACGGTGTTTAAAAATAGATCAATTTATATTTTAAACCCCATAGGACACGTTTTCTACACTGCCGACTCTTAATTTGAACCCTAAATACCCAAAAAAAATGTGAAAACTTCAATAATCTCAAAACTAATTTCTTGTCAAATTCTAGGCCGTGTTCCTAAATTACAAATTCGTTAATAACTTTTAAAATAATGAATTTCAACAGTTCAAAAGTTGGTATAATACATAAAAAATTTTCGCACTGTTAACCCTTAATATTCAAAAATTGGGTGCAAACTTCATATAACCACAAAAATGACAACACTAATTTTCTGTCATGTTCCTAAATTACAAATTCATTCATAACTTTTAAAATAATGAATTTCAACAGTTCAAAAGTTGGTATAATATATAAAAAACATCGTAGATTTCATTTTTCGCACTGTTAACCCTTAATATTCAAAAATTGGGTGCAAACTTCATATAACCACAAAAGTGACAACACCAATTTTCTGTCGTGTTCCTAAATTACAAATTCATTCTTTACTTTTAAAATAATGAATTTCAACGCTTCAAAAGTTGGTGTAATATATAAAAAAACATCGTAGATTTCATTTTTCGCACTATTAACCTTTAATTTCAACCCTTAATATTCAATAATTGGGTGCAAACTTCATATAACCACAAAAATGACATCACCAATTTTCTGTCGTTTTCCTAAATTACAAATTCATTCATAACTTTTAAAGTAATGAATTTCAACAGTTCAACAGTTGATATAATATATAAAAACATAGTAGATTTCATTTTTCGCACTGTTAACCCTTAATTTCAACCCTTAATATTCAAAAATTGGGTGCAAACTTCATATAACCACAAAAATGACAACACCAATTTTCTGTCGTGTTCCTAAATTACAAATAAAAATTATAGTAAAAAGAATTCAATAGAATGTAATAGTTATATATTCCCCTCTCTGTCTTTCAAAAATCAATATTTGCGAGTTGTATTCACTGGTGTTTACTCCTGTCTTTGTTATTCTATGTCGTGTCGTCTCTGTCGTACAATATATCTTTCTCTGTCATACAAAAATCAATATGCACCCGCTAGTAATTAAGAGGGGGAAGAGAATAGACCAACAATAGCTCCCGCTAATTACAAACGAAGATATAGCAACAGTACCTCCCGTCAATTGAAAATGAGGATACGGCCTATGTTTTCAAATATTAAATTACCAAATTTCGGGTAGGTACATATGTAGAAATTACGTAGATTCCGAAAAAAAATACGTCGACTTTGTATCTTTACCCAATTTAAAGTGTGACGTCATTTCCGGCTAAACCATCAATTCTAGAAGAAAATTGTAAATGATAAAAGTTGTAAAGAATCGAAAGTTATGTACGATACACCAAAAATATATTTCCTATTTGACCTAGTTTTGGATGTGAAAAATTTGCACTTTTCTTATTTTTAATAATTGAGAAGTCAAAGTTTTGGTATATACGCATATAAATACGTAGATTCTAAAATAGGTATCAAAACTTTGTATCTCCACCCATTTTAGGGTGTGATATCGTTATCTTGTAAACTATCGACTTTACGCGAAAATGTTATATAACAAAAGTTATAGAGAATCAAAAGTTGTGTAAGAAACATCCAAAATTTGTTTGAATATGGAGCTCCAAATTGGAGTTGTATAGTTTTATCAGCTACTGACATTTTTATTTCCAATTATTAATAACTGTTTCTTTAGGATCAAGCAACGGCATTCAGCTCTCGGGTGTGGCAACTACAGAAATCGTGGGAATTCCAGACCTGCTGGACTTGGAAAACATCACCAACGACTCGCCTGATTTCCTTTCATTCTAGCGCCGATATCTCCTGAACTGATTGGAATTCCTCATCGATTCGAAGTCTACGTGGAGTTCTACGTCTATATTTGTTAAGTTAGTTTTTAAAAATTAATTAGGGCCTACAATACCGAATGGCTTGAATGGAACAAGGTAGAAAGATTAAAAATACACCAGTGTGCAGTACGCACTTATTTCCCGTATTAAGAATTTGGAATCAGGTACATACTTTAATATTTTATCACTAGAGGGCAGTAGTAATTGCGCGCCAAAAAAATAAAAAATAATAGTTTACTTTGGGTTTTCGTTAACTTATATGAATCTTAGTTTATTGGAATGAATAAAAAAAATTAAATATTAAATTTGAAAAGTTGGCGACAGGTAAAAATGTGAAATCTACTCTTGTGAAATATTTTATATGAATATTAATAAGAATAAATATAAATATCTGATTTAATTTCACAAAAATTTAAGAAATCCGGATTTAGGAATGTTTATTGTTTTGTAAACTTGTTTTTATTAAAAAATTAAAAAATATGCTAATAACAAAATCATATCGCGATGACATTCAACGAACAACATATAGCCGACTGTCAGGTGTTTCACTTACATCATTCTTAATTGAATTTTGTAATAAATGACAATCGGAACGGCACGTAGGCATTTGTTTTACATTTTTCATGAAATGTCACGGGCAGATGATATTATTAATTGTATTTGACACAAGTTGCGTTAATTAGTAGCAATAGCCATGACTTATTAATTATTTTATTCATATTGTCATTTTTTTTAAGTAAAATAAATATGGAATATGTCATTATTATAAAGAATTTTTGATGGGGGTCTCGTGGCCGCGTGCCTGAGTGTCTGGTCGTGAATCTGGGGAACCGGGTTCGATCCTGACCGACGCCAGATACTTCAAATTTTAAAATGGCACAAAATTAACAACTGTGGTGCAATCTCCACGCCAGCAATGAATGCCCGTGAGGTGACGCCTGGTAAACGGCCACAAGGTACAAATATGTCATCATTACCGAATTCTGTGTACAAAGCAGATTGGCACACTCAGCAATGGGTAATATGCCGTGATGATATATTTATTTATTTTGTTTATTTTTGTAGTGGAAATAGTTATCGAAGTATACGGGATTTATTTTCCATAAGTCAGATTGACATTTGACGTTTATTAATAATTTCTGAAAACCAGAGAAAAATAAAACAAATAATGTCGTGGCTCTTGCTATGAATTTAACTCAAAATTTCTATAAATCGAATTAATTTTGCAGTAAACTATTATTCACGAAAGATGACTATTCAAGGTCATTTGTGAGCCGTCTGATATAATATTACTTGTAGATAACTTTATTGCATATCGTATGCATAGGCGTGCAACATAAAATATTTATGGATACATTTTAACTGAAAAACTAAGAGTAATTCATGTGAAAATTATGTTTCTTTCTAAATAATGCCTTTCTGAAAGATTTATGTTCTTCACTTATGTTTTTGCAATATGCAATAGCATAGACTTAACTTATAAACCAAGGAATAATAATTTGATTTAAACGTCAACGCCACTGGGTAAATATTAAAACAGAGGACAGTGCAGTAGATAATTAGGTATCTGTAATTCTACGACATATATCATTATTATTTATAGTGTGTTAGAAAGTAATGCCACTATTTACGTATATCTGTCACACCACATAAATTAAATAGACATAGGTCAAATATTCTTTCTCTTTCTAATACAAAATATTGCTAAGCTACTGCTATAAAATGCTGTGTATTCTTTCTTCGAACAAATGACCTTGAATAGTCATCTTTCGTGAATAATAGTGTACCTTGAATTTGGTAAAATAGATGTTCAGTGTTTTTGAATTTAATTATTTTTTATTATCTCATAAATTTTACCATATCCTGTTTCATACTAAAAATATTTTTGTTATTTATACAACATTTATTAATATCTCAGTTTCTATTGTCTGAATACAAATGATATCAATTAGTAATATATGAATTTCCCAATATTTTTAATATATGCTGCACACATCTTTAAGCGTGATGATGCATGAGACAAATTATTTATTCATCTATTCCTGTTCCACTAGTAGACATTTAAGATCGCTTGCGAAATCATTTTCTGACGACGTCTGGGCTTGTCTTTCTCTTTCAATATCAAAATCAACTACTTGACAGTCAAGATTTGGCGTCGTATTGTAGGGCAAGGTCTCAGACGACTGCTTTCTTCACTGTACCCGTAAAATATGGAATTTTTATCCGAAACTTGTTTTTGAAACATTTAATGACCTTCGGCAAAAGAGATCAGAAAGATTTATTGCAATACATAGCAAATATATTAAATGATGTTTTTTTTTTCTATAGAGACAAATTGTCTTCTGTCTTTTAACATTTTTGTTTTTTAAATACGATTAAATAAATTTATCGGGAAATATTTAATTTTTGTGTAGATTAAGATGTTTCGGAAGATAAGTTTTCATTTATAATAATTTTGATTACAATAATGTTTAAAACATCAATATATCGTTGGAGATGATGGAATGGGTGAATTTGATGTTTCGGAAGATATTTTATCGAAACAGTGGAAAGAAATTATTTTGAATGCTTCTGCATACTTTGAGGAAAACAAACGCATAAATGTTCCCCTAATTATTCCATTCTCATCTGTAGAAGAAGTATGTATTATATTTTGAGGTTCGTTTTCACATGAGAGATCTCAGTTCTTTATTTCTCAAGCACTTATTTCTGAATATTATTACATTTTAGAAAGTTTGTACTGCTTTGGATGTGTCACATGTGATAGTAAATAATATCAAAAATAAATTCAAACGTGGGTAAATATCGTCCTCAAAAAAATTAGTGATCCGTCAAAAATCAATGCTAAACATTGCAGTTTGCAATTCGACGTACTTACTATTTACATGTGTGGTGAAAGTAGATTGCTTTTTAAGGCCCTTTTCATAATCAATTTTAAGTATTATAATTAAATTAAAAATGATTTCCGTGTTGTGCTTTCAAAGCTGTTTTCTTATTATATTAATTGTTGTAATCAATTAATGTATTAATTGTTGTAATCAATCCTTATTATTATTGTAATGAATTATAATTAAAAAGAAAATAATTTTCACTATATACCGTTCATATTATTTCTAATTTAAAGTCCACAAACTATGATCGGATTATAATGAGGGCATAATGAACTATTATGCCCTTATATAATTCCACGGTTGTTATGTTTATATACACCGTATCCTAGCAATAAACAGTTCATAATACTTTAGTGAGATATAATAGTATATTAAAGAACGTGTTTTATAAGACATGTTTTTTTCGCACGCGTCAAAATTTAGAAAACGAGCGCTAGCGAGTTTTCTAATTGACAAGTGCGAAAGAAAGTCTTATAAAATGAGTTCTTTATACTATTTTTTATATTTTGCGCCTTCTACAATAACATTTACTTACTCAATTTGTGATTATATTTGTAACCATTTGTACATTTTCATGTAAATAATCTTCCCTAAATAAAAAAAAATAATAATTTCGACATTATATTATTAAAATGAATTGTCAATTAACTAAAAATAAATTAGGTAAAAATGGGTTAAAGAAACGTCATCTAGTACCAACCGTATAAAACAAAAAATTGCGCAAAATACGCAATTGCGTATCGTAATGACTTCATTATGAAAGCAAAATATAAAAAAAAATTAACAGAACTAAACCTAATAGGCCTTTTTAATGTATACTGATAAACTATTATTCATGAAAGATAACTATTCAAGGCCATTTGTGAGCCGTCTGATAACTTCATTGCATTTCGTATGCATAGGCGTGCAACATGAAATATTTGTGGACACATTTTAACTGAAAAACTAGGAGTAATTTATTTGAAAATTATGTATCTTTCTAAATATTGCCTTTCTGAAAGATTTATATTCTTCACTTATGTTATTGCAAAATACATAACATAGACAACTTGATTTAAACGTCAACGCCTCTGGGTAAATATTAGCACAGAGGACAGTGTAGTAGATAATTAGGTATCTGTAATTCTACGATATACGTGATTATTATTTATAGTGTGTTAGAAAGTAATGCCAATATTTACGTATATCTGTCACACCACATAAATTAAATAGACATAGGTCAAATAATCTTTCTCTTTCTAATACAAAATGTTGCTAAGCTACTGCTATAAAGTGATGTGTATTCATTTTTCGAACAAATGACCTTCAATAGTCATCTTTCGTGAATAATAGTTTAGAAGATATGCGCAATAGGGATCTGCGCGTAGTAAGAACAATTGAGATCTATGACGTTTATTTCTAAAAAGATTTGACGTAAAATGTGAGAAAAAACTTTGACAACTTTAAAAAACATCTCGGAAAAAGTTACAAAAGCTTTTATTGAAGTTAAAATGTCTAACGATGCAAGTTTTCACTGAGAACACAGGTATTTTAATGAGTGCAATATTTTTGACGTTTCGTTTGACAGCCCAACTGCAGTTGTTCGCGCCATTTTCTTACTATTTGCAGCGATAGAAAGAGATAGCCGTTAAATTGAAAAGGTCTATTATTGTTTTATTTAAAAATGTATTTGTATTTGAATATAAAATCCACATATTTAATGAATGAAAATATTTTTTTTGTCATTAACATTAATTATTCGGTTTTTAAACAATAAAAGTAATTCACAAAGTCAAAACAAATTGTGTAAATATGGCGAAATTCAGTTAATTGGCCAGGACCGTACTTCGAATAACTTTTGTTGAAAAGTCATAAATAATAATTAATTCATTAATATTAATATTGTCCCTTTTAAAATATTCTCCACTATATTGCGTTTCAAATGCCCATTATTTGCGTCGCTCTGTTGGGTTTGTATAGTAAAATAATCTTATTGTTCATTTAACATAAATGCTATTTTTGTTTGAACACAGCAGATAGAAGAACCCTCAATGCATGTCTTTTACCTCCCGCTACCCTTGGTAAGGGAGGTATAGGGATCGTGCTAAAAATCGCATATCGAGGTTTTGATAAATGACCACGTTTTAAGGTCCATAGAATTCAATTTTAACATTTTCACGATGATGTCTGTGTGTTTATGTGTGTGAATCAGCGACCAAATATAACTAGATAAAACATTCCCTATCCTTTTTCACTGAATATTTCGATTTCGGCTGGCCAGACAGAGAAACTAGAGATAGAGATATGTCTTGTAGACGTCGAGTATTTCTCACTAGAGGCCATGTAGAGTGTCAGTGTTATAGTCTAGTGTTTAGTTTAAACGTTGCTCACTAGAGGCCACGTCTTTATTTTGTATATGTAGTGATTTTGTCAGTGACACATTTGTTTTTCTTTAATATTAAACCTTATAAATTATTTAATGTTAATCTTAAATGTTAACCACGATATTTTAACTACGAACACTTGCGCCTCTAGTGAGTAACCTTCAAACTAGACACTGGTAATCTGCGTGGCCTCAGTGGTGACCTCTAGTGAGAAATACTCGGACTAGACAAGACATATTTCTATATCTAGTTTCTCTGTCTGGCCAGCCGAAATCAAAACAAACCAAATGAAGTTTTATCTAGTTATATTTGGTCGTTGGTGTGAATCATCCACTCGAACTCAAATACTATTATTCAAAAAAATTTGAAACCTTGTATTTTCCACTTTTTCTGTATTGGAAAGAGCCCATTAGATTTTGGTGAAAATCGGATAACCGGAAATGGCATTTTACTAGAAGCTCAAAATAGTTTCTCTTCGAAAAATACCTTTAAATGTTGTTTTTTCGAGATTAATGTTATTATAAAAATTAATGATTATTAAATTTTCTATAGATTTGCATTAATACTTTTTCTATATATTTTATCGATAAATTTATAAAATTATCTATAATTTAAATCCCGGGGTCTACGCTTTAAACAAACAAAACGCAGTTATACAAATGTATGTAACTGACATATAAATGTCACTATCAAAGGACTAGTCATTTCAAAATAATATTGGTAACGTTTTAAAAAGGAAAAAGTAAATAGAACAATAGAAAAGGAAATCAATACAGTTTCCAGCATAAATAAATATGTAGTATGTATTTAGATTAATAAAAATTAACGATTCACAAAAATGTTTTAAGCTAATTCTCATTTTTGGATTAGTGAATTCTATTCTATCCCGGTATTTAAAATTTAATCTTCATTTTATTATAGCTCCGGTGGCTCAATGGTTAGAGCAACGCCTCATGTCATGAGTGCCCTCGGGGCTCTGGGTTCGAATCCCACTAAGGCATGGATGTGTGTGAATGTGAACCCACTCTGTAATTGGGATTTAATCCTGTTGAGGGGTTTAAAAAAAAGGTAGTTACTTGGATTAGTTTAGACTATATTTTAAGAAATAAACTGTCAAAATTCGCTAATCCAAAAATAATGATTAACTTAATCTTTTTTGTGACTCGGGCTGTAAATGGCGGGAGGTATTGTGTTGGCCACACCAGATTTTTACCTTCTGTCACCTTTAGGTAAGGAAGGTATTGTCTTTGGTCAAAAAATTCGGTGGTGAGTTTTTGATGAATAAGCACGTTTTAGGGTCCCTAGAACACGATTTTACTATTTTTACGATGATGTCTGTATGTGTGTGTATGTATGTGTGTGTGTGTATGTATGTGTGTGTGTGTGTGTGTGTCTGTGTGTGACAAAATTTTCTAATGCGATCTCTAATACTACAATTCCAAAAAATATAATTCTTTCGTATTCCTCTTCGTTACATCCATGTGAAGAGCTGATTAGATTTTGGTTATAATTGGTCAACCGGAAGTACCCTCATTTGAAGATTTTAACAGTTTTTCTTGAAAAAACGATGTTAAATATCATTTTTTCACATTTAATGTTATTATAAATATTAAAGAATTATTTATTCTCTATACGATTTGAATGCATTTTATACTTCATGTTAAATGGACATAGAGTTAAAAAATTATAAAGAAATTAAATATCATATATATTAGTCAGCTTTACTATAACTTTGGAAACAGCTGCTACATTAAGAAAATTCTGATTGAAAGGTGTCAGTGTCAAGTGCAGTTGACAGTATGTGTATGTTATAATTTTACTGGAAATATAGGATCTTTTGTTAGAAACTTTCTGTATGGAATTTGTATAAAATACATACAACTGCCTTAAGGTAATGTACAAGAAATATAATCTTTTGCAAGGAACTTTATGTATGGCATTTATACAAAATACATAGAACTGACGGAAGGTAATGTGCTGGCCAGACCAATTTTTTTAATTGAGCGCCGTAAATAGTGGATCTTTGTCATCCAATGTTATAAAGCAAAAAGTAAACAGCAAACTCGACAGAGTTAATTTTTCTGTCTTCAGTCCAATCCTGGTTCATTCACACCTCATAATTCTCATACGGATCCACAAATCTCATGTTGTTAACCTTCAAACTAAACCGAACTTTACCCTTCGCATCTGCCGACTGCCAATAACCGGGGAATTCCTACCATCCAATCTGCTCTTGCATATATAAACCCAGATCACTTCATCAATTCTGTCTGTAGCTTCTGTACTTTTCTGTAGTGTAGCAATAGCAGGATGAAATCCCTGTTGGTTTTGTGCTTAGCGGTGTTGGTAGCCGTGGTAGCAGGCGAGCCTGTCCCTACGTCACCCCCAGCGCCAACAACGACCCCACAGCCACAGTCTGCAGTGCTAACGCAAGTCGGGCAAGTTAGGGATAAAAGGGGGCTGGGGCTTGCACTTGGGTTGTTGGGTGCCAAGAAGGCTCTTCTAGGGTGAGTACAATAATATTAAATGCGAACTCAAACTCATCAAAGTTCGGCCGGTTTACATTTTCAACAAATTATAAAACCTACAAAAATGGTTAGAAATGTTTACAAAATTCTTTCAGTTACTTTTAATATAGACTTAAAAGTTTAAAAAGCTGTAGGCTAAATGCTAAATGACGGACATTTTAAGAGTTATCTTTTAATCCAAACTTATCTTCTACCGAGACCCTTTACTTTTGGCACAATGAAAAACAATTTTGTTACAATTCATTACAATAATAATGATTGGTTACAACAATTATAGCTATTAACATACCTAGGAATGTTATGCATATCTTAAATGCCGCAGATGTCGGTTTAAAATTTTAAGACATCTAAGGCTTGTTATGATTCATAACATCCGTGGTTTGTTCAATAGTTTATCGGTTTCAGAAAATGAAGACATTATTAATAAATATCATTTTTGAAAATTCTCTCATTAATGCTACTTTTAGAATGCTGTGGTTAACAGAACAATTATTTTGACATGTCAATATGACAAATATTCAAATTGTGTGCTTTATTCCTCATGTTTATTATTTTAGAATAAAGTGAACAGTATTTAGAACGATACACTAGCGTTATCTGTATGTATTAATGAAGAGCATTATACCTTTATTTTATTTTCATTTTGTAGACTGTTGTTGACAAGTCAGTATGGTAAAAATATTACCTTACAGATACAGTTATTACTTAGTTACCAGCCTACTTTTGTACATGTAAACAATGGATTAATATCCTGAAACCGGTAAATATAATAACAAAACAGCTTTGAGAGCACAACATAGAAATCATTTTAATTTAATTATACTTAAAATTGATTATGAAAAGGGCCTTAAAAAGTAATTTACTTTCACCACCATGTAATTAGTAAGTACATCGAATTGCGGACTAAACTATTATTCACGAAAGATGACTATTCAAGGTCATTTGTGAGCCGTCTGATATAATATTACTTGCAGATAACTTCATTGCATTTTGTATGCATAGGCGTACAACATGAAATATTTATGGACACATTTAACTGAAAAAAAGAGTAATTCATTTGAAAATTATGTTTCTCTCTAAATAATGCCTTTCTGAAAGATTTAAGTTCTTTATTTATATTTTTGCAAAATACAAAAACATAGACTTAACTTATAAACCAAGGAATAATAATTTGATTTAAACGTCAACGCCACTGGTTAAATATTAGGACAGAGGGCAGTGCAGTAGATAATTAGGTATCTGTAATTCTACGGCATATGTCATTAGAATTTATAGTCTGTTAGAAAGCAATGCCACTATTTACGTATATCTGTCACACCACATAAATTAAATAGAGGTAGGTCAAATAATCTTTCTTCTTCTAATACAAAATGTTGCTAAGCTACTGCTATAAAGTGATATGTATTCTTTCTTCGAACAAATGGCCTTGAATAGTCATCTTTCGTGAATAATAGTATACAATGTTTCGCATTGATTTTTGACGAATCACTAATTTTTTTTGGGGACGATATTTATCCACGTTTGAATTTATTTTTTATATTATTTACCGTCACATGTAACACATCCAAAGCAGTACAAACTCTCTAAAATGTAATAATAATTAACTTTCATGTTTAAGTCTTTTTCGCGATAAAACTTAATACCATTTATTTAGTATTTCCCCATCGTTAGGGATTGATAATAAAGAAATTTTATCGCCATAACTCTTATACCCACTCTTGCAATTTGGCACAAAACGTCGTGTCAACCACAGATGTCAACTGTCAACCACCGACGGCCATGTTGACATGTCTCAACCAGGGTTGCCAGATGACTGATACTGATTTCCCCCAAATGAAATCTAAAAATTTAAGAAAAAATACCCCAAATAAAATTTATTTATTTAGCACATTTAAAACAAAATATATTAAAAAATAATAATACAACTGTTATAAATTATACTTATTCTAAATTAAATACATCAATAATATTTAATGAAAATAATTAATTAATATCCATTGAGACATATCCATGGAAGAAACTTCATTCCATATGGATTCATGACGCACCCGTAACCATGGCTGGTAGCACAAGCGTAGTTCTAACACCGGTTTTAACTAAAACCATACTAACAACTCAAGTACTTCAAGGTTATTAACAAAATCAATGTTGCCAATGTACTGAATAAGCCGAAAATGTACTGACAGTCATATTTAATAAATTTGACGGCATTATTTAAAAGTGTTTAATACGATTTTTGTCTTGCCTTCTTTGTAGTACAAAAATAATTTAAAATAAGGAAGTCAAATTTATTAAATATGGTTGTCAATACATTTTCGAGTTAATCAGTATATTGGCAACACTGATTTTGTTAATAACCCTGAAGTTTGTGCCATGTCGTTGGCATGGTTTTAGTTAAAACGGGTGTTAGAACCAGGGCCGGATCTAGGGTGTGGCGAGCGAGGTACTTGCCTCAGGTTTAAAGTTTAAAGGGGTGCCAACCAAAAGGTCAAAAGAGCATTTATTACTACCTATTTATAAAAACGCCTCAATGAGAAAATTACTTCAATAATGAAGTTTATTTATTTGCAATATGTAATAATACAAATTACATTAAATGAATTTATGTTTAGCACAAACCGCGCAGGTGAATTTAAATAATGCAATCAGCATTTAGAGCAGGGCGCCTTCGTGCTGCACACGCGCCTTTATAAGTTGATCTTACAGAGATAATTGACAAAATCGAAAATTAATTACAATTTTTTGTGTACGCTATCAATTTGGGATAATATTTTAACTCAAGTAGATAAAGTAGTACAGTCAAAAAATATAACTATGCTTATGACATTTAAACTGTACTGGTAATGTGTTTGCAAAAAATGAGGGATCATGCTTTCGAAGACGTGTTTGAGGAATGCAAAAATATTGCAGAACGTTTAAACATTACACATAATTTAAAAATTAAAGAAAAAGGAGGTCAAAGAGGTTGCATATGTATGAAGCACAGGACGAAAGAATCAATTTTTCTGACTAGAAACTTTTTGTAATTGAAATAAATCAGTCATTGTATGGTCTTATATTTAATTTAAACTGGAGGTATGAAAAACTTAACAACGTAGCAAAAGATTTTGGAATTCTCTCTGGTGAGAAACTAGCCGCTACGAGTGTGATTTGCAAAAATCAACTGCTAATTTAGCTTTAAAATATAAGTGAGTTAAATGCTATAGAAATAGCAGATGTAATTTCGAGTTTTAAGATACACGCTTTATTCATTCTTCCCAATGTAACTATAGGTTCTAGTTTAGACCTTTAAAAATTATACATGAATATAGATCAATAGAATCGTACCCCAACCTGTTACGGTTGCTTCGTGCGAAAGATCTTTTAATAAATTTAAGTTGATTAAAAATTATCTGAGATCAAGCTCAGTCAAAAAAGATTGTCAAATATGGCCATTTTGTAGATGGGAATATGTAAGCACATAAACTTTGATAAAATAATTGATGACTGTGCAACAATTAAAGCCAGAAAAGTGGTATTGTAATAATAATTATGAGAAGTTATTTATACGCTTATATTGGTGTATATTTATTTCTTGTGGTTCATACAGAGGAACTGTTTATTTATCATTAATATTCTTTTATTCTTTATTGTTCTTTAAAATTTACTCTAAAAATATATATATTTTTTTCTATTTACGTACGTATCCCTACATATATTTTCTAAAGCACAAATATATATATTTTTCTTCAAGCGTATTATAATATTCATATTATGCTACTGTACACACACTATAGAAGACATTCATTATCTTACTAGTACAAAAATGTTGTTATTGTTGTACTAGTAAAAAAATGTTAGTGTCTTTGTTCACCGCTAGCGGCGGCATTCGTCACAGCAACACAGATTATATTGAAAATTGTTATTTGACAGTTGTATCGTTTTTGTTTTGTAGTGTTCACAGCCATCTTTGGCTGAAACTGCAAACTCTACAATTAAAAAATTCTAAAAAAAAATATATTTGAAACACTTGAAGAAAAAATAGTATATGTCATTCGGAGTAGAACGCCCTTTTTGTGTTTCACCCAGCTTGCCTAGCCTCGGCTAGCGCCTCGGCCGCAATAGCTGGGTTCAACACAAAAAGACCGCTTTCTACTCCTAATAACATAATATACTATTTTTCAAAACACTTGGGAGGTGGGGGGGGGGGGGGCGCAATTTTTTCCTTTTGCCTCAGGTGCTAAAATATCTAGATCCGGCTCTGGTTAGAACCGTCAGAACTACGCTCGTGCCACCAATCAATGTTATTTTTAAAAAATAAATTTGGTTACATATTTTTGGCTTTTATTATAATTACAGTTCCTGTCAACAGTCCCCTTAAAAATCCCCCAGCACAACTGTTCCCTGTTTTTCCCCTACGAGATAAAATCCCCTAAAAATAGGGGAAAATCCCCCAATCTGGCAACCTTGGTCTCAACCTATCTCTCTCTACCCTGTCAGTTTTTAATGTTATATTTTGGGGGACACTTTTCAATAGCGAGTAGATATGATTTATCCACTCCTTAGTTATTATACATACGAGATCTGTTAGAAAAGTATCCGACCTTATTTTTTACGAAAACTTGATGGATTTGAATCAAGCGCGCTTGCATGAGCCGACCTTGAACCTTCTTGCGCATGCGTGAATTTTTTCCCGCCTTTCGATAGCGTCTGTTGCTGCAAGCAGCATTTGAGTGAGGTAGTGTGTAGTGCTCTCGTCGGTTTCATTGCTTCCACTGTGACGACTAGGATTTGGTTTCCGGGTCGTACTGGTACACCCAGGGTTCGTCTCCAATGATTATGGTGTTTATGAAGTCGGGGTCACTGTTTGTGGAATCCAACTTTTGCTCTGCCGTCAGCAGCTTCGGCACGAATTTCGCCGCCACTCTCTTCATGGCCAAATCTTCAGTCATAATAGAATATGCCGAAAAAGTGCTGATGCCCACCGGATATTCACACGACGGTCCTGCATCACCACAGCGTTCACTTTGGCAATGACCTGGTCATTTCGGCATGTTCCTCTCCACCGATGTGCGGTCGTCTTTAAACCGGCTGTACCACTCCTTAATCTGTGTGATGCCCGTAGCATCGTCACCGAAAGCCGCCTGAATCTTCCGAATGGTTTCTACTTGGATGTCGCCCAGTTTCAGGCAAAATTTGATGCAATAACGCTGCTCCAGTCGTTCCGTCATTTTCGTTGCAATGACAAACCGACGAGAGCACTACACACTAACTCACTCAAATGCTGCTTGCCAGCAACATACGCTATAGGGTAATTCAGTAATTACGTCATATGCGGCGCGCTTCATTTAAACTACTGTCCTACCGGTAAACACATCTTTCAAAGTGAACCTTATTGCCACAGCAAATAAGAACTAGAATTTTAAGCAGTTCATTTCGTCGCCAATATCTTACTTAATTAAGAAAAGTTAGCCATTTAAGCTATCATTCAGTTAAGTTTGAATATTACCCTTTGAATTAAACAAAATATATTACCCTAATTTATAATAATAATTATTCTATTTAAGTTTTAAAAAACTTTGCATGGAATTACATGTTCGTTCAATCTCGAAGATGTTCGTGAAACATCGCGTGAAGTGGCCGGAAGGCCCGTTTGAACGACAACGACCCATTTTTAGGTTACAGAACCCTAAGAACACGACATATTATTAATATATTAATGTGGATAGACAGAGTTATTTACGTACATTAAACTTAAAAAGAAGAAATCAAGTTCTGAAAAGAACTGATTTGAAAATCCTCAAAAACGCTAACAAACAAAATCTCAGTCGGTATGTCGGTAAACTCTCGGATATACTTGAAGCTGCGCAAACTTGATACTCTGTAGTTCAAAATGTGCAGAGTTAATTTCAATTTGAAATAAATCTTTGTTATTTATTAATGTGTATTATTGTATTACGAAGTAATAGAAAAATGTTTACAATTTGATGTTATTAATATCTCAAATTTAACTTCTTTATAATAACAATAATATCAGCATCAAATTACAAGCCTTTAAATTTTGACTCTTATATGTTCTGTCAATAGAGGCTACTTTGAAAGTATCGTTTTTGCTTAGGACAATGCTTCATATTTTGCGCTATACTTTGACGTCACACTGTTCTACCCCATAGGCGGGAAAAAATTCACGCATGCGCACGAAGGTTCCAGGTCGGCTCATGCAAGCGCGCTTGATTCAAATCCATCAAGTTTTCGCAAAAAAATAAGGTCGGATACTTTTCTAACAGACCTCGTACTTCGTGGAAAAAAACTATACTCTATCCGTTTTAACTATAGACTAGATGGCGTTTTGAGCGAGGTCGTTTTTACATGTATTAAATAAAGAATTCAAATTTTGGCGCCATTCCTGGATTTAAAAAAATTCTTTCTAATTGACATTGACATTGTTTTTATGCATACACTTATTATAATCTCCATACCTTTCTCTACATGTCGGCGAAAGGGGCATGCATAAATGAAAACCACATTATTCAAATAAATTTTAAAGAAAACAACGTAAAATAAAAATATAATCCACCTTTGAAATATAAATATTTACTGCCTGAATATACATTATGTATATTCTAAACAAATTTCATTGTTCCTGGGGTGATTCGAATGACCCTTTTTCCTCATGTTTTTTTATAGCTTTCCAAATACTACATCGTCCTGTGGTCCTATGCTTAGTTCTGATGCCACAATTTGGACACATTCTGATTTGGAATATGGATTCGTGGCACGATATGTGCAGTATAAATTCTACGCCATTTTTTGCCCGCTTCGGAGGGCCTTTCTTTTTATATGTAAAACATTGGCAGAGCCAGGTTCAGGATTTTTATCCATAATATTAACGAAGAGAACAATAATAAAACTAACGAAAAACTATGAAATCGCGCACAACGAAAACTATGTAATATGAGTATAACGCCAAAACACGATGAAAATTATATAAACGAAAAGAACAATAATATAATTAACAAACAGAACTGAACAGAAATTAATAATATGTAATAAATCGTGTACTATTGACTTTGTTGACTTTTATTTATTTTATCGCCCCAATTCTGTAAGAAAGTTGTTAAGTCTTAGCAACATTGCTACAGTAAATAACCAATAATAATTGCGAACACAGAATAAAACTTGAAAATGACAGGCTTTACATTTGTTTTTATTGGTTACAAATTTTAGCAACGTTGCTAAGACTTAACAACTTCCTTACAGAATTAGGCCGTATGTCAGACCACGTGTTAGACGGCATAACAAATCAAAATAATTGATACAGTTGTCAAATAAATCTAAATTTCGCGTCAGTTATTTTGCTGTGTAAACTCGGTTCACGTTTGAACCAATCAGAGAGCTAGAATCTTAGGCCCTATCTTACCCAACGCTCTATAGTTAAAACGGATAGAGTATAGTAGTGATACGTTACAAAATAAGACTAGACTTGGGCCGAACTAAAAAGTGTTCAATTGCAGAGGTCATGGCTACGGAGGCGGTTATGGCTACGGAGGCGGTTATGGCTACGGCGGCGGTTATGGCTATGGAGGCGGTTACCGCAGCTACCCAGTGTACCACGAGCACTCCTACCCAGTTTACCAACACTACCACCACCACTACCCACAACATTATCACTACAACTCTTATCCTAGCTACGGTTATGGTGGCGGTTATGGCGGCGGCTATGGCGGCGGTTATGGCGGGGGATACAGCAACTATCAAGCAGGATTATCGTTCAACGTAAACGGAGGATATGGAGTCAGTGGAGGAGGATACAGTGGCTGGTAAACGCAACTATGAAGTCGTTACAGGTATACACAAATTTTCTTTTAATTCTATATATGGGATCGAACCCAGATCACCAGATTCGCGACCAGACATACAACCAGCCCATATACATACATACATACATAAAATCACGCATTTCCCACTTAGTGGGTTAGCACAAACCCGAAACAATAATAATAATAATAAAAAAAAACATCATCCAAAAAAAATCAGTCTCTCTTTCAACAACATTCTTACTAACCTGACATCATAGGTACAACATATATTCCTCACTCTCAACATATTAAAGTGACCGAATTATGGTAGCGAAATACCGCAACCGGACCACAATAACAGTTACGAAACAATCATCCTTCGCTACATATTCCTGTCTAAGCACACTATACAGAAGCATATTAATCGAACAAAACATTGAATGGGCTACTTGCGTGCCATTTTTACTTCCTTGTACAAAGTAAAGGAAGTATTGTATTCGTGAAAAATTTCGGTTTCCAGATTTCAACGAAAATATCCATTTTGGCCATCCCTGAATCCATTCTGACTAATTTCGTCGTGACGTCTGTACGTACGTATCATGCATAACTCAGAAACGGTAAGCCGTAGAAAGTTGAAATTTTGTATTAGGACTTCTATAACATCTAGTTGTGCACCTCCCTTTTTGGTCATTACATAATTTCCAAAAATGATACTTTATTTGAAGCCTATAATAGATTTTAATGAAAAACTATATTAAAATATAATCCAAGATTTTTCAAATTTAGTATATAAGACTTTTATATCAATTGGAATAACATAGCAGATTTTGATTAAAACAGGCTAACCGGAAGTGATATATTACCTGAAGTTGTTAACAGTTTTTCTTGAATAAAATGGTTAAATTTTGATTTTAGAAATAAATGTTTCAAATAAGAGTTTTAGAGAATTAAATTCTGCGTGTAACACATCAAGTATTATTAAATTAGCCCTTTGTACAAGCGAGATATGTAAATTTAAAACATATATTTTTTGGTTTTTGTAATGAAGCTTGCTATGGATTAGGACAAAAAATAACAAAAAAATAAAAAATAGATGTTAATGTCAAATTACGTCAAATACGTGCAATTTTCTAATTGAGTCTATAGGGCGCGAGCAGACACGTGACTCAAGGGACCTTGACGTGCTTAGAATCAGCTGATTTGTGTGCGCATGTCATTTTGACAAGAACAATGACATGTTGACAAGACCAATGTTTTCACTTATTTTGATTTTTAACTGCTAAAATGTTATTATTTTTAATTTCATGTGTTTTACTGCCTAAAAATTATAAAATATTAACATTTTAGCAATTCAAAATCAAAATATAAGTCAATACATTTGTCTTGTCAAATTGACAATGTTCTTGTCAAAATGACATGCACACACTAATCAGCTGATTATAAGCACGTCAAGGTCCCTCAAGTCACGTGTCTGCTCGCGCCCTATACTTCATATTAGTCTTGCGTACAAAGAAGTCGTGTGGTGTCCATATCAGATTTTTTGAAGAGACGATAAAACTTGCTACCCGTATTTTTTCTTTTCGCAAACTTTTCATTAATTGGCCAGAAAAAAAATAATAAAATTTTAATATTTAAATTACCGCCATGTATGACGTAGAATTACGCCGAACCAATGAATGGCCGTAAAGCAATAACATTGGTACGTCCAATAGCAACGGCATATGCGGCTAATTTAAATATCACGTTTGAATAATAGTTTGGAGGTTAATATTTTCGTTTGTCATTTTAATCTTGTACGAGTATAAGCTAAGTTGAAGTCCTTCAAATCGTGCTTAAGAAATCGAAATACGTAATAAAAGTAACAGAAACCACGCAAATCGTAAATAACAAAGAAGAGAGACAGTGACAGAAAAATGAACTAATGTCAAAATCATATTAAAACTCGCACTCGCTCGCCATCTACAGGTTACATTCTGTAATATGCATCCCCTTCTCCAGATCAAAATAATGACGTCAAAGAAAATCTTCTTTCTTAATTTATTAAAAAAACAAATAATTTTTGATTTTCAGTACCACGCAAGTAGCCTATTGGTGGATCATTCACCATATTGTCCCCATTTGGCACCCAACAGGAAAAGTACAAACAATATTTACCCACACTTTTCTACGAATTCTGCGTCAATAGTTTAAATATATTTAATATTAACTCATCCTAATTAAATTTCTCGAAATGTACCTTGGATTCATTTTGATTTGTTAAGGTTTTCCCAGCATTTTAATGTAAATCTAAACGCGTCTCGTTTCGTCTCTTGAAGATATCTCATTGCCGTATTTGATCACAAGAATATTAAATCATTTTATTGCAAATTTATTGCATTTAAAATTCATTGTGTTCTTATAACTGTACATTAAAATATTCTTTACTTAAAACATGATCATCGCTTATAACGTAGGCATTTAATGTCCCTGTATAGGGCACGAGCAGACACGTGACTCGAGCGTCCTTGACGTACTTGGAATCAGCTGATTTGTGTGCGCATGTCGTTTTGACAAGAACAGTGTCACTTTGATAAGACCAATGTTTTGGCTTATTTTGATTTTGAACTGCTAAAATGTTATTAATGTACAATTTTTAAACAGTAAAAGTCATGAAATTAAAAATAATAACTTCTCAACAGTTCAAAATTAAAATAAGTCAAAACATTAGTTTTGTCAAAGTGACATTGTTCTTGTCAAAATGACAAGCGCACACAAATTAGCTGATTCCTAGCACGTGAAGGACGCTCGAGTCACGTGTCAGCTCGCGCCCTTTTTACACCACAGACTAAAAAATATAATAACAATTACATTATTCCCGAAAGATGACTATTCAAGGTCATTTGTTCGAAGAATGAATACACATCACTTTATAGCAGTAGCTTAGCAACATTTTGTATTAGAAAAAGAAAGATTATTTGACCTATGTCTATTTAATTTATGTGGTGTGACAGATATACGTAAATAGTGGCATTACTTTCAAACACACTACAAATAATAATGACGTACGTCGTAGAATTACAGATACCTAATTATCTACTACACTGCCCTCTGTGCTAATATTTACCCAGTGGCGTTGACGTTTAAATCAAATTATTATTCCTAACATAAATCTTTCAGAAAAGCATTGTTTAGAAAGAAACATAATTTTCAAATGAATTATTCTTATTTTTTCAGTTAAAATGTGTCCATAAATATTTCATGTTGCACGCCTATGCAAACGAAATGCAGTGAAGTTATCTGCAAGTAATATATCAGACGGCTCACAAATGACCTTGAATAGTCATCTTTCGTGAATAATAGTTTATCTAACCTAACACACAAAACTCGGCGTACAACTTTTGTACGTTAGGTTAATTTAGATACATCCTAAATTCAAATGTTGCCATTTATGATTTATGTTTTATATTAAAATATTGTAAAATAGATATTTAAGATATACTTATTTATTTATTTGTATTTGTTTGTTACAGGCTTGTCTGAAATCAAGTACAACTGAAACATATCTTCATTGAAACTATTTGTAAAATGTTATGACTTGTATTGTTATACAATAAATATTTTTATATAAAACAAATGCTTTCATTTATTAATTCAGAGTCTTCAATTTGTGCGACAATCTTTCAATATAAAAAAATCTGATCTGGCCAACACATGACCTCCCGTCAATTCCATGTTTGAAACAGCAATGAGCTTTAAGTAAAGTATCACTTCCGGTTAATCGTTTATAAACAAAATCTAATTTGTTTCAATAAATAGAAAAGTCTGTAATACCAAATTTTGGATTATATTTTATTGTCTTTCCTCGAAAAATTATTAAGAGCCTCAAACTAAGTACCACTTCCGGTTTATCATATAGGTATAGTCAAAATCTAATATTGTTTCGAATTATACACTAGTTTTAAATACCAAATTTGAGAAGTTTTGGATCATGTTTTAATATATTTTTTCAAGAAAATCTGTTTATAGCTTCCTGCAAAGTAGTACTTCCGGTTTATCAATTTTACAAAACATCTAGTATGTCGTTCTCATTAATATAAAAATCTTAAATACCAAATTTGAAAGTTTTGGATTTTATCAATTTATTTTTCACGAAAATCTGTTCAGAGCTTCAAATAAAGTATCACTTCCGGTTTATCAATTTTAGCCAAAATCTAATATGTTGCTTCCCTTTATGTAAAAGTCTTAAATACTAAATTTGATAAGTTTTGGAATATATCATAATATATTTTTCACAAAAATCTGTTCAGAGCTTCAAATAAAATATGACTTCCGGTTTATCAGTTGTATCCAAAATATAGTATGTTGCTTCCCTTTATATAAAAGTTTTAAATACTAAATTTGACAAGTTTTGGAATATATCCTATTATATTTTTCACGAAAACCTGTTCAGAGCTTGAAGTTAAGTATCACTTCCGGTTTATCAATTTTAGAAAAAATCTAACATGTCGTTCTCATTAATATAAAAATCTTAAATGCCAAATTTAAAAAGTTTTGGAATATATCATAATATATTTTTCACGAAAATCTGTTCAGAGCTTTAAGTAAAGTATCACTTCCGGATTATCAATTTTAACCAAAATGTAATATGTTGTACCCCTTGATATAAAAGTCTTAAATACTGAAATTGAAAAGTTTTGGATTATATTTTAATATAATTTTTCATTAAAAACTGTTATGGGCTTCAAGTAAAGTATCACTTCAGGTTGTCCAGTTTTACCCAAAATCTAATCAACTCGTTATATGAATGCAGAAAGCTTAAATACGGAAACTAGAAATATTTGGAAGTTTGTTATAAGAGTTATCGTAGACGAAAAAATCGTCACGCACACACACACACACACAGACATCATCGTAAAAATAGTAAGAACGTGTTGTAGGGACCCTAATTCGTGCTTATTCACTGAAAACTCACCATCGAATTTTTGGACCGATAACATTACCTCCCTTACCTCGGTATGACGGGAGGTAAAAAAAATTAAATAAAGTTCTACAAAGTTTTTGGCCCGCGCTTTTGTGGAGTATATAATAATTCTCTATCATTTACCACTGTAGGTAAATCGTAAATAGGAATACATCACATAATTAAATAACCAATAATAAATAATGAATAAAGCATATTGAATATTATTAAAGATAACAGCGGCTACTATTGGACTTAATTAATGAACTACTTTTATTCCATATGGCTAGTACTTCAATATATTTATTAATCGACTTAATTAAATTCAGATTCATATAAAAGAGCGAAATTATTATCTCTTACTGTCCAAGGTGTTCAGTGTTTTAGTATTCGTTTCATATTCAAATTCATCAGGTAGGTAAGTTATTTTATAAATACATAACATACATTATTCAAATTCAATCACTAATATGTAAAAGACAAATACAAGATGTTTTATCGTATTAATATATGCATTTTGTCACCTTTTATTGTCTGTCCATTTGTATTTACATAAACAAGTAGTTTTTATGAAAATTGAAGATAAGACGATCAACTAATATTAATTTTTACAGAACCTTCAAATCATTTAATTTTATAGTCGCACAGTTGCACATAGAAAAAACTGATGTGGCCAACACATGACCTCCCGTCAATTCCATGTTTAAAATAGCAATGAGCTTTAAGTAAAGTATCACTTCCGATTGATCGTTTGTAAACAAAATCTAATTTGTTGTTCCAATAAATAGAAAAGTCTGTAACAACAAATTTTGGATTATATTCTATTATGTTTTTCCTCGAAAATCCGTTAAGAGCTCCAATTTAAGTACCACTTCCGGTTTATCATATAAGTATAGGGCGCGAGCAGACACGTGACTCGAGGGACCATGACATGCTTAGAATCAGCTGATTTGTGTGCGCATGTCATTTTGACAAGAACAATGTCATGTTGACAAGACCAATATTTTGACTTATTTTAATTTTGAATTGTTAAAAGATAATATTTTATAATTTTTAGGCAGTAAAACACATGAAATTAAAAATAATAACATTTTAGCAGTTAGAAATCAAAATAAGTCAGAACATTGGTTTTGTCAACATGACATTGTTCTTGTCAAAATGACATGCGCACACAAATCAGCTGATTCTAAGCACGCCAAGGTTCCTTGACTCACGTGTTTGCTCGCGCCCTATAGTCAAAATCGAGTTTTAAACACCAAATTTGATAAGTTTTGGATCATGTTTAAATATATTTTTTCAAGAAAATCAGTTTATAGCTTTCTGTAAAGTTTACCAATTTTAGAAAAAATTTAATATGTCGTTCTCATTAATATAAAAGTCTTAAATACCAAATTTGAAAAGTTTTGGAATATATCATAATATATATTTCATGAAAATCTGTTCAGAGCTTCAAGTAAAGTATCACTTCCGGTTTATCAATTTTAGCCAAAATCTAATATGTTGTTCCCTTTCATATACAAGTCCAAAATACTAAATGTGAAAAGTTTTTGAATATATCATAATATATTTTTCACGAAAATCTGTTCAGAGCTTCAAGTAAAGTATCACTTCCGGTTTATTAATTTTAGCCAAAATCTAATATGTTATTCCCCTTGATATGAAAGTCTTAAATACTAAAATTGAAAAGCTTTGGATTATATTTTAATATAATTTTTCATTAAAAACTGTTATGGGCTTCAAGTAAAGTATCACTTCCGGTTGTTCAATTTTACGTAAAATGTAATCAACTCTTTATATGAATGTAGAAAGCTTAAATACGGAAAATAGAAATTTTCGGAAGTTTGTTGTACGAGTTATATATATATATATATATATATATATATATATATATATATATATATATATATATATATATATATATATATATATATATATATATATCACAATCGAATTTTTGGACTGATAACATTACCCCCCTTACTTAAAGTATGACGGGAGGTAAAAAGATTTTTAAAAAATCACGGTTTAGTACCCATTTCTGGGTGTACGGTGGTGTTCGCAGTTGTCGGTTTTCCTGTCTTTTCATGGTGGCAAATGATGGAGCAAAATCCCCATAAATAGCGTCCAACGATCTGTTTATATTCGCAGATTTGGACTCTCAAAGCTAACGTCGAGAGAGCACCACAAGTTTAACACCCGAGCTATTATTAAAAACTATATAATAATAAAATAAATTGGCAATCACTAACACCCAATAATGAAATTAATTTTTAGGCACGATGAAGTACATTTTGGTGGTATTAATTGCGTGTTATGCATCTGCAAGACCCAGGTTCTTTCCGCATCAACCACAATACGATTACGGGAACCTTAGGGCCCTTTTAAGTGCCCATGCTCGACGCTGCGCTAATTTAGGGGGAGATGATTGCGCCAATTGGTTTCTTCCCGATGCAGGTTTGTACTTACAATAATTACACTATTCAAACAAAATAGCAAAAAAGTTATTTACATACCAAGTGCGTAAACGCCTGGCTCCCGGTCCCGGATGAGTGTTTGGCGGCGTGAGCTTGTAGTGTTAATCATGTTATCTAAATAACTATTTATTATTTACCAAGTATTTCACTTATAACAACTTTAAACTTAATAAACTTGTTACATTTCTTATTGTATTGTTACAATTTATTTGTTGGTTATGTTTTACCGACTTCACAAGTGCTCAGTCTTGCCGACTCCCGCCAAGCAGAAATTGTTGCCAATATTGTAAACCAAATGCACTGACTTTATTATTTTAAAATTAAATTTCATTCAATATTCCACCATTTTCTTTTATTATTATTATTATTATTATTATTATTATTATTATTATTACTAAGCGAAAGAATGTTTGACAAACTATACTTTTTATTATAAATATATTTCTTTAAGAAATGCTTTAGAAATAGAAGTGTTTTTTCTAAAATTCTGCTTAAATAAGAAGACTAAAATATACATAAATTAATGTATAGACCAGAAAAGTAAGGTTAGAATTTGCTTTTGGCGCGAGTTCATAGTTTGAATTCCCTAGTATAGGTTTCTTATGGAAGTGTGATTTTACTTCCAATAAAAGATATTTTGTAAAAGAAATTAAGCAACTCTTGTTAAGGATTTGATAGTTTGTTTATTCAGTAATAGATTGCAACTGTTTAAAATCCTTGAAAAGGTACAGTAAGAAAATTATTAAAAAATAAAATGTTACGTGCAAGTTAAAATTCCGTATGTCGTGGATAGTCCCTCACCAGCCTGTAAACACGTCAAGTGCAACACAAGCTATGCTGCGATTGGCTGCGTACCGAAGTTGTAGGACCAATCAAGATATACGTTCATTGAATTTTGTAGTGTTGTATTTTTATTTAAATAATTATAAACTGTGATCAGTTCATGTGAATATTATTGTATGAATCTGGAGATAAAGGATCATTCTAGGTGCTACATATAATGTTTTGCATAAGAAATTTACTTTTATGAGATTTCTCGGCCTTTAAAGTTGAGGTAAAATTTCCTAGGTAAGAAATACACGGCGATTAAAATTATGAGCGTTATGAACTGAGTTTGAATTTGGCGCCTAAATTTGACCGTTACACTTTTCTGGTCTATTAGTGAAAAAAACTTATTTCAATATTGATTAGGTCGCAAACTACAAGCGATTAAAGTTAATAATACCTTGTTCCATTTAAGCCATTCAGTATTGCGGAGCATATGGAATAGTTTTTTCATCTCTGATTGGTTGAAATTTGAGACAAGAGTCAAGTTTACCCATCTACTGAATGGCTTAAATGGAATAGAGCATACCAATTAGGTATGACGCGTTAGGTCCTAAGAATTTGATTGGTCGCCTAATTTTAAAAACGAGATTTGCGCGTCTGCTGCGGTCACCTTAGAATTTAATGTTTTATGAATTTGTTTAATTATAATATCTATTAATATTAACAATAAAAATGTATTTATAATTAAATCAATTTGTAATATGTATTAATTAAATTAAAAATAATATTAACTAATCAAAACAAACACTAGCGCCATCCGTCGTCATACTTTGTGTCATAATATTGTCAAACTGTTTCAATGTTCTAAAATTTATTAAGAAAAAAATGCTTATTATTTATGTTATTTATGCTTAATAATAATTTCTTCGTGAATATAACGTATAAGTTTTTATATAAAAGTATTTCAGCTATGCAAACATGAAAAAAATCTGTTCTCTCTAGAACTAACAGTGTGTCGACCACTGGAAGTACCAGCTACGTCATGCAAAAAATTCCTAACTTTAAAAATTCATATCTCGCTTATTACGTAAAATTTTTAAGTTGCGTTTGCACTAAAATTCTTATTTCATCCTGTTCTTACAGAATTTTTCTTTTAAATGGTATATTGACGTTTCGCACGTTGTTTAAACGACGCAAAACACATTTCAATTCATGAGTACGAAAAAGCAATTTTTATATAATGAAACTCTATCATATAGGTTTCTGACTTACGTAATTAATTGGTTGTTTTTGTAATTTTTTAGTTATTTATTGTCACCTGTATCGGCTGTAACATTTGTATGTATTTGTTTATTGCATAGCCTACGTCATTATTGTAAATTTATATTTGATTTTTAGTACCATTTTTCTCGAACTAATTATTAAACAACGCCATATCATATTTATATTGTTAAAATCAGAAAAACTATTCCCTATCTGGACAAAAATTTATATAGGTTATCATTTATTTTTGTACAAATCTGTCATTTATTATATGAGTTGGTGCGAAAAAACCTTCCTTGAGGCACACCATTCGTATATTGCTAATGTATTTTCGCTCACGGCTGATAAACCTTTTTCAATTAATACATATAGGCTTGTTTTTGGTGTTGTAGGTTTGGACGGCGATTACTTAGGTGGAGGCAACAATCCAGGCAAACGTTGTGCCAATCTAGGTGGAGACGATTGTGCTAATGGCTTTTTGCCTGACGCTGGCTTAGACGGAGACTACTTAGGTGGAGGCAATAATCCAGGCAAGCGTTGTGCCAATCTAGGTGGCGACGATTGTGCAAATGGCTTTTTACCCGACGCTGGCTTAGACGGAGATTATTTAGGCGGAGGCAATAATCCAGGCAAACGTTGTGCAAATCTAGGTGGAGACGATTGTGCAAATGGGTTTTTACCTGACGCTGGCTTAGACGGAGACTATTTAGGTGGAGGCAATAATCCAGGCAAACGCTGTGCAAATCTAGGAGGCGATGACTGCGCTAATGGCTTTTTGCCTGATGCTGGATTAGATGGAGACTATTTAGGTGGAGGCAACAACCCTGGAAAAAGAAGTTACCTCATCCATCGTCTTAGAAATAAAGTTAAAAATGGCCAACATTTTTCAGGTTAATTCTAAAAGAAATTTAAGAGTTAATAATTATATGTGTAGTGTATAGATGTATTTCAAATATTTAATAAATATTCTAACGTAGATGGTTTTTTTTTAATTTCCATTTTATATTAATAACATTTCTTGTAAAGAAATTTGATTAAAATTACTCTTTTACCTTAATACACATTTTATAAAAATTATTTATTTTTTTGTTTCTCCGTGTTCAAACATTTTAATAATTTAAAGTTCACAATATCATTGACAAATATAAAGTTTATTAGGTGTAGATTTTGCAATATCTTCATAAAATTACGGTAAATATCTCATAAAAGAATAATTCAATATTGGTAGTGACATCTATTGACAATTTGGGTCAAGTTTGGAACCGAAGTTTTGCAAAAATCGCCAACCAAGTACTTTCTAAAATTATTAAAAATAACAAAAATTGAAAAACAATAACAAATAAACCCATCATAATAAAAAAAAATCTGATGTGCCTAGCACATAACCTCCTGCCAGTTCCGGTCACGAATCCGGTTGATCGTTTGTAAACAAAATCTAATATTTGTTGTTCCAATAAATAGAAAAGTCTGTAATACGAAATTTTGGATTATATTTTATTATGATTTTCCTCGAAAATCTGTTAAGAGTTCCAATTAAAGTATCACGCCCGGTTTATCATTAGTCAAAATGGTAAAAATCAAATATACAATGATCAAAAATAACTGTTTCAGTTGGCAGTACAATCATTTACTTAAAATTGGTAAGACTGATACATGAATTTATTTTCTGTTGTTGATATTGTTAACAGTGACATTTGAAAATTTTAAATTTGACTACATTTACAATTTATTATTAAAACGGTCGTTGTTTCCGTTACCTACATCCTTTTATTTCTTACATTAGACATAGAGCAATAATCTAAACTTTTTCATTCATCCGAAATCCTATTAGCTGTCAGGTCCTTGCTCTGATATAAACTATTTGTATTTATTCTAAAAATGATATGTCAAATAGTGTTTCCGCTTTTATCTGGTGTTGTGTAAACTGTGGAATAAAAAAGTCCCCAGAATCGTATTGCCAACTGAATCAGTTATTTTTCATCACTCTGTATGTTGTTTAAATAACAAATTTGAGAATGTGTTTTCATTGATATAAATAGATACTAAAATTGAAGTGTTATGGGCTTCATGTAAAGTACCACTTCCGGTTGTCAAATTTTACCCAAAATTTAATCAACTCTATATGAATGCAGAAAGCTTAAATACGTAAAATAGAAATTTTTGGGAGTTTGTTATGTTAGACAGACATAGACTACGTTTATCTCGATAATTCAAGCGGCTTCAAGTATATTATGACTTGAAAAATCCTATTGGTTTACCTCAGCGGATTGAAAATAGGATTGAGTTATTTTCAATTTTCTTTGAATTCGTATCGATTAAAAAAAGATAGTTAAATACTCGATTATGCAGACAGACAGGGAGAGATATATGATCTAATTTCATCCTGGATATATAACCCCAAAATTTAAAAATTGTCATGTTGTTATTTGTCTTCTCTTTCAAAAACATTAAAAAAATATTTGTTTCTTCATCACTCCAAATATTTCGCTTTTGGACTATTTTACTTAGTTTTATGTATCTTTTATAAAATGAGGTAAAATACAAATTACCAACAAATGATATGGATTTAGTAACACTCCAACATATTGCGGACGTGCGCATGCATTTGAAGCTTCACTGTTTATTTCGACAGAAGTCAAGTCGCTTCGTAAGTCCAAGCCTGTTATTTTACAGGCTTGACTTGCCGTTTTCAAGCGGCTTGAAATATTTATCTCGATCGTTTATGTCGAAGATTGAAACGGGATTTAGTAAATTCAAGCGGCTCCAAACGTCGAGATAAACGTAGTCTAATAGACCTTTTCAATTTAAAGGGATAGAAGATATGCGCAATGGAGATCTGCGCATAGTAAGAACAACTGAGATCCATGGCGTTTGTTTCTAAAAAATTTAGACGTAAAATGTGAGAAATATGTCAGATAACTTTAAAAATGCTTATCGAAATAAGTTACAATAGCTTTTATTGAAGTTAAAATGTCTAGCGATGCAAATTTTTACCGACAGTACAGGTATTTTAATTTAGTACAATATTTTTGACGTTTCGTTTGACAGCCCAACTGGCAGTTGTTCGCGCCATTTTCTTACTATTTGCAGCGATAGAAAGAGATATTCGTTAAATTGAAAAGGTCCATTGTAAAAATAGTAAAAACGTGTTATTCGCTGAAAACTCACTATTACCTCCCGTACTTGGCGAGAAGTAAAAATATATATTTTATTTTTTTATAAATTGAAATACAAATTTCAAAGTGTGTTAAAAGTTTTTTATTACTTAAAGTATTGGATAAAGTAACACACAGCAAGGATAAATAAAATAATTAAATACCAACAATAACAAATGACGGAGATATTTGAGATGTATTCGCATCTGCTTCATTTATATCTAAATTTAAATGTGGAACAACGTTCTTCTTTATTTTTAATCTACCTCCTATCAATTTATACTGCATCCAGTTTTCTGCATCATTTTCCAGCTGTTTCACACAAAAATTAAACATGTTAAAAAATTTAATAAACATTTTCGTATACTTACATAAAAATGATCTTCACAGACATGCGCATGAGAACTAGTTAATATATTTGGTTGATTCATTGCTTTGTACCATTTCTCTTTTACTTCTTTCGGTTTTGGTATTCGAATGAATATTTTATTGGATGTTTTTACAGAGTTGTTACTACAACAAGGCGCTCCACAATACTTTACAACCATTGTTAACTAAAAACACATTTCATGTAACTTTTGGTATTTATTTTAATAAACATTTTATTTATATACCTTCTCACTAAACTTTTACACAACAATTTTAGGTTATGTCTTTGTGTATGAAGCCGTGACATCACGAACTTAGTGCGTATTTACAGGTTTACAGCTGCGAAAGTTTATTAGCAAATTTATGAATGTAAAGTCGCATGTTTTAAATTATTTTATATTATATTTATTAAATAAGATGGATTTCATATGTTTCAGTTTTCTGAAAAATCTTCTTTCGTGAATTTATCTTAAAACCGTTGCTCGCTCCTCAAAACAATCCTACTATGGCCATCTATTCAACAAATCATTGACTATTTTCTAGAGACTTTTTGTTGTTAACGGTTTTAGTTAGGTTATTTAAAATCTTGGCAAAAGTCATAGGCGGCAACAAAAAAATTTGCTTAAAATTGAGTAAGAAAAAATTAAAACGTTATCAATTATATTTTTTTCATATTACCCTTTACTTATTGTACCATATTTAATACATATTTAATTTTTGTAACTAACTATTTAAAAGAAATTATTAATAGTGCCTATATATTTACTTAAAACGAGTCGTTACTGAATAGGGTTAAAAAAGCAGAACTGCCAATGTTAAATAAAAATAAGTTTTTAAATTTTTCCAATATATTTTAAAAAAGTATAAAATATGACGAATATTCCACAATCTAATATATGTAAGATAATTTAAATGTAGTATTATATATAAAAGAAATATTACAATTATTATATAAGCTATTTACAAGATTTTGCTATTTTTACTGTCATGTTATAGTTCAGGTTATTTTATATAGATGACTATACTAGGATTAATTTGAACTTTTTAAAAATGTTTTCCAGTTTTTTTAAAAAAGAAATAGTTAAATCTAGCTTGAAAAACGTCTATATTTATCTATTTTATTGGTAAGTTCAAATTATCAGAATTTATAATAACCAAATAAAAAAAATGTGATGTGGCCAACACTATCTCCCGCAATTTAATGTTTATAAAATTTAATATATATACTATTATTGACGAAAGATGACTATTCAAGGTGATTTGTTCGAAGAAAGAATACACATCACTTTATAGCAGTAGCTTAGCAACATTTTGTACTAGAAAGAGAAAGATTATTTGACCTATGTCTATTAAATTTATGTGGTGTGACAGATATACGTAAATAGTGGCATTACTTTCTAACACACTATAAATAATAATGACATATGTCGTAGAATTACAGATACCTAATTATCTACTACAGTGCCCTCTTTGTTAACAATTACCCAGTGGCGTTGACGTTTAAATCAAATTATAATTCCTTGGTTTATAAGTTAAGTCAATGTTTTTGTATTTTGCAAAAACATAAGTGAAGAACATAAATCTTTCAGAAAGCCATTATTTAGAAAAAAACATAATTTTCAAATGAATTACTCTTAGTTTTTTAGTTAAAATGTGTCCATAAATGTTTCATGCTGCACGCCTATGCATATGAAATGCAATGAAGTTATCTGCAAGTAATATTATATCAGACGGCTAACAAATGACCTTGAATAGTCATCTTTCGTGAATAATAGTTGTACTTACATTTATGCTGGAAACTGTATTAAATTCATTTCCATATCACTATGGACCTTTTTAATTTAATGGCTATCTCTTTCTATCGCTGCAAATAGTAAGAAAATGGCGCGAACAACTGCCAGTTGGGCTGTCAAAGGAAACGTCAAAAATATTGCAGTCTTTAAAATACCTGTATTCTCAGTGAAAATTTGCATCGTTAGACATTTTAACTTCAATTAAAGCTTTTGTAACTTATTTCGATAAAATTTTTTAAAGTTATCTGAGATATTCTCAAATTGTACGTCTGAATATTTTAGAAACAAACGCCATTGATCTGTTGTTCTTACTATGCGCAGATCTCCATTGCGCATATCTTCTATCTCTTTAAATTGAAAAGATCCATTCTATGTAGTTTCTACGAATATTTATTTATTTCTACGCCACTGGCGTACTTGTTCTCCTAGGTTTAATAATTAATGACATTTGTTATTAAAATATAGTTATTAACGTCATAAGGCTGATATGTAGCAAATAACAGATAAGGTTGAATGTTGTAAAATCGAGGCGATAGCCGAGATTTTATAATTAACCGTGTCTGTTATTTGTATATCAGCCGTGTGACGTTCAGTATTTTTCAAAATAACAAAATATCTTCTTAAAATTCTATTTTCTATGGCATATTGACAGGTGACAGCTCTTCATGACAATTTCATGATGCTGCGATTTTTTTAGGAACACATGATTTTTAATAATTGTACTGTTATAAAAAAAATAACGGCCGTGGCTGTTTTGACGTGTATATTGGTTGAGCATACAGTACTGTTAAAGCACATTTAACAGTATGGTATTATGAAAATATATGCGATATTTCATAACGATCTGATTTCCATTTTTTATACGTTCTTTTTTAATACTTACAATTAATTCATAATATAGGCGATTCAAATTAACTTTTCCCGCAACTTTTAACACGTGACGCAACGTCACAACGAGTATGTTTTCAAATTGTCGTTCACTTCTGCATTAAAGATTGTGTGTGTATTGCCGTTTTAATAGATATATTTAATGAATTAATAGTTTATTAGTAATGAAACTGTTACTAAAGGATGTGTTTAATTATTTTAATGCTTCTGCGTGCAGTATAAATTTTTGTGAGGATGATGAAGTATTGAATTCTGGACATACGCTAGCATATGGTAAAACACAATCAGATGACAAAAATTAAACACTTCTCTTTGGATTATGCCCACAAACCAGCGACGTAAATAAATATCCGCATGAAATTACTGGAAAATTGATAAATTCTGGCTCACTAGCAATAAAAAGCATCTTGTTCGTGTAAGGCGGGAAACTAACCTAAGTATAAATATAAAACCTAAATATAAGTATGTATAAATTAACCTAAATATAAATACATAATAAAATAATTGAATATATTTATATTGTTTTAGAACTACCAATATATGAGTAATCTTCATTACAAAAATATAAGGAACAAACATTAAATTTGTAACTCGTTTTCCAATTAACAGTTTAATCTATCATAGTGTCTCAATTATTTTTTTCTATTTCGGTGTTCTTATGTTTCTATAAAAGCACTGTTTATCACTGAAAACACGACGTTTAGAAAATCTATAAACGTACTGTTTTTGGCGCCTTTCATGTTCTAGAGGTGGTAGTCATGTTTTCATAACTGACAGATAACCTCAAAATGGTAAATTATTTGTGTTGAAATATTATTTCTAATTGTGGATTTTTATCCTTTCTCTAGGTGATAGGACTAGAAAGAAAATAAATTTATAGCTATAGCTGTGTTAGTTAAGAAAGAATAAGCAATCTGTGAAGTTAAAATTTTAACTAAAAAATTATAAAACAAGAAACAATGCGCTCAGGTTTACTTTGTCAAAATAATTAAAACAGTAAGTTTTATTTATTACAATTTACATTTATGGTAATGCAATTTTGAATTGAATGTATTGTTATTCCATGCAGGTTATGAAATGTATGATGCACGTTACTTGAAAATGTTGACACTGTCTACTCAATTTGTGGCGGCTACTAGCAAACAAATATGAAAAGTTGACGTTTTAATCCATGATTTCCAGTTCCACGTTGTGGCGAACTATCGAATATATGCCATATCATGTTTTGTATTAAAAATTGTAAGAACAGCTGTTGCCGTTATCTGTGCAACTGAGTAGTGAGTGTTGACAAAATAGTGGAAAGTAATTAATAAATAATAAATTGTTCATTAAAGTATTTCATTATTTAAAGAGCTTTATTTATATGTTGTTTTCTCAATAAAAAGGCATGGTGGTCCACGTAATGTCCTTCAATCCCATATTCAAGTTTTATTTATGATAGTAACCAACACGAACTACCGATATGTCAAATCAGGATGGTTCATTAATAAACCTTGGAGTTCATTGTATGTATTGGTTTTCCTCTTTCATAATTGTATAATGATTGATACGTTTTAATGTAAACAATCAGACAAAATTACAAGATACACAAACTCTCAAAATGTGAAATTTCAATTTTTAGCGGGAAGCGCTACCAACATAACTGATAAAAAAACACCAACTCATATTTTTGACGTCCTTTTAAAAAAAATCTAATTGTAAAATTACCTCAATAGAAAAAATAATATAAAAAACATGTATTATAAGCCTGTTGACGCACTCGTCCTTTGTAAAACTCGCCTGGCGGCTCGTTTTCCAAACTTGGACTCGTACGTTAACAGATTGCCTTATGATACTTGTGTTTTAATGTACTATTTCAATGCAATATTTATTTATAAATTTAACGTTTTGGAAATATGTGAAACAAAGGGTGGGATTTCTCGATTTTTAGGAATGACATTTCGGAACACAACAGTACACTTGATTTCGTTGATTTTGGTGAAAATTCTGTATTTCTACAATATTTACAAATATATAATTAATCCTTAAACAATCTAATATTGCATTCATGTTGTTTTTAACTTATTTATAGTAAATTTATGTCATTATTTTAACAAACAACTACAAACATTATACTTAACCTTATTTATCTAAAAATATACAATGTCTCAACATACTAGGAATACTCTCGAATTTTATTGTATCATTAAACAGAGGAAGTGTTCACAATCATCACCAATAAATATAAATTTAAATACTTGCTAAATTTTTAAATTCTCGTCTAAAATTCTAACGTTGCTTCTTACGGAGTGTAAGAAACTATACTCGTTGTGACGTCACATAATTAGTGCGATGTTTGGTCAGCAGATAGAGTCCGCTCAACTTGAATCGCGTATAATTCAGTTAATTGTTATTAAATTATTCAAATCTTTTTTTATACCGAAAATATTTCCATTTAAATGACAACATTGAAATGTCAAAATGACATTTGTATCGTTCGTCTTCTTAATCTTGTAATAAATGAATAGACAGTTGCCTGGGTTACACGACTTCGAGATTTGTGATTCGTGGATTTCATATCCATCCTAGAATGGATATGAAATTATATCCGTTCAGTTTAGTATTGCCTACATATCCATTCTGCAGATTGTTAAGAAATGATAAGTTTTTCAAGTGGGAGTCGAAAAAATATGTTTCTAAACCCCACCTGTATATACAATAAAAATTAATCATATTCATTTTTTTTATAACATTATTTATTAAAAATACATAAAAATAATTATTTATTGGATTCTTATATTAGAACGTAACACAATAGAAGAAAATGTACATGATATAAGTATGTTTAATTTTATTCTTTAGCGTCTCCAATGCCATCAACGCAGATGGCGAACATGGCTTCAGACTCGGGAAGACATGGCGAGTCGTAGATCTTACAGATTCGAGTATCCCCACGCCCTTTTCGCAGGTACAGTCTGCAAAACAAAATCAACACATTGCCAGTTTAAATGTTGGTGTCAATGTTTCCTTTGTTGCTTTCAGTCAAAATTTAAGAGGGATTTGAAATAGTACATTAAAACACAAGTATCATAAGGCAATCTGTTAACGTACGAGTCCAAGTTTGGAAAACGAGCCGCTAGGCGAGTTTTACAAAGGACGAGTGCGTTAACAGGCCTTATGATACAAGTTTTTTATACTATTTTTTCTATTGAGGTAATTTTACAATTAGATTTTTTTAAAAAGGACTTGTCAGAAATATGTTTTGGTGTATTTTTTGTGAGTTATGTTGGTAGCGCTTCCCGCTAACATTTGACATTTCACATTTTGACACTTTGGGAATTGTGTGATTCTGACTGATTGTTTACATTAAAACATTGTATCAAGCATTGTATAATTATGGAAGGGGAAAACCAAGAATTACAATGCATTCCACCGGTTTATTAATGAACCACATGATTTGACATATCTTGTAATAAAGATAAATTTATCAAATAACGAATCGGGATCGTTGCTTCGTGTTAGTTATTATCATAAATAAAACTCATTAATGAACAATTTATTGATCTACACTTTTACATTCTACCATTTTGTCAACACATCCACTGCTCAGTTGCAGACATAACAACAACAGCTGTTCTTACATTCTTCAATACAAAACATATGTTGTATTTGTATGTCTAAATCATATTTAAAAATTTAATATTTGACAATTCGCCTCGACGTAGAACTGGAAATCAGGATCGTAAAATATTCATATTTACTTGTAAGTAGCCACAAATTGAGTTGACAGTGTCAATATTTCAAGTAACGTGCACCATACATTTCAAAACCTGCCTGATATAACAATACAATCAGCTGAAAATTGCAATATGACCATAAAATTAAATTGTAATAAATAAAACTTACCGTTTAAATTGTTTTGACAAAGCAAATCTGAGCGCATTGTTTCTTGTTTCATAATTTTTTTAGTTGAAAGATTTTAACTTCACAGATTCTTCTTTCTGAACTAACACAGCTATAACTATAAATTTCTATTCTTTCTAGTCCTATCACCTTGTGATAAGAGAAAAATCAATAATTATAAGTAACATTTCAACATAAACAACTTACCATTTTGAGGTTATATGTAATTCATCTGTCATGACTACCACCTCTAGAATACGAAAGGCGCCAAAAACAGTACGTTTATAGATTTTCTAAACGTCGTGTTTTCAATGATAAACCGTGCTTTTATAGAAACATAAGAACACCGAAATAGAAAAATGAATGAATAGTTTTTGTTTACCTAGTAGTTGAGGCATGAGCCATGATATTACCGCCGATAGGTTTCTTGGGATCGGCTTGGAACATAGCCGCGCCGTCGACTTGCGCCACTACTTGATTGGTGATCAGAACTGCCACCCCAAATTCGTCCGCCAGGCGAAGCAACATGCGAAGAAAACGCGCCATGTGCATCTGTCTAGCCGATAGCTCACCTCGCCCTGAATAATCCGTTCGATATAAAGATGTTGCGCTGTCTACAATCAGCAAAGCGTATCTGCAAATCAAACCACATAATCCGTCACAAGTTACAGTGGTTTCAGTGACGCTAAAACATTGCTTTTAATGGGAAAAAATACCGTTCAAGCAATGGGGTAGAATAGTGTGATGTCAGAGTATAGCGCGAAATATAAAGTACTGTCCTAAGCAAAAACGATACTTTCAAAGTAGACTCTACTGACAGTTATTGGTGCGTTTGACGGAAGAAATTGCGAAAAAACGACCCCAAATGAAGAAGAAAAAAGTCGATAGCAACAATGGCAAAATTGCACTTTAAATTGCTTCCCTATCCACCGTACTCTTCGGATCTGGTTCCCAACGATTATTACCTGTGTGCAGACCTAAAAAGAATGCTCCAGGGACCGAGAGCTCCAATGAAAAAGTAATTGCCGAAACTGAAAGGTATTTTGAGATCAAAGATAAATCGTTCTACAAAAACGGCATCGAAATGTTAGAGAAGCGTTGGAATGAATGTATCACTCTTGAAGGAGACTATTGATGATTAAAATCTTATTTACTAAGTTTACATGCAGTTTTCAAAACGTTTTTAGTTTTGAAAATGCCAAGTATACAGTGTCAAAACGGTTTCGAATTAACTCAAACCAAAACTGAAATTCACGGGTTTGACTTGTAAACTAGTTTCAAAACTACTTATGTAAACACTTAAAATTCAATTTCGATATTGACAACTGACATGACCGTTGGTGGCAGCACCGTCGCCAACTACACGTGCGTTTGATTTAGTACTCTTAACTGTCATTCGTATTACATCTGCAGGCGTCTTATGAAATTTTGCAAATATTACACATTTCTGAAAAATTATTATACAAAAAACCAACCAATTAATCTTGTATAGAAGGTATTTTAATAAACTAGGTATTATTACAAAAATAAAACGTTATATTTAAGCGAAAATAAGGATAACTACTGCCGAGGTTAAATTTCTACATGCAAATCCGACCTAAAGATGTTTTGTAAAAGGTACCAAGGTACGTTAATAAATTGAACATTAGTAAATATGTGTCTATTATATTTTTTAATTAGGTGAGTACGTAAATAATGCATAACATATTACTGTATAATTTGCGGGAGAAACAAGACCTATTTTTTTTATATATTTTGTGCTGTTTACAAACTGGTGCACAAAAATCGGCTTCTGATGAAATTGTCATACACGAAGATAATGTATTAAAAACTTTATTTTATATATTTCATTGATATTTTAATTCGAAATACAAACCCTTTATTGCGCCCGTCAAAGTTTAATTTTGTACTCATTGCACTAGCAATAACTTAATATTTTCACCGAAGGTACGATAATTTTGAAAGCCGATAGTCCACTTTATGACTTACGACCGTGCAACAAACAATAAGTTTTGTTTTTACCTTTATTTACATTCAGTTTTACTATACAAGTTTTAATGTCAAATCAGCCAGAGTACTAAATCACACAGTTACAAATTATGCCGTCAGATGTCATGGCGCTTGGTGTCAGTTGTGAATTGCGCATGCGTACATAGCAACGTTTCTGTCGCTTTGTTATTTGGTGTTAGTAACCCACAAAAAAACTGACAGTTGTGTAGTCTTAGGGCACAGTGGTACAAAGTAGAAAAAATAATTGGAAAATGACAAAACGAAGAATTTGGAGTGAAAAGGATCTGTCACTTACTTCAGCCAAATACGCATGCGCCGAAGCTGTTTTCAAATTAATCTATATATGTACCTGTTTTGAAAATTGCATGTAAACAATTTCGCGTAATTTTAATTGAAAACTGAAACCATTTTCAAAACTGCATGTAAACGTAGTAATTGAGTGATAAGTTATTAGTTTTGTTCGTTTCACTATTTTAGTTTTTACTGCAAAACGAGGTCCTCCACTATTAAAATAAATATATTATAGCGTGCGCGCTGCCGACGCCACTGACCGAAGAGTTAGACCTTCTCTTCAAATTGAAAGATTTTTTTATTGAAATGTTGATATAAGGAGTTGTTCCTTATAAACTAATAAGACAAGAAATCTAACACTGATAGGGAACCATTATCAAATTAACAGCTCTTACCTGGACTCTGCCATCATGGCGGAAGCCTGCAGCAACAACTGCGTCTGATGGTCCGTATTATACGCGCGTGCATATGCCACATTGTCTAGCACCGTGCTGGGGTTCAGTTTATAGCGCTCCGCCACTGCTACGAGTCTCTCTGGACGGAAGGTGCCCTCTGTATCGATGTAGAGGCATTTGCCTTCGCCGCCACTGCTTTCGATGGCTAACTGACAAGTAACGGCTAGTGTGTGACATAGTTGTGTTTTGCCAGTACGAAATTCTCCGAAGACTTCTGTGATGGAGCCTGTTTCGATACCACCACCTAAGAGGCGGTCCAGTTCTTTGGAACCTACGAAACCAAACTCATTTTGTTCGGTCGGTTAACATTTTCAATAAATGCTAGACGACGGCTACAGACACATTCGTTCACGTCACATTTTAAAAAAAAATCTGATGTGGCCAGCACATTACCTTCCGTCAGTTATATGAGGTATTTACGAAAATTCTACCGGTGAACTGTTACCGGTAAACAGCTTTTATCAGTTTATAGCTACCGGAATCGATATTATAAGAACGCAAGTGGTTATTTATTCATTTCGAGCTAGAGTATATACAAGTATGTAGATAGTGACAGCAGAATGTGTTAAATATAAAGTCATTAACTGATGTTTCTTCATATATCCTCTACTTTATACTTGGCTACTACTAGGTCGTAGTTGCAAAATTCTACTGGTTAAAAACCAGTACCCGGGGTCGCGATGGGGACGCTTCTGCAGGACCCGTTTTCCATAGGCGATTTCGGGCGACATACCCGTTCACATGTTAGGATTAGTTATGGTTACGGTTACTTACGGTATGATATGGTCAATGGTGGCGCCAGAAATCGTTGGTTCACTTGTTGACACCGTGCTTGGTGGTTATGTATATTCTGCGACATTTAAAACTGTTAAAAATAGTGTCTGACGATTAAAATGCATTAACGGAGAAAGATAGTTTATCCATATTTGACCAAAAAAGAGTCAACGAAAATAATGTCACCCTGCTTGACATAAAGACCAAGAAACCGACTGTTTTGACTTTTGACATTTCAAAAAAAGACATGACAGAAAGAGATAGAAATAGTGAACAGAGAGCTGACCCGACTCGCAAACCCGTTCAGCTGTGAGCACTGATCCAAGCATACCGGGTAAGTTGTTCCCAGCGCCCGAATGTGTGAACGGACCTGAACGCAACATACCGCAAGTGAACGGTTGTCGCCCGAAATCGCCTCATGTACCATTTTATTTTAGACAGCTGTCAATTTTGACATTTTCATCATCAAATTTCATCTTCAAACACTTTACACAAAATTTTGAGAGAAAAACACACAATATTTAATGAAGAATTGACTTATAGTACTTATAACATTTAAAATTTTAATTTTACACTAACTTTTTATACAAAAAAAAAGCTCAGACGTTTGCATAAAAAACAAAAATTGAAATAGAACGCAAGTGGTAAACAAGGTAGATCCATAACCTACGAAAAAATTTGAAAATTTAAAACAGGTTAGAAATTTAACGTAGTTAACAAAATGAGCAGAGTCCTACTTTAAACACATTTCCACTTTTACCGCGCATGCTTCGCTTTGCATCACTACTTTTTTTTGAGATTAGATTCTTCATGAATCCAGTAGATGGATTTGGTAGATATTGAATAATTTTTGAACATGGTAACTTTTTACCACTCGCGTTTTCGAACACAGTCGGTAGATGCGGTATCTACCGGTAGAATTTTCGTAAATTCGTATGTATTTTCTATAAAATCCATACATAAAGTTCCTTGCAAAAGATTATAAATTTCTTGTATGTACATTACCTTTCGACAGTTGTATGTATTTTATACAAATTTCATACAGAAAGTTTCGAGCAAAAAGATCCTAACACAAATATACTACGAATATGTCATTGCACTTGACACTGACATCTTTCAATCAGAATTTTCTTAATATAAGCTGTTTCTAGCATAGCTGGCTAATTTATGAAATTTAATTTCTTTATAATTTTATAACTCTATATCCATTTAATATGAAGTATAAAATGCAATCAAATCGTATAGAGAATACAATGTTCTTTAATATTTATAATAATATTAAATGTGAAAAAATTATATTTAACATCGTTTTTTCAAGAAAAACTGTTAAAATCTGCAAATGAGGGTACTTCCGGTTGACCAATTATAACAAAGCTCTTCATGTGGATGCAACGAAGAGGAATACGAAAGAATTATAATTTTTGAAATTGTAGTATTAGAGTTATCGTAGACGAAAATTTTGTCACACACACACACACACAAATACAGACATCATCGTAAAAATAGTAAAATCGTATTCTAGGGACCCTAAAACGTGCTTATTCATCAAAAACCCACCACCGAATTTTTTGACCAAAGACAATACCTTCCTTACCTAAAGGTGACGGAAGGTAAAAAAACTAACCTGTGGTGAGCTGTATAATTTCAGATCTCTTCTGATGGAACTCCGTAGCCGTAGTAAAGCCCATAGGCACCAACTTAGAAGCTTCTAACAAAATCTTGTCAGCTTTGGCTTCCGAAATTCCTTTGATTGTGATTAAATGTTTTTTAGGAGCAAAAGCAACCGATTCCACTGTGTGATAACCGGCTTCTTCCAACTTTTTAATGTCTCCAGATGTGATTCCATTGCCCTGACATAACAATATTGTCGTTTTAAAGCAAAAGAAAAGATTTATTTACCTCTAATTTGTTGATAAGTTGTGGTCCACATTCTTCATCTGCTTCTTCGTCAACTGTAACTGTCGAGGCAGTCACGGAAGCTGTCATATTTGTTTATTAAATTTCTTTCTGTAATAAATCATAAAATAATATTAAATTGTTCGCACAAAACATTTCACTGTTCAAGTTATATTTAACCTCTACTGGTCAAATCAAGCGCGAGATGATGGGAATTTAGTTATACTTAATTGGTAACACTGAATATTACTTTGGAAATTATAAAAACACTATGCAAAATATTTTGAACTCTAACTACTTGCACGACACATCCAGAAGCTACTAAAAGAACATCTCTACAAAATTTGGTATTGATATATATAACGGTGTCAAGTTTTCACTTTTATATACGTTAACTTTTAAAAACAAGGCAGTTCTTCCCATTGTTAAATTGAAAATTAGTGTTTTTAATTGTAATACAGTTGGCAACACTGACAATGCTGAAGTACCAACTACACAGTACAACACTCCCATTCACGTTGGCAGCCATCTTGTTTGTCACAAGTGTTTTATGTGTTTATTACAGTGTATTCCGTTTGTAAAAACGATTTCATGTTAATTAAAACGATTTTCAAGTAAAATATTGTTGAATTCTAATTACATTTAATAATGAAAGTGTGTGGAATTAATTACGACGAACTGGGAAAAATTTTGATCGACTGAAGCTGCCATATTGTGATACTGGAAGACAAGCTTAAACTGAAAAAGTAAATATTCAAAATGTGTTTTAGTTTAATGTGCACGCGACTTGCAAGATATTAATATTGAATTTGAAGATAATTTAAAGCGTTGAAGAGTTGTGAGCAAAATAAAATGCATGCTTGTGGGGTAGTTTTTTCCCAATTTTTTTCCAGAATTTCAATTCTATTTTCGGGAATCTCTAAGGCCTATTTGGCGCTTTTAAAATATTAATATATCAAATCGACTCTCCAGAGTTTGTTTTTGCATGAATTAACAGTCTATCTTCAACGCAAATCGAGATATTGACCAATTTTTAACCTCACATTTTGAGTCAAAAATGTATAATTTTTGAACCCGGGCTTAAGAGTTTTTAACCGGAAATTTTACCGGTTTTATACCTGATATATACTAATTAACACTCTAAAGTTCATTTTTGCAAAAATAAACACTGATCGAACTGATTAAGGGTGATTAACGATTAGAATTGTTTTAACTCTGTCAATCATTTATGGATCATTTTAGACAGAAATACTACAAAAAATAGTTAAAAAAATAATTGCACGCATCTTTTATTTGAAGTATTTTTCAATAAAATTTATAAACGACTGACAGATAAAAACGATGCTAGTCAAATGTTCACTAATCACACTTAATCACTATTCATACTTTGTCCAGATGTTTTTAAGATTTGAAAATGAGTTAGTTTATATTTTAAACCCCGTAGAACACGAATTTAGTGTTAATTATTAATTAATGAGCAAAATAAAATGCATCTTTTTGGGGCAAATTTTTTGGAAAATTTTGATTCTGTTTAAGGAATCCCTAAGGCCTTTGTGACAGTTTTAAATTATTAATATATCCAATCGACCTTCCAAAGTTTGTTTTTGCAAGAATTAATACTTTATCTTTAATCGAAATCAAGATATTAACCGATTTTTAACCTCACATTTTGAGCCAAAAATGTACAATTTTTGAACCCGAGTTTGGGGGTTTTTCACCGGAAATTTAAGCACTTTTATACCTGAAATATACAATATTGTTAACCGAAATCGATATATTGAACCATTTTTGGCCGAAACTAAACATGGAAACATGCATTTTGGGGATTCATAACTCCTGTAGTGCAACCACGCCGAATCGACATTGACGTATTCCCATCCCTTCTTGTAGCCCCCACCATAATTTAAAATTTTTCGATACCACACGTAATTGACATTGACAAAAAATACCCTACATTGACTTGACATGTTGTCAAGGGGTTGAAAGTTGTCGCTTGAGTAGCAATCATTTATACAGGGTGTTATATTTTAATGGACCCAGCAAATATCTCGCTTATTTATTAAGTTGGCAATTTTTTTCATATAACATGATTTATACAGGAACATGTAAGCTACTTGATGACGGATGTACATTCCTGATACCACTTCCGGTTTATGAGTAATTAATATCTACTTTGAAATTTCAAATAGAACATACTATATTTTTTTACAAATTTGAAAAGTGCATCAAATTTGCTTTACAATCATGTAAAATAATCCATATGTTACATTATTAAAAATTGGAAAGAGAATAGTGAGCCATGACTGTGTCTTGAAATAAAACAATTAACTAAAACAATTGTAATTATTATTAATAAACGAAATAATATTTTTTTTCATAATAATACAGAAAATAAGAATAAGGAACACAAGCCACAGTCATGGCTCACTATTCTCTTTCCAAATAGGTGTATAAAAAAGTGCCCGCCATTTTAATTTTTAATAATGTAACATATGGATTATTTTACATGATTGTAAAGCACATTTGATGAACTTTTAAAATTTGTAAAAAAATATAGTATGTTCCATTTGAAATTTCAAAGTAGATATTAATTACTCATAAACCGGAAGTGGTATCAGGAATGTACATCCGTCATCAAGTAGCTTACATATTCCTGTATAAATCATGTTATATGAAAAAAATTCCCAACTTAATAAATAAGCGAGATATTTGCTGGGTCCATTAAAATATAACATCCTGTATATTGTTTGACAGTTACATAACTGTCACTTCACTTCTGCGCACGCGCGAAGCAACATACACACCGATGTTTTTAGATTGATATGTACATGGCGCGAGCAGACACGTGACTCGAGCGACCTTGACTTGCTTGGGATCAGCTGATTTGTGTGCGCATGTCATTTTGACAAGAACATTGTCAATTTGACAAGACTAATGTTTTGACTTATTTTGATTTTTAGGCAGTAAAACACATGAAATTAAAAATAACATTTTAGCAATTAAAAATCAAAATAAATCAAAACATTGGTTTTGTCAACATGACATTGTTCTTGTGAAAATGACATGCGCACACAAATCAGCTGATTCTAAGCACGTGACTCGTGCGTCCTTGACGTGCTAGGAATCAGCTGATTTGTGTGCGCTTGTCATTTGGATAAATCAATGTTTTGACTTATTTTAATTTTGGACTGTTGAGAAGTTATAATTTTTAATATCATGTGTTTTACTGCCTGAAAATTGTATATTAATAACATTTTAGCAGTTCAAATTCAAAATAAGTCAAAATATTGGTCTTGTCAAAACGACATGCGCACACAAATCAGCTGATTCCAAGTACGTCAAGGACGCCCGAGTCACGTATCTGCTCGCGCCCTATACTTAAAATATTTTCCGAAGATACCCGAACGGTATGTCGGTATGAAGCTATCGCTATCACTTGTCAAAGTCAATGTCAATATCGATTCGGCGTTGTTCCACTACTGTTCTGAACTGTTTGAAATATCTCCAATCTTTAAATATAAATGTTATTTTTAGATGAGCGAAGAAAGTTTAAACTCAGTTGAAGAACCAATAATTCAACTGACCGAAAACGGTGCAGAAGGCTTCGAAGTTTTGTGCAGGCTTTGCGCAAACAGAAGCGACCACTTAATTCCGATCTACAGCGAGGAAGGCGTCTCAAATGATTTAGCGGATAAAATGAACATGTATCTGCCGATAAAAATATCAAGAATGGATGTGTTGCCCCTTCAGTGTTGTTTCCAGTGTGCAACGACTGTTTTAACGTGGCACGAGCTGGTTGTGGCGAGTGTAGAGGCAGACAGAAGGCTGAGGGAAGTGCAAGCGGAAGTGGAGAAGCAAATTGTTCAACAGGAAGTGGAAGCCGGGCCCTCGCAAATTGAAGTTGTTGACGACAGGTGAGATTAAAATTATTGTTATAAATCTATAAACCAAATATTTGTTTGAATTTATGATGCCATGTCACATAGAAACCATGTGTGTTTGTATGAAAGAATCGAGTAAATATCAAGAGATGGCGCTGATCGCTTTAAACAATGGTACACTTTTTGTTGTATGTCAATGGGCCCGACCAACTTTTTTTGAATTTTTTATATGTTACGAAGAATTTAAAAACAGAAATTCCGTATTTTTTTTCTTTAAATTATTTTTAATAACGCCTAAAATAATTATTAAAGTTTTGGCGCGAAAATTGTGACATTAGCGTCACTTTGCCATAAGTAGAGAGAACCGACATACGTTACCATAAAATGGTAATATATAATAAATGTTGCAAGAATAAAAATACGTATCCATTACAAACTGATACAAAATCTTTAGAGTTAATTGTAATAAAAGAAGCCAGCTAGTTTTTATATCATTTCAAAATATACAGGGTGTAAATGAAATAAGTGCATTAAATTTGACCAGTAGTATAACTCATCGAGAGCAACAATATTTCTTAATAACTTTTTCTCGAAATCGCATATTTTTTTAGCATTTTTACCACCCCGTAAATTGACGAGTCGTTCCAAATATTTTTGTGATAATTGAATGCAGCAGCAATAGCTATGAAAAATTTTGTTTTAGCAATTGACAGTCCTGTCAATTGTTGCAATTAAATTTTGACATTAGTAATAAACTTGTTTATAAGGTAAAATTCTGTCAAAATGCGAGTACACAGACATTGTAATTACTTACCTATGGTTTATTTATTTATCTTTTTACTCGTATCTGTACTACATGTTACTTGACATCACGGTTCTCATAAAGACAGTGTCATGGAGTTGCCAACGCATTTACATGGAGCGTTTCCAAATCATCACCAAATCATTCTGTTCTTAATATTCGCACATTTGTTAATCTTGTACATCTGTATCCATACCATGTGCAAAAAATTCAATGTTTTCAGCACATAACAGACTTCAATTTTGGGAATGGCTCATAATGTTCATTCATGAAACTGAATTTACTTGGGAAGGTGTATTTATTATGCACAATACACATCTTGACAGACGAAAATGCTGTAAAAATTTTCATTAAAAAATGTTTTGGGCGGGAACAATAAATGGACGACTAATTATTGATACTCATGTACCTCTTTTAAATGGACAAAAGTTTGTACTTACATTTTTTGAATAACGTATTTAAACTATTATGATTTCTCGACGATAAATAATCATCTCATAACCTAACAACTATGCTTTTGCTCCTCGTCTCTCCTTGTCTTCCTCTATTCACACTATTCAAAGGTAATTAAAACCCTGGTTCAAAACACAACTTTATAATTTTGTTATCCAAAATTTAAATTTATTTATTTTAAAAATTGTACTCTTACGTATTAATTAATAATAATGTTATTTCCCTTGATTCGTTTATTAATTACTGTGACTGTAAGTGTAACCGATAACCGACAATTTTTGAGCTGATTGTATCCCACTTGAACACGGCAACAATCATTTGTTCTCCATGAGCGGGTAACGAAATATGCAGCAAATCTTTAAAGAATTTTAACTCAAAATCTAAAAGACTTAGAAAAAAAAGTTATTAAGAAATATTGTTCCTCTCATCGAGTTACATTACTGGTTAAATTTAATGCACTTATTTCATTTACACCCTGTATTTGCTTGATTTACTTACTTAAATAGGTATAGAAGTAGTGTTAAATGTTAATTTATGTAAACCTTCGATAATACATATTATACATAAATAAAAATCAGGTAAGTAAAATTAATAATTATTGCTCGTTTTCATAATCAGGTTAAATATTCGCTGTAATTAATGTGACTTTAAGACATTCTTTAATATATTATTTAAGATAATCATACTCACCACTTATCATTATTATAATTAAAATATTTATAATTAAATACAACAATGCAGTATTGATTACAATAATCAAAACATGATTCATAATAAAAAGTAATCCGACATTTATATTTCTATTTACTAAATGATTACAACAATGACATGTATTGAGATTACAATAATTATATGGGGTCTCGTGGCCGCGTGCCTGTGTCAGGTCGAGAATCTGAGGAACCGGGTTCGATCCCGACCGACGCCAAATATTTCCAATTTTAAATGGCACAAAATTGACCCCTGTGGTGCACTCTCTACGCCAGCAATGAGTGCCCGTGAGGTGACGCCTGGTAAGCGCCCTCACGGAGCAAATATATCATCTTTACCGATATCTGTGTACGAAGTAGATTGGCACACCCAACAATGGGTAATAAGCCGTGATGATATATATACAGGGTGATTCATCGTTCTGTCCTCTCTTTATAACTCTTTTATTTTAAGTCAGATAGAAAAACTCTTCAAATATAATTTATATGATATAGTATTATCTATCTACGTACCATATCCATTTGTATACAGGGTGCTCCATTTAAGCGCAACGATATGTAACTTTATATTTCTTAATGGAACACTCTATATTTATTTATTTATTTTGATTGTAAATTAGATTCCCTTTAAAAAAGTATTAAGTAATAAGGGGTCTAAAATTATAAATTAAAAAGTTATTTACCTTTATTCGTTGAATGATATGTTTCTATCATGTTATTATTAACAAAGTAAGCTATGGATAATTTGATCAATTGTTTCGAATTTAAACAAACAAGTTGTCCAAATACTCTTAGTTTATCATTGTTGATGTTGATGTGAAATTGAATAAATACAAATTTTAGTAAAGATGAGATGGTTAATATAATATTTATAATAGAAAAATCTATTATAGTTGAAGGTCAAGTTTTCGAGCATTTATTATAATTTGCATTATTTAGTCTGTCACTAAATTATACTAGCTTCTTTGGAATTAATGTAATGTTTAAAATAAGTATTAATAAAAACGGATAAAAATTTTGTATTATATTATGGTTTTTTCCACTCTGATCTACTATTTTTTATGAACGTAAATAACTTCTTAATTTATAATTTTAGACCCCTTATTACTTAATATTTTTTAAAGAGAATCTAATTTACTATCAAAATAAATAAATAAATATGGGATGTTCCATTAAGAAATATAAAGTTACATATTGTTGCGCTTAAACGGAGCATCCTGTATACAAATGCATATGTTACGTAGATAGACAATAATATATCATATAAATTATATTTGAAGAGTTTTTCTATCTGACTTAAAATAAAAGAGTTATAAAGAGAGGACAAACCGATGAATCACCCTGTATATATATTATTATTATATCAATTAAATTTTAGTATTAATAACATTTTTTGTTAATTTCTCTGTTAATTATAAAAATAAATTATTACTATTTTATATCATTGTAAAGCTAAAAAAAAATGTCTTTTCAATGGCGTAACTTTCCAATATGGCGTCCATATAAAAATTAAAACTTTGACATCAATGGACCTTTCCAATTTAAAGAGATAGAAGATATGCGCAATGGGGATCTGCGCATAGTAAGAACAACTGAGATCTATGACGTTTGATTCTAAAAAAATTAGACGTAAAATGTAAGATAACTTTAAAAAATCTTATCGAAATAAGTTACAAAGGTTTTATTGAAGGTAATATGTCTAACTATGCAAATTTTCACTGAGAATACAGGTGACTGCAATATTTTTGACGTTTCGTTTGACAGCCCAACTGGCAGTTGTTCGCGCCATTTTCTTACTATTTGCAGCGATAGAAAGAGATAGCCCTTAAATTGGAAAGGTCCATTCTCGGAAACCAACATTAATAAAAAAAAATTGAGCATCGCCAGTCGAAAGAAGATAAAAAAGTACCCTAAAGAAGTGCAAACCAAAATCCAGTATGATTTCACACTTTGAAGTTATTTGCAAAAATAAAAAACTGCAAAATTTCCATTTTCGCCTATATCTAGTGACCTATGCATTTTTTCGCAAATAACAAAATACCATTAAAATGGTCTCCTAATGGGGCAACTTTTGTCTAATTTAACCAACCTCGTAGCTCTTACGGTTCTCGAGATCCCAATGCATTCGTACCTTAAATGGGACACTCTGTGTATATAAATATATATATATATATATATATATATATATATATATATATATATATATATATATATATATATATTTAAAAACAAATTATAATATAAATTTATTTAATAAGTAAATTTTCTTTTGTGCTTAATAAAAAATAACTCCGATATATTAAATATGTGTATGTTAGAGTATGTGTAAAGTCAATCAGAATTTATGAGCAAAATATGCATGGTTCACTCTATAGTAACATTTCCATCGGGTAACTGGACGACTGTAGTGACATTGACGTCACAACATGGCGACCATTTTACGCTAAAAAATTTAATTACATTATTATCGGTATAAAAATACCAAATATATAACAATTTTTATTTCATTTTCATTTATTTATATTCAAAGTTCATATGCGACATATAATTTCTAAATAGCCGAAGACTTGGACGGCCCCATTTTGTTTCTTTAGTTTTCGTATTATTTTCTCGTGTATTTTATTCGTATCATTTTCTTATTTATTATTTAAGCCGTGGACACCTGCAAAATATTAAAAAAGTTTTCATATTTTGCAGGTGTGCCAACCAAACAACAAATAACACAGATTCAGACAAAAAAGAAACATTAAAAATTCGTAAAACATATCAATGTGCGCATTGCTCCAAAGATTTCTTCCAAAAAAGTTCCCTCGAACGCCATTTTCGTATTCACAAAAACGAGCGCCCATTTACTTGCGAAGTGTGTGGCAAAGGTTTCCGTGATAACAGCGCGTTAATACGTCACATCCGGCATGTACATATCCGAACTAAAGACTTCCCATGTGACATCTGTCGGATGAAATTCGCATCAGCCGCGACGAGGGACGACCATCGCCGATCTCACACGAAGGAGTGCCCGTTTACGTGTCACATTTGCGGCAAAAATTTCGGAAGAAAAGCGAGTTTATATATTCACAGCAAATTACACAATGATGTGTTTCCGTTCAAGTGTAGTGTGTGTGACAAAAAATTTCGAAGACGGCAGGAGTTAGTGTACCATGTAACGACGCATAGTGGCGAAAAAAAGTTTGCGTGTGATAAGTGTGGAAAGTGTTTTAGGTTAAGGACATTTTTAAATCAACATATGTTGATACATTCCGAGAATAAACCGTTTAAATGTGAAGTTTGTGGGGTTTCGTATAGACAAGCGAGGTATCTGAGGAACCACAGTTTGAAACATGACAAAAATGGATAAATATAAATTTCGAAATGACGGTTTTATAAGAATTGAGATTATGTTTTTTGAGGAGCATTCATTTATTTTTATTTCAAAATATTAAAATAGCAAAGTTGGTAACACTTAACAGTTTCAGTAAACAATTGATATTTGATTTATTTTGACATTTTAACAACAGTTATTTACAGGTTAGGGTAGAGTTAAAATTTATATTTATTATGTTATGAATATACAAATAAATACCTTAAATTTTAATTTAAAAGAGTGCTTTACTGTTTGATGTAAATATTTTACTATAAAAAATCTAATAAATAAGTGAAAGATATTTGACACTTTGTTACCAAATTCACAATTTAAAAAATCCCCAAAAACATATGGGATCCGCAGAATTCGTTGGCGGCCGGTAAGATGACATGTCAAATTTGTTACATTCTGAATGAGAGTTTCCTGGCCCAAAATAATGTTAAGAGTTCAACTTAACACGACTTTTAAGTTTGTTCCTTTGTTAAGAAACATAGTTGAGGGGCAACAATTCGTAAATTCGGGTTTAACGGGTTAATTTTCTCTAAAGAAGGATGGTCTTCAGCTAAAGCTGCTTTTCGAACATGTTCAAAAGGAGTATGTTGCCAAACCATATCTCGAATATGTTCGTCGACTAAAGATGTTTGACATGCTTCATTGGGACAACTACTCGTAAATCTGCAATCAGTAGCTAAACCACGTAATTCAGCAATCCATTCTGCATGAGATCAGACTTTTTACGTGCCAAAATTTATGACGTGCAATTATTAATGGAATTGGTTTCTTAAAATGTTCTGATAATTTATTTGTCATTTCCTCAAATTTTAAGGAGTTTAAATTATCAGTACCAAACAACTTCTGTAATAATTCGTAAATATATGTTCCAACCCATGAAAGAAAATATGATTTCTTTACAGAATCATCCGACAGACGATGTGCTTCGAAATGATGATTTAATCGCTTAATCAGATAATATTCCCATTGATCAGTTTTTGGCATAAATTCAGGGAAAGATGGTAGATTAGATGGTGCTGTGACATTGTTTCCACTGTCAGTTGTAGTAGTAGAACTGTTTGATTTCTCGTATAACAAAATTTCAAATAATATTTGCATTTATTGCTGTTGGAATTGATCTCCAAAAAATTAATAATTTACTGCGTCTCAGACATGGTAGAAGTAGATTCTTTATCTCCGTCACTTTCAGCCATTGTGAAATTATAATAAAAATATCTAGGTACGAAGAATCCTCGTCGCCAATATGTTATGTTCCTTAAAATACACGATTATATTGAAATAAATGACAAGACCTTTGTTTGACACATGTAATTATTTAACTCGAAAAAACAACTAACAAACTATGTTACATGACATCAATTAGGCTATGAATCTAACAGAAAATATAGAATATTATATTTATATTATTATATTTTGTGTAAAAACCGGGTCGCAACAAAACCTGACATCTAGCGGCACACTGTATGAACTCGCCCAGTTAGTTAGCCATTCTTCGTAATGCATTGGAATACGTCGTGCACTCACCTAAAATATAGATACTACACCGTATTCACAGCTCTTGAAAATAAAAATAAACATAAGACATAAGCACAAGGATTTGCAAATGTAATATTTTACACAAATATAAGCACAAGCATAGCAATTGTCATTTGAGCTGTCAATTTACATTCTGGAAAAAGAATTTAAAATTAATTATAAATAAAAAAAATCGTATTAAGAAAAAGAGTTAAACTATTATTCACGAAAGATGACTATTCGAGGTCATTTGTGAGGCGTCTGATATAATATTACTTGCACATAACTTCATTGGATTTCGTTTGCATAGGCGTGTAACATGAAATATTTATGGACACATTTTAACAGAAAAAATAAGAATAATTCATTTGAAAATTATGTTTCTTTCTAAATAATGCCCTTCTGAAAGATTTATGTTCTTCACTTATATTTTTGCAAAATACAAAAACATAGACTTAATTTATAAACCAAGGAATAATAATTTGATTTAAACGTCAACGCCACTGGGTAAATATTAGCACAGAGGGCAGTTTAGTCGATAATTAGGTATCTGTAATTCTACGACATACGTCATTATTATTTATAGTGTGTTAGAAAGTAAAGCTACTATTTACGTATATCTGTCACACCACGTAAATTAAATAGACATAGGTCAAATAATCTTTCTCTTTCTAATACAAAATGTTGCTAAGCTACTTCTATAAAGTGTATTGTTTCTTCGAACAAATGACCTTGAATAGTCATCTTTCGTGAATAATAGTGTATATATATGATTACGTAAAGTGCGTTAAAAGGTATAAAGTTGATATTATTGCTTGTGAATTATGTATTTACTAAATGACAGCCGACATTAATTTACGTTTCATTTTCAAAGCTGTGAATAGCAACTTTAAGGCGATTTCGGGCGACATACTCGTTCACTTCTTCGGATTACTTACGGTTAGTTATGGTATGATGTGGTTAATGGTGGCGCCAAAAATCGTTGGTTCACTTGTTGACACCGTGCTTGGTGGTTGTGTATATTCTGCGACATTTAAAACTGTCAAAAATAGTGTCTGACAATTAAAATGCATTAACGGAGAAAGATAGTTTTTTCCATATTTGTCCAAAAAAGAGTCAACGAAAATAATGTCACCTTGCTTGACATAAGACCACGACTCTGACTGTTTTAACATGTCAAAAAAAGAGATGGAAATAGTGAACAGAGAGCTGACCCGACTCGCAAACCCGTTCAGCTGTGAGCACTGATCTACGCATACCGGGTATGTTGTTCCTAGCGCCCGAATGTGTGAACGTACCTTAACGCAACATGCCGCAAGTGAACGGTTGTCACCCGAAATCGCCTATAATGTCTTATTTATAATTTTATGTATATTTCTTAATTTCGTAACCGTGAATGAGCCTTAATTGACATTTTTTCAGTAATTTTGCCTTGTACGTTCATATCTATTTTTATCCATAATATTAACGAAGAGAACAATAACAAAATTAACGAACTTCAAACTAAGAAAACGCGCACAACGAAAACTCTATAATATAAACGAAATGAACATTAATATACTTAACAAACAGAAATTAATAATATGTAATAAATCGTGTACTGTTGACTTTTATTTATTTTATGTTAGACGTCAAGACTTATTTTAATTTTGATGTGGTAAAATATTACTATTTTTAAGTTTGTGTCCGAAATTTGTAAAATATTAACAATTTAACACTTCAAAATCAAAATAAGTTAAAACATTGGTTTCGTCAAATTGACATTGTTTTTGTCAAAATGACATGCGCACACAGCTGGCAGCTGATTCTAAACACGTCAAACGGTTGCTATTTAATAGGCAAAAAAATGATACTTTACAGACTGTCATATTAAAAAAATCGGACGTAATTTGTAAATGTGTTTGTTTGTGTATGGGTGCTGGTGGCATTGGTCTCAGATTGTAAATATTGTCTTCTTTCAGAAAATGCTCCAGTGAAAATCTGAGTCCATGCCCCAGTACCCCGTCGCTCAAAGAGGAGCCCGAGATAGACCAGGAACCAAAACCGGAACCAGAAACATATGCCGACCCTACCGAATCTGCCGACACCACCACAAACTCTCGCAAACGACGTCGCAAGGCCATTCAATTCCAATCCACTGACGGCGAATGGATCAAAACAGAATTTATCCTCAGCAATGATTCATTCGAAATCGAGGCAGACGTCAAATTAGACCCGTTGCACGTTCCTGGACAAGATTCAGACGATCCAGACTTCGAAGAATCGCTGTTAAATTGCAATCATTGCGGACAAATATTCTCCAAAGCAGTATTGTTGAAAAAACATTTAAAAAACTGTGCAAACAAACAAATTAAAAAGAGGGAATATCGTTGCGATTTTTGTAATTTTGTTACTGAAAAAAACAAAGAAGACTTGAAAAAACACATAAAAACTGACCACCCAGAACACTATACAACATTCAGCGAAAAGAAAATTAAAAAGCGCAGCAAAATTGATCAAGAGGAAGTAAATCGCGCTAAAGTCGTCGTAGAATCAAGAACATATTACCATTGCGACATTTGTGGCAAAAATTTACATTCACCCTACACATACATCTGGCATAATCGCATACACACTGGCGAAAGACCATTTATTTGTGATTTATGTGGCAAACAATTCCGTGTGTCTCAAGGCTTAGTCCGTCATCTTCGCGAGACACACGCGGGAATCAAAAACTTCGCCTGCGATTTATGCGGAAGGATGTTCGCCACAAGACGCAACGTAGAAGAACATAGACGAATCCACACAAACGAACGGCCGTATATTTGCGATCTATGTGGCAAAAGTTTCAAACAAAAGGCTTCGCTGTTTGTTCACAATCGATCGCATACGGATTCTTTCCCGTTTAAATGCTCTTATTGCAATCAAGGGTTCAGAACTCGGCCGCCATTGTTGGTACATGAGACGCGGCACACTGGGGAGAAACCCTACGCGTGTGATGTTTGCGGGAGGTGCTTCAGGATTAAGTATGAGCTCAAGAGACATCGATTGATACATTCGGATGAGAAACCGTTTAGTTGTGAAGACTGTGGTGTTAGTTTTCGGCAGAAAAGATATTTGAGGAATCATAATAAAATCAACCATAATAGGGCTACGCCCTGAATAAATTCCTTTAAAATTTCCTAATAATTTTAAATAAAAATATTGTCCAATTAATGTGATTTTTATTGAATACTAGAGGCCGCGATTCAATTTATATTTTAATGTTAATTTGAACATATTTTAAACAGTTTAGGAGTTATGAACCCCTAAAAATGTGAGGTTAAGAAATGGTTCAACATCACGATTTCTGTTAAAAATACGGTGTTTATTCTTGCAAAAATAAACTTTCAAACGTTGATTTATATATTTCCGTTATAAAAGTGGATAAATTTCCGGTTAAAAACTCCTCAAATCTGGGTTCAAAAATTTTATATTTTTGGCTAAAATTGTGATGTTACAAATCTCGATTTCGGTGAAAGATATAGCGTTAATTCTAGTAAAAACAAACTCTGAATGATCGATTTGATATATTAAGATTTTAAAAGTGTCAAAAAGACCTTAAGGATTCCAAAAATAGTATCGAAATTTTGAAAAAAATAGGGAAAAATTTGCCCCATGAAATGCACTTTACTTTGCTCTCAATTTCTCAATCTCCTTATCTTCAAATTAATACGAAATTCGTGTTTAAATAAATATATACAGACTGGTTTATTTTTTATTGTATAGCTTATATCTTCTGAAATATTAAAGATACAAGAAAAAATTATATAGAAAAGTTATTTGATACAACCTGGTCTATAACTTAGCATAAACAATTTTTTTCCAAGGCCTACTAATTTTCCAGAAAAATATTTAACTTTGATTTTTTAAATGGAACAGCCTGTATATTTTTACGGAATAAAATTCTAAATAAATTTCTCTTTACAATGATGTATAACAAGTAAGGGTTTACCTTTAAATTATGTCTAATAAAGCAAATAGAAATACGATAAAAGTAGGCTGTGATATTCTAATGTTTATACCAGTAACATCTGTGACAGAAGTTACAGGTATAAACAATAGAATATCATAGCCTACTTTTATCATATATGTGCAACGAAACGCGGAACATAGGAGTTAACATAGGATTTTAAAAATATACAGAAATTGGCTCTCCTGTACATTTTAGAGCATATGTGCAAGAATGGAAAGTTGTTTAAAATTAATTTTTACTTTTAAAAAGTCATCATTTGATGCAATAGAATGCCTGTAGCACTAGATATTTAAAAAATAAAATGTCATTTTTGTCAAAAATCAGATAGCCATGGAAATAAACAAATAAAACAAACTAAGGTCATAATAGTTGAATATTTAATGCTAAATTATTATAACAATGTAGATTACACCGAAATGAACTGTCAGAATGAAATTTTGTTTCATTGGTTTTTTATTTCCATGGCTATCTGATTTTTGACGAAAATATATTTTATTTTCTAAATATCTATTGCTACAGATATTCTATCGCATTAAATAAAGACTTTTTAAGAGTAAAAATTAGTTTTAATCAACTTTTCATTCATTTACTTTTCATCTAAAATGTACAGGAGAGCCAATTTCAGCACATTTTTAAAATCCTATGTTAAACTTCTATGTTCCGCGATTCGTTGCACACCCGGTATATATATATAAATAAATAAATAAATAAATTGTATTTGGTTATGAATTCGGCTGAAATTTACAGGAAACACTTAAAATTAACTAAAAATCATTTATTTATACTTAAAATTTGTTGAAAATGTTGATTTTTATTGAAAATATTATATTGACAACAAAAAAGTGAGGTTTTGACATTTTAACTCTGGCGGTAAGCGCGTTCTCGAAACTAATGCCAGCTATTCTTATGTAAACTTTGACACGTCCTGAAGCTGAAAGAGCATCCGTACAAAGTTTGGCTTCAATATGTAAATCGTTGTAGATTTGCCTAGCGGTTATTCTTTCACATTTATATATATAAGACTAGCGAATATCTCGCGACTCAATTTATATTTAAATCCCGTACAACACGATTTTAGTGTTAAGTTGAAGATATTTCAAACAGTTCAGGAGTTATGAACCCCCAAAAATGCATGTTGTCATGTTTAATTTCGGCCAAAAATATAAGGTTAAAAATGGTTCAATATCTTGAATTCAAGTAAAAATAGAATATTAATTCTTGCAAAAATGAACTCTGGAGGGTCAATTTGATACATTAATGTATTAATGAAGTATCAAAAAGGCCTTAGGGATTCCGGAAAATAGGGTCGAAATGTTGAAAAAAATTCACAATAACTTCAAATCGTCCGAGCTATTATTATTAATATTATTATTTTGTAAGACCATATATGTAATATTTTAATTGTGTATTATAAATATTGTACATTAGTAAATGTGATACAAATAAAACTGGTCGAAAGTAACAATGGACCTTTTCAATTTAACGGCTATCTCTTTCTATCGCTGCAAATAGTAAGAAAATGGCGCGAACAACTGCCAGTTGGGCTGTCAAACGAAACATCAAAAATATTGCAGTCATTAAACTAAAGTACATACCTGTAGTCTCAGTGAAAATTTGCATCGTTAGACATTTTAATTTCAATAAAAGCTTTTGTAACTTATTTCGATAAGATTTTTTCAAGTGGTCCGAGATATTCTCACATTTTATGTCTAATTTTTTTTAGAAACAAACGCCATAGATCTCAGTTGTTCTTACTATGCGCAGATCCCCATTGCGCATATCTTTTCTCTTTTTTTTTTTCTTGAAAAATAATATTAAAACTTCTCAAATTTGGTATTTAAAACTCGTATATGATTGGAAACAACACATTAGATTTTGGAGGAAAAACAATAAAATATAATCCAAAATTTCGTATTACAGATTTTTCTATTTATTGGAAAAACAAATTAGATTTTGTTTACAAACCATCAACCGCAAGTGATACGTTACTTAAAGCCTAAAGCTCATTGCTCTTATTTATACATGAAATTGGCGGGAAACAAATTAGATTATATAGGTAGGTTTATTTGAACGAAAAATAAAACAAATATAGCCTAATTTTACTTACAGATTAAAAGCAACAAATGAAGACAAAATCCCCGCGAAAGCAGAAGAAGTGTACGAATATTTAAACGTAGAACTTATCTCTGAAGAAGAATATAACCTACAAATTTCTTGTACATTATGCAGTCAAAATTTTCACAGAAAAGGCGATCTAAATCGTCACTCCAAATATTGCAGGATGAAAAATATCAAAGATAAAGATATTTCACACGATACAAACACTAAAAAAGACAAATATTGTCGGGTTCGACGCAAGAAAACCGACATAATCGCTGAATACTTCTGCAATATTTGTTCCAGAGGTTTTACACGGAAATTCGACATGTTAAAGCACCGCAATAATCAACATAAAATCACTTTAGAAGCACAAACTATTCCGCAATCACAAAATAGATTATCAGATACAGAATTTCAAACGAGTGAACATCAATCAAATAAGGTAAAAGCACTTGAAGTTGACAGTGTATTTTTCCTTTCGTATTAATGAACTATTTATTTCAAAATTATCATTCAAAGAAATATAAAAATATCAAGGTTGGTAACATTGTTGCAGTAAACATTTGAAATTTATTTTCCTTAGAGTAAGAAAAACGGAGAACTTTTAAACAGATGTAAAATTCTCAACGAAGAAGGAAAAGAATACTACAAATGTGAAATTTGCAGCAAATTAATTCATCTTTCTTACAATTTTTTACGCCATCAAACAATACATACAGGGGTTAGGGCGTATTGTTGCCATATTTGTGGAAAAAGTTACCGGACTTCGAGTATACTTAACAGGCACATCAACGAACTACATAATAAGGTTAGAAAATTAATAAACGTTTTTGGTTAAAGTTCTGTGTTTTTGGAAGTTTCAAAAAGTAATAATTTATTCGTGGATAACATATATAACAAAAGTTTTGGGAAAAGTTTGACCTCTTCATCAAATCAAGCGCCGTGAAAACATTTTCTCGAAATCTTAATCGTGCGGAAACCAGGCACTTTCTAAGAATCCTGTTTCCCTATAGTACATTAAAACACAAGTATCATAAGGTAAACTATTATTCACGAAAGATGACTATTGAAGGTCATTTGTTCGAAGAAAGAATACACATCACTTTATAGCAGTAGCTTAGCAACATTTTGTATTAGAAAGAGAAAAATTATTTGACATGTCTATTTAATTTATGTGGTGTGACAGATATACGAAAATAGTGGCATTACTTTCTAACACACTATAAATAATAACGACATATGTCGTAGAATTACAGATACCTAATTATCTACTACACTGCCCTCTGTGCTCATATTTACCCAGTGGCGTTGACGTTTAAATCAAATTATTATTCCTTGGTTTATAAGTTACCCCTATGTTCTTGTATTTTGCAAAAACAAGTGAAAAACATAAATCTTTCAGAAAGGCATTATATTTAGAAAAAAACATAATTTTCAAATGAATTATTATTTTTTAAGTTAAAATGTGTCCATAAATATTTCATATTGCACGCCTATACATACGAAATGCAATGAAGTTATCGCAAGTAATATATCAGACGGCTCACAAATGACCTTGAATAGTCATCTTTCGTGAATAATAGTTTAATCTGTTAACGTACGAGTCCAAGTTTGGAAAACGAGCCGCTAGACGAGTTTTACAAAGGACGAGTGCGTTAACAGGCCTTATGATACATGTTTTTATACTATTTTTTCTATTTAGGTAATTTTATAATTATTTTTTTTTAAAGGAATTGTCAAAAATATGTCTTGGTGGTTTTTTTTTGTCAGTTATGTTGGTATCGCTTCCCGCTAATTTGAAATTTCACATTTTGACAGTTTGTGTATTGTGTGATTCTAACTGATTATTTATATTAAAACATTGTATCAAGCATTATATAATTATGGAAGAGGAAAACCAATACTTACAATGTACACCGGTTTATTAATGAACCACCTGATTTGACATATCTTGTAATAAAGGTAAATTTATCAAATAACGAATCGGGATCCCTGCTCCGTGTAGGTTATTATCATAAATAAAACTCTTTGAATAATGAAATACTTTAATGAACAATTTATTGATCTACACTTTTACATTCCACCATTTTGTCAACACATCCACTGCTCAGTTGCAGACATAACAGCAACAGCTGTTCTTAACATTGTTCAATACAAAACGTATTTTGTATTTGTACATGGCACTTAAGTCTAAATCACATTTAAAAATTTAATATTCGACAGTTCGTCTCGACGTGGAACTGGAAATCATGAATCGTAAAATTTTCATATTTACTTGTAAGTAGCCACAAAATGAGTTGACAGTGTCAACATTTCAAGTAACGTGCACCATACATTTCAAAACCTGCCTGATATAACAATACAATCAGCTGAAAATTGCAATATTACCATAAAATTGTAATAAATAAAATTTACTGTTTAAATTGTTTTGACAAAACAAATCTGAGCGCATTGTTTCTTTTTTCATAATTTTTTAGTTGATAGATTTTAACTTCACAGATTCTTCATTCTGAACTAACACAGCTATAGCTATAAATTTCTATTCTTTCTAGTCCTATCACCTAGAGAAAAGATAAAAATCAATAATTAGAAGTAATATTTCAACATAAACAACTTACCATTTTGAGGTTATATGTAATTCATCTGTCATGACTACCACCTCTAGAATACGAAAGGCGCCAAAACAGTACGTTATACATCTTCTAAACGTGGTGTTTTTAGTAATAAACAGTGCTTTTATAGTCGCGTTCTTTTTACCACTTTTTACATGAGATCTTAGTTCATCTCAGCTCACCTCAGTTGCCTCGCTAATTTTGACCGTTCTTTTTATCCTAACGGAGATGAGATAAAGTGAGACTGAAGTGAGAAGAGTTCCACCCCCCTTCCCGTTTCTTAGCCACCTCTGGAGGTTGTGCTTGTTGAGTTTTTAATCTTAGATGAATGGTGGGGATAAATGTTTTGCCGTCACATACAATTAGTTTGATTATTATGATTATTTATTTATTCCTTTAATAAATATTATTATTTGAAGAATAAATAAATATGCAGACAATTCCGTGGAAAATAATATAGCAAAGAGACGTAAACTTCATAGAATTGAAAATTATGTGGAAGTTATAGTACTGTATAATTTAAACATTTTAGAATGTGTCGCACTATATGTTATTATGTAATAGACAGAATAATAGAAGCCTAAATAATGCCCACTCATAGTGGGCGATCCAAAATAATACGTGAAAATATCGTGGTTGACCGTTGAAAAGTATCACAGACATCCAGCGGACATCAGTCGTTCAAGTTACCAACAAAACTTGTCTTTTGTCGTTCTTTTTACTTCATAAACATCTCACTTGATCTCAACTCAGTTCATGTCAAACTCATCTCATTTTGAGATGAGATGAGGCAAATGATAAAAAGAACGCGACTAATATTTCAACATAAACAACTTACCATTTTGAGGTTATATGTAATTCGTCTGTCATGACTACCACCTCTAGAATACAAAAGGCGCCAAAAACAGTACGTTTATACATCTTCTAAACGTCGTGTTTTCAGTAATAAACAGGGCTTTTATAGACTCATAAGAACACCGAAATAGAAAAAACACAAGACACTAAAGCGGCGGAAAGTCAGTCCTAATCTTTGTAGCCGTACTGTATATTATTCAGCAAAAATAGATGTTTTTATCAGTTTTTTGTCTTCCAATGAACATAGAACTTAATTAAGACAAAAATTCACGAATGTAAATTAATTATAAATTTTAAAATTAAAGGTTAGGAAGTTCACGTGTGACATCTGTCAAAAAAAATTCCCGTCTAAAGCAACTTTACAAGACCACAAAAATATCCACAGCAACAATCGGCCATTTTGCTGTGACTTATGTGGCAAAAGTTTCAAACAAAAATCATCTCTTTATATCCACAAAACGTTTCATACAAATGAGTTTCGTTTTACCTGCAAAATTTGCTCGAAGAAATTCCGCAGAGCTAGGGACTTAAAGGTCCATCATTGGATTCATACTGGTCACAGACCATATGCGTGTACAGTTTGTGGAAGTATGTTTCGTCTCTCGCAAGATCTAAAGAGACATTCACGCATTCATGGAAAACTGGAGTATATGTGTGATGATTGTGGCGCGAGTTTCAAACATCCACGATCGCTGAAGAATCATCAGAAGGCTCACAGTCAACCATCGATGGAAGATATTGCTTAATGACGGTATGGGTTATTTTTGTAATCTTATATATAAAAGTGAAAACTTATCGACAAATTTTGTAGAGATGTTTTTTCAGCTTCCGTCAAAATTTTGTATATTTATATTAATTTCAGAATTTTACGTAAGATAAATATTGGTTTGGAAAGCGACCTTACCGACAGAGTCAAAATGACACAATATAGTTCGAGCATTTTGGCGCTGTAATTTCGCCGAATGTTTTTGAGATGTACATGATTTTTAACCACACTTTTCTGCTGTCAATCAAATATTTTTATTAAAAAATAAACAATTTCGACAAAAGTATAAATAAAATATTTCATGGTTTCATTCCCCTCGCCAATAAAAATCTTTAAATTTCATACAAACGTACGTGGTTTCTATTTGACATTCAAACAATTATTATTTGGTTTACTTTAGTTGTGTCGGTATTTTCTGCATTTATACAGGATGTTTCCTTTAAAACAACCAGCGCTTTTTTGGGTAAACTAATGACTTTAGAAAAAAATGTTATATACAAGAAATGATAAGAATAAGGGGCTAATTTACTAATAATAACAAACCAAAAATTCAACCAGTGGTTCTCAAACGGCAGAGCAAAATTATATTTTTTTAAATGGTATCCTATATAATTTTTTAGTCCATTAGATAGAGATTTTTTTCTGATTTCAATGATATAAATTTGGTATAGGGCTGTATAACAATTATTTCGAGAAAAATGATATTAAAATAGTACATTAAAACACAAGTATCATAAGGCAATCTGTTAACGTACGAGTCCAAGTTTGAGTAGAAATAAAATAAATAAGTATCCATAGAAACTACATAGAATTAGCGAATAAAAAGAAAAGTAGTTCGTTTGAAAAAAAAATTTTTAATGTGTCATTCGGAATAAAAGTGCCTTGTGTGCCTCGCATGCAATTGTCCGACTCGCTTCGCTCGTCGTGCAAACTTCCATGCTCACCACACAAAAAATCACTTTTACTCCTAATAACACAATATACTATTTTATGGTTTAATATATGTATAAAATATTCTGCTGAATAAATGGTTAAAAAAATATAGCATTCCATTTAAAATAAGAAAGTTAGCGTCTACTTCCGGTTAAACCGGAAGTTCTACTGCTTTGAAAATATTTTAGTTGAAACGGACATGTCGAAAAATCTCTAAATACCAAATTTTGTAAAATAATATTGAATAGTTTTTAAAATAACAATAGCGTAAGATCGTCCTGGGACATTCTGTATTTACTGCATATTATGTTTCTATTATTGGCAACATTGTGTGGCAAGCATATAGTCAGATATTTTCCCCTATTTAAACAAACTTTTCATTTGAAAAAAGCGTGCCAGGGTAACAAACTAATTTTTAATTTTTCCAATGAGAGTGTTTGGTGCCCATTGTGCGAATTAATGGCAGCACTGGACTAGCATATTTTCTGGAAGTGTGTAGTGAAATACGTACACGTAGTATAGCGCGCTAGCATAAAGTGGAACTAAATTTGCAGAATTTGTTAAGAAAATTGATAGTTCGCGCCAACACTAGTAACGGGGTTAGGTCCATAAATGAAAATGCGTTCTGTTGTGTTTGTAAAAGTAAAACAAACTTGCATGCGAAAGATAGAATAGAAAGAAAGTTATGGTTATACGAATTAAAATTAAAAAAATATGCTCCAAACTCGACATTTGTTTGCTCTCAGCATTTTGAGAAAACAGATTTCCTCACAGAAAGTTATGATACTGGTAAGACTTTCGTGAGGCTTATAAATATCTAAAACTTGTTTATGTTAATTATTTGTAAATCAAATTTTCATGAATACAAGGAGAATTTTGAGAAGAGGTGCAGTGCCAATAATATTTTCCCCGAAGTACAAAACAAAAAAAATCAATTAAATTTCACCTTACATAGTCAAAACAAAATAACCTGGCTGTTAATTAAATGACTTTTTCTTCCTCTTACACTCGCACCACGGCATCTTCATGCAGTTTTCAGCGTTTCTAATTTCCACAAATTATAATTATCTTTATCCGACATTCTCACAAAATTTAAATAACATCACAACAAAACTTCGTACATAAACGAACGAAGATGCAAAATGAACTATTACAAACTAATTAAAGTGAAAAGATAATATTCAACAATAATATATTTATTCAAATTAATATTATTTATGAACTAAATATACAATATATATTGAATAGTTCACATGTTATAAAGTTACAACTTTGATGATACCAATTCAAATATTCCCGGGCGTAGGTCGCTAGTCCGTTGCTGCCATCTACGATAAGCTTTGCCCAAACGCTCCCATTAAGTTGGCAAAACTGACTTATTTTCTCTGTACTATTCTTAGGAAAAATAGGAAAATATATGCCTTTTTAATTAATGGATTCAAATCACAATCCGGAAAGCAACAATAGTAAACAGGCATAATTAAAAAATATACATTTCGCTCTTTACAAAAGAATCACAACTACAAAACATTAGTTTGGGGTTATCTGTCAGTGACAGGAGAGTAAACAGGCGTTTAAAAATTTTAATGTTTATTTTATTGATTATTTATATATTATAAGGGCAGAATCCAGTAGTTAAACATGAAATGAAACTTGCAAGATAAAAATTATCGTTCATTTACGTCTACATAAAACAATATTTTGCTTTAAAAATACAAGATAACATTGGTTTCATTTCCGCTGTACTCCCAAGCCTATGATTGGTGCATTCTGAGCATGCGCATTGAGATAGTAATATGGTCTATTGACAGCTTATTTTTTTGATAAAATTAGTGTTCTATTTTTTTCAGATGTATTGAAGAAACAAAGTACTTATGTGAATATTGTTCGTACATGATAGAAGATGAAAAATTATTTAATAAACATTTAATTAAACATAGTAAAGATATGGAACTAATTAAAAAACATGTTCATATTAATAGAAAAGATTACTGCAATCAAATAAATAGTAACAATTTTAAACAAAATATAGAGTGTGAAATTTGTTGTAAAAAATTTAAACAAACATCAAATTTAAATGTGCATTTATTGTCTCATATCAAAGATTTTGTCTGTTATGTTTGTTGTAATAGTTTTATTAACAATTTTCAATTGGAACAACATCTGTCATTTCACACAGAAGAACAAATTTTCAATTGTAAAAACAATCCAGCCACTGTCATTTGTCCATACACAAACTGCTCTCAATTGTTTCACTCAAAACAACAGTTGTACCAACATAAACAATCGCACGAAAACATAACCCAATACTGTTGCAATAAATGCCCGAAGAAATTTAAACATTTGAAACAGTTGGAGAGACACTGCAACCAACATAAAAATACAAAATGTTCCATTTGCAATAGAGAATTCTCTTCTAAAGTTGTTTTGAGTGAACACATGCGACTACATTCAGGCGTGAAGCCATTCCAGTGTGAAGTTTGCCAGATGAAGTTTCGATATAGAAGTGGTCTTGTGGTCCATAAGAAATCGCACTCAAATCAACGGAAGTACAAATGTGGACAGTGCGAAAAAACATTTACAAGGTAAGATATTTCTTTTACAAATTACAAAATCAGACCTCTGCATTATTATCTTTATTTAATTTTGCCTTATAAAGTCATCTTTATTTCCTTGGATATGGGCCATTAAAGTTGTTGTTTTATAAACAATTTTATTTCACTAGCGTTTTAAAGGATTTTATTTCACTAGCGGTTTTAAAGTGTCAACTAACATTGTTGGAATAAATTCAAATATTCAACGTATACGCGCTGTTCCGTCAAAAAGAAGAAGGTTATAATTTTATATAACGTATGTCTGATTTGATTCATTTCTTTGTCATATGACAAATAGACCATTTCAGAAATAAGTTTTTTCATTTGTTTCTTAATAATTTCCAATATTTTCATCCCAATAAATTAATAATTCGTCTTTTATTAATGTTTAAAACAAAAGAATGTGGACTTGTTATATATCATTGAAAAGCTCATAAATTAAGCAAAAAGACGAGACTATTTTCAACACAGGTTCCCATTTAAAAAATCATAAGTTTGTGTTATATCTCGAGAATTATGAAGTTTTCAAAAAATCTAATTACGCCATTTTATTCTATCTACAAAACAGTAAAAAATTTGTAAAAACAATTTTTCTCCAACTATCATAATAAATATGAGATATTTTCAAAATGAGCGAAAAACGAGTTTTTGCCTGTAGCTCAGAAACAAAAGAAGATCGAAAATTCCTGTGGTGACAATTAAACTTTTCTTAAAAAGTTGACCCTGGAATGTGCAAACGGTTTTGATCTATCGTTAATATTACCCGATACCTTAAAAAAACATTGAAAATGAGACACCTGTACACTGTATAAACTTGTAGAGAATTTACTGTCGTTCTCTACGTTCCAATTTATTTATTTTTTTCCTTAAACAATTCAACCCATGGCCACCACAGATCACTATGGCAACGCATAAAAAAACACTTAGCGACTAGATACCCGTAAGCGATTAGCGACATTTCAAGTTTCTGATTTCATTTATAAAAATCTTACACTCAAATCGGAGAAGTTTATTATGGCAAAATTAAATAAACAGTTGTATTACAAATAAATTGTGAAAAATTGTCAGCCATCGGGATTCGAACCCGAGACCCCTATCTTGCCGGGACAGTGCTCTTACCAACTAAGCTATAGGGGTTTCCACTATTTTTCAATTTTTTTATATGTTATTCCTCATGAAAACTTATATGTATTACAATAAATAAAACATTTTTATCATAACAAGGTTTTCTGTAAAAAAAAATATTGAAAACAGTATTTTTTGCAATTCATTTGAACGGCCAATTTTTACCGCCCCGACAGCGCGTAAAAGGCCGGCTAATGTAGCTAATGCTCAACAGATGGTGCATGAGTCTCTACTGGCGTCATCTGTCAATTGATGGTGTACTAACACTCTTCTATTACAGTTTTCTTGAACTAACGCATAGGGGTAAGGATAGGAGTTTTCACTGAACTACAAACAAATGTTTTATTTCAAACTGACTTTGTTTGTGACCTTACAATTCTTAGAATTAAAGAACTGAACTTCGAATCTTTCGAGTACGACGTCAAGATAATAAGACTTACAAAATATTTGGAGAGATAAATTATATCATACATAATTTATAATTTAATTTGTTACGAATCCCTCGTCAACTGAACATCTGAGTGGAATGTTTGTATCCTGGTTTTTCCACAAATATTCTTTTACGGGTGTTTCAACTTGTAAATAATTATAGGCAAAGGCATAACTTCTGGTAATCCCTTGAATTCGTTGCTAGAGATTTACCAAATACTTTACAAATATTTAATCCACGAAATACAATAATCTATAAAATACGTATACCTTAGAAAATGCTTTACCAATATAACATACGGCAAATAATAATAATATTAATAATTGTATGGTATTCACATTTTTAACTAGTTTACCTACCTACTTCATTATTTTTACCTTCCGTCACCTTTAGGTAAGGAAGGTATTGTCTCTGGTCAAAAAATTCGGCGGTGAGTTTTTGACGAATAAGCACGTTTTAGGGTCCCTAGAATACGATTTTACTATTTTTACGATGTTGTCTGTATGTGTGTGTGTGTATGTATGTGTGTGTGTGTGTGTGTGTGTCTGTGTGTGACAAAATTTTCTAATGCGATAACTCTAATACTACAATTCCAAAAATTATAATTCTTTCGTATTCCTCTTCGTTACATCCATGTGAAGAGCTGATTAGATTTTGGTTATAATTGGTCTACCGGAAGTACCCTCATTTGAAGATTTTAACAGTTTTTTTTTGAAAAAACTATGTTAAATATCATTTTTTCACATTTAATGTTATTATAAATATTAAAGAATTATTTATTCTCTATACGATTTGAATGCATTTTATACTTTATATTAAATGGATATAGAGTTAAAAAATTATAAAGAAATTAAATATCATATATATTAGTCAGCTTTGCTATAACTCTGGAAACAGCTGCGATACATTAATAAAATTCTGATTGAAAGGTGTCAGTGTCAAGTGCAGTTGACAGTATGTTTATGTTATAATTTTACTGGAAATATAGGATCTTTTGTTAGAAACTTTCTGTATGGAATTAGTAAAAAATACATACTACTGCCTTAAGGTAATGTACAAGAAATATAATCTTTTGCAAGGAACTTTCTGTATGATATTTATACAAAATACATAGAACTGACGGAAGGTAATGTGCTGGCCACATCAGATTTTTTAAATATAATGTTTCAATTTGAATGTACTGCCATCTATTATCACATAGGAAGATATTGAATGTATTTGATGTATGTAGGTAAAATCGATTATTGTAAACTACTCCCATCACACATATATATATATATATATATATATATATATATATATATATATATATATATATATATATATATATATATATATATATATATATGTATATATATATATATATATATATATATATATATGTATATATATATATATATATATATATATATATATATATATATATATATATATATATATATGTATATATATATATATATATATATATATATATATATATATATATATATATTGACGGATAACATAGAAACTAAAATCGAACCGGCAAATGACGTCACTGGCTGGCAGCGTTTCAAACGTATTAAATTGTTTTCATTCATTTTTAAAAAATTGGAAACATATTTAAGTAGTGTTTTCAGAAATGTTTTATGATATATTTTAGTGTAATAGTATTATTTTTCAATATTTTGATTACGGTGGAAACCCCCATTGGCTGCTCTCCTCTGGATGGCTGAACAATCTTTCACTTTTAAAGTCGTATAACTGCTGAGGATATTATTAATCGTCACATGATTAGATGTGGGGTTGCCAAGCTACCACTGCGTTTAAACATCTAGTGAACGATGTCATAATTTACTCAAGGCCCTACCACACCAAATTCTAATATTAACAATGAGTTAACAGTTTGTATATTTGAAATAAATTGTGAAAAATTGTCAGCCATCGGGATTCGAACCCGAGACCCCTATCTTAAAAGTGAAAGAATGTTCAGCCATCCAGAGGAAAGCAGCCAATAGCTTAGTTGGTAAGAGCACTGTCCCGGCAAGATAGGGGTCTCGGGTTCGAATCCCGATGGCTGACAATTTTTCACAATTTATTTCAAATATACAAACTGTTAACTCATTGTTAATATTAGTTGTATTACACTCGCGGTTAAAATGAATGTTTAACTCGCGGCATTAAAACGCTCGCGTTCCGCTCGCGTTGTTAAATGTACCGCTCATTAAACATTCATTTAATCCGCATGTATAATAAATAACTATTATAACACCGTTGATGTTATGATTTTAAAGGTCAAATTACCTGCGAGAGCATCTCCGAATCCATTTGAAAGTGAAACCGTTTGCTTGCCAGTTCTGCGACATGAAATTCACTCAACAAAATGTGCTCAACACTCATACAGCTAGAAAACACCGCACATGCCCCATCTGTCGACAACCAATAGGAAACATACTAAAAATAAGAATGCATTTGTGGAAAATGCATAATGAACATTATCAACAATTTATTAACGGAAATATAACAAAAATACTATAATTATTTATTAATTCTCGAACAAAATAAATTTGTTAATCTTAAATGTTGTTATTTAGCAATAGGGGATTCCGATCGTGACGTCACAAAGTGCGCCATTTGCGGTTAAATCTTGAACTATGTGGACAAATAGACATTTTCTGTTGGCATGTGTTCGGTTAGTGATGAAAATAATTTTTTTAGTGCAGAGTTAATGCCAGGGGCGAAATTAAAAAAGAAAAATATTGAAAATCATTCTGTGAATGACCTAAAATAGATGGATAATATCGTGGTCTGAAAAAAGGCGGAAAAAGAGCAATCTTATTTTAAGGTTTTAGTTTCGGTATTTACTGATTTATACTAACTCAAATGGGGTATTCCGACATTTTTAAAAAATATTCTTTTTCATTAGTACATACCCGTAGGATTCTGAATATCTAATTTTCAGTAAGAAAATGAATACATCACGTGAGATATGAATTTTTAAAAATTTCATCACAATTCAAATTTTCTTATCATTGGCGCGCTTATGACGTCAAATCGATAGTGACATCTGCAACAAACTTCAGCGTCTAAATCCATATGTTCATGACAGCCATTTGCTTTTTACACATAGTTTCAGTATTAGCGTGTATTACAGTGTTTGTTTGTGGTAAAAATACGAGTAATATTTCATAATTATGGAACCTGATTATACAAAGACTGACTCTGGTAATTTACCTGGTGTGGATTCCGCCATGGTAAATCAATATTTTCTCCATAACTCACAATACGTGAGTGCAGAAATACGTAACGTTAAAAGGCGAAGGTATGTTTTGTTCGCGAATTTGCTGCAAATAAAGTAGACGAAATGTCAAACAAGAAATATACGCGCTTGTTAACTACTGTCACCATCTATGATTCTAAACGTAAATATCTACCGTGAAATGAGCAACAAATTATCAATTTCACGTCACAAATTTCAAGGACGTTTCTAGAGCTGTAAAAATTCCAATTTTCTAACAATAAATTATGAATTAAAAGTTTTTATTAAACATGTTTTATTATATTTTCCTACTTTATGAAGATGTAAACTATAGAAAAATGTTATTATTTTGCATTATTTCCATATCACCAGAATACCCCATTGTTTCGAAGTTTTCAGAAATCAAAATTATATGAATGCGGGACGCAGTGATAATATATTACCCTGTATTGATGGTGGTAAATGGGTATCTGCAGCAATTTCATGTACGTGTGTGCTAGTTGTTGTATATAAAGTGGGGCAATTTTCCATCTTATAACCTATTTAACTACGGTCACATATACCACTACTTCCAAGAAACCATTTAGTTTGATGTAGTTACGCATAAACCATGAGAGATAAGATCGGCTTGGAAATTGGCATAAAATTAACTCCTCTCATATATTTTTTCTATTTATTCTTGTAATCACTTTTACAGAGGCCATACGCGTACCTAATACCCTCGCTAATACCCATATTTTTAATATAAAACACAAATTTCACAAGGCTGTCAACTTGACAGCACGATGACAGTTACTTGTATGTCCACATAGTTTATAAAAATACCGCGACGGGACGCTTAACATTCGCTTAATCGGAATCCCCTATTACATTTCCTAAAATTTTTGTTTGCCTCCAATAGGGCGCGAGCAGATACCTGATTCGAGCGACCTTGAAGTGTTTTGAATCAGCTGATTTGTGTGCACGTGGTCACTTTGACAAGAACAATGTTTTGACTTATTTTAATTTTGAACTCTTTAAAAGTTTTCAGGCAGTAAAACACAAGAAATTAAAAATAATAACTTCGTAACAGTTCAAAATTAAAATAAGTCAAAACATTGGTCTTGTCAAAGTGACACGCGCACACAAATGAGCTGATTCCAAGCATTTCAAGGTTGTTCAAATCACGTGTCTGCTCGCGCACTTTAATTATTGTACTGAAATATAAATAAAAATATACATATATTAAAGATTGTTTATTTAATGAATATTCTGAGCTCGCGACTAAAGTAACATTATGCCCAACGGACGACATCTATCCTTCGGGCTAGATCCTCGTCGCCCACCTGGCATTATCATCATCGTAACGCCCTTGATACATAATAGTTATTTGTATCACTAGGCCAAAAAAATTGCGAGACCGAGTTTATTTTGTAAATACGATATCTTGCAAAACAGTTTTTGGGCGTGTGATACACAAGATTTTTTGTACTGACTTCTCCATAAATTCTTCGTATATTTCTCTACACTTTATTCTATGTTACATAACCTAAAAAATAAACATATTTTTATCGGTTTTGCATTGCAAGTTTAATTACAATTACTTACATTTGAGCTTAAAATGCGTAATTATACGCATTAGTTATATAAACTATTATTCACGAAAGATGAATATTCAAGGTCATTTGTGAATCGTCTAATATTTCTTGCATTTCATGTACATAGGCGTGTAACACGAAATATTTATGGACACATTTTAACTGAAAAAATAAGAGTAATTCATTTGAAAATTATGTTTCTTTCTAAATCATGCCTTTCTGAAAGATTTATGTTGTTCACTTATGTTTTTGCAAAATACAAAAACATAGACTTAATTTATAAACCAAGGAATAATAATTTGATTTAAATGTCAACGCCACTGGGTAAATATTAGCACATAGAGGGCAGTGTAGTAGATAATTAGGTATTTGTAATTTTACGACATACGTCATTATTATTTATAGTGTGTTAGACAGTAATGCCACTATTTACGTATATCTGTCACACCACATAAATTAAATAGACATAGGTCAAATAATCTTTCTCTTTCTAATACAAAATGTTGGTAAGCTACTGCTATAAAGTGATGTGAATTCTTTCTTCGAACAATTGACCTTGAATAGTCATCTTTCGTGAATAACAGTATATATTTTATATACTTTCGCATATTTTTAATGGCGGAAACTTAATTGTATCACGTGAAGTTAATTGTAGTTACAAAACAAACTAGTCCTAAAGTTGGAACTTATAATTAATATATACGAGATATCAGTAATGACAGCATATTATTATTTTTATGACAAAATTTAGTTATTTAAGTTACAACAATTAAAGATTTATCTCTCAAATTTGTAAACATTTTACTAATTCTTGTGTTGAAAATAATCTTAAATTGACATATCACCAGAACAGTAATGTCCACAGAACACCGCAATGCCAACTTCTTTTGCCAGCCAAGGTCAGCAACAGCGCATTTCTGGACGATTTTGAGTTCTGTAATACAAGTCAAAATGGACGGAGGTACGAAAAAAACATTTTTTTATGGAGGACCAAATGAGTGAGTTCCGCGCGGTCGAAATCCCAGCCGGTCGAAATGTACCCCCACCACTTTGTCCGTTCTACAGAAATTCAAATATTTCCACGCCGTCGAATCCCACCCGGTCGAAATGTTACACGATACAAATCCGTCGCCCCCTTAGACCAGGAATAGAGGGGGAGACAGGGCATGCAATGTATTTCGCCATAAGACGACTTTCCAAATCATCCTAGCGATTTTCGACCTTATTGAACTGTCAGAATCAGCCGCAAAAGGCTAGTCGGCCAGATGTGTTACATACGTGTGCAGTCTAACGAATAAGTTTTCACTGTCAACAAGCGTCACCTACCGTTTTAACTTGTCCGTTATTTACATTACGTTTTTTTTTTTTTTATTAATATTCTTTCGTATTTATTTTAGTTTTATAAAACAAAATCAAGATAATTTGTAGTTATGGATAATCAAGTATTTATTTAGATTTGGCCAATTGTAACATAACAGTATTTAATTGGTCGACTAGCCTTTTGCGGCTGATTTTGACATTTCAATAAGCTTCAAAATCGCTCAGATGATTTGGAAATATACGCGTGACTATGCCTTGTCTCCCCCTTTATTCCTGGTCTAAGGTCGCCCCCGTACCGCTCTCTTTATCAATCGTATGCTTCGTCGCTTCGTGGTAGTTCCGCGTCAAAGATAATATATTAAAAAGAAATTTTAAAACATATTATATTATATAACGAACTATTTAATGAATGAAGCAGGAAAAGAATTTACCTATCCATCTTAAGTGAACATGATAAATTACTAGTTATTTAATATTATAATAGTATTTTATGTACCAAGGGCGTTACGACGATGATAATGCCAGGAGGGCGACGAGGATCTAGCCCGAGGGCCTTCGGCCCGAGTGATAGATGTCGTCCGATGAAAAAAATGAATTCAAATGTGGATAAATATGGTCCCCAAAAAATTAGTCATACGTGAAAAATCAATGTGAAACGTTGCAGTCTGCAGTTCGACGTATTTACTATTTACATATGCTGTTTAAGGCCCTTTTCATAATAAATTTTAAGTATTATAATTAAATTAAAAATGATTTCTGCGTTGTGCTTTTAAAGCTGTTTTTTTATTATATTAATTGTAGTAATCAATTAATGTATTAATTGTTGTAATCAATCATTATTATTGTAATAAATTATAATTAAAAAGAAAAGTCCACAAACGATGATCGGATAATAATGAGGGCATAATGAACTATTATGCCCTCCCATAATGCCCCGGTTGTTATAGATATGTTTATATACACCGTATCCTAGCAATAAACAGTTTATAATACTTTAGTGAGACATAAAATAATTAAATTTATTTTCAAGTAGACAAGTATGTGTAGATACATCAAGTTACCGTTATTGTCAAAATATGCCGAGTGGAAGAAAATATATTTGGAAATAAAAGCAACATAAGATTTATAATAACCACAGTAATACATAATTTTACAACTGAAATAAAGAATTAACTGCTTATTCACATAATATGACAGCTAATCTAAAATGGCGGACCAGAAATATCAATAATTTTACTTAAAATGTATAGGTAAATTCTTTTCCTACTTCATTCATTAAATAGTTTATTGTATAATAATATTTGTTTTAATTTTTCTTAATATATTACCTTTGGCGCGGAACTACCACGAAGCATAGATTGTTAGAACACAATACGATCGATAAAGAGAGCGGTACGGGAGTGAGGGATTTGTATCGTGTAACATTTCGACCGGGTGGGATTCGACGGCGTGGAAATATTTGAATATCTGCAGAACGGACAAAGTGGTGGGGGTACATTTCGACCGCGCGGGATGCTTCGGACCTCATTGTGGCGACTTTAGAAAAAATCTTGTTTCGAGCGCAAATGGACCTCTCAATCGACAATGTCTCATTTTGCGCTCTTAATACACAAATAGCTATTTCCACAAAACATTATCGTTTACAGTTCAACAATTGTTTTTTTGAATTTATTAATATTTTATTTGAACAATTACATACATTTTATTATTAAATATTTAAATCGAAACGTTAACAAATGTAGAACATTTGGATATTGTCTCCAATAACTTCAGGTGAATATTTGAATCATTGTTTTATTTATTAATATTTAATTCAAATAATCACTTACATTTTTATTACTTCTATTACATATTAAGAACAGGAAATTAACAAAAAACATTCGAACAAACTGTAAAACATATTTTGGAGATTGTCTCCAACAACTTGCTTGTTGCACTTTTAATATTAATTATTAAGAAAAGAACATTAACAAAATAAATTAAATCAAATCAATTCTACAACATATTTTGGAGATTTAATCACCTGTAAGAGCGTCCTGCTCGTGGTTGTGGTTGTTGTGGTTGTTGTGGTTGTTGTTGTTGTTGTTGTCGTTGACTATTCTTCTTTATTGCCACGTATATATAATACCCGCTCATAGAGACTACCATTAATATAGCGTAGATACCAAACGGTAATAGAACAAAAACCCATCCCATCGGCCCATACCTAACGACTTCATCGATATGAGCCTGGCGTCCTGTGAAGTTCCAGTTCGGTTCAATGACTGTAATAGCGAGCGTAATAAGTGGTTTGGGACAATCTGCTGCGGTGCAATCCGGGTTACGGCACGAATAGTTTCCCTCATGGTCTGCGTTCACCTTTGGAATACTGAGTACGGACGTCCGGCTCCCTTCGGGCTGCGAGACGCTGACGCCGGCGGGCAGAGCTGCGGCCCCTAACTTCTGCCAAGTGAGTTTCGTATAGTCACAGGTAGAACATTGCATTCGCACTGAGTCGTCAATGTCCACCGTGTGGCGGACCTTATCAACTCTTGTGCCTATATAATGAATGGCCACACTGAACGATTTGCCTCCCAATACCTTCTTTGGTTCGAAGCACTTTGTATCCGTTCTTTTAGATGTGTGATGCATAAACGGGCAGAGTGCATCCACACACAACCATGGGTTGTCATTAAATTCTGAGAAATCATGCTGATATATATTTTTGCTCTCAAAAATATTTACGTCCACAAAGGTCAACATGTTTTTAGCTAACATTACAAATTTCAGAGCACGTACATTATGAAAAGCACCTACTTCTATTAAATTTATTCCATTTCCAGACAAATCAATCCACATCAAGTTTGGCATATTGGAAAAAAGGCCACTACCTATTTTTTTAACGCGATTTACAGCAACGTCTATAATCTCTAGTAATGGTGCTTTCTGAAATACACCAATGGGAAATTCCGTTATAGGCATATATCTTAACTTCAAATACTTTAGCACGTTCCGGTGTGGATACAAAACGTCTACCTCTATGGTCCTAGCCTGAACACTTTGGACCCAAAGATGTTCAAGTTGTGTGAACTTCTCGAACATTTTTCTTGTTAAGCCGTTACGTTTGCCAAATGGATGTTCACCTGAAATAATAATTGACCTAAAATATACAACACTACTCAACAAGCCCCGTTCCGGTGCCACATCATTGGCTTGGATGAGTAACTTTTTACCTTCCGTCTTCTTTAGGTAAGGAAGGTATTGTCTTTGGTCAAAAAATTCGAAGAGTTTTTAATGAATAAGCACGTTTCAGGGTCCCTAGAATACGATTTTACTATTTTTACGATGATGTATGTATGTGTGTGACGATTATAATTCTTTCGTATTCTTTTTCTTTGCATCCATATGAAAAACTGATTAGATTTTGGTTATAATTGATCGACCGGGGTCAACACAACCTCCCGTCAATATCATGTTTGAAATAGCAATGAGATTTAAATAAAGTATCATTTCCAGTTGATCGTTTGTAAACAAAATCTAATTTGTTGTTCCAATAAATAGAAAAGTCTGTAATACCAAATTTTGGATTATATTTTGTTTTTCCTCGAAATTCTGTTAAGAGCTCTAAATTAAGTACCACTTCCGGTTTATCATATAGGTATCAAAATCTAATGTTGTTTCAAATTATACATGAGTTTTCAATACGAAATTTGAGAAGTTTTGAATCATGTTTTAATATATTTTTTTTTAAATCTGTTTTTAACTTGCTGTAAAGTAGTTTATCAATTTTAGAAAACATCTAGTATGTCTTAAATACCAAATTTGAAAAGTTTTGGATTGTATTAATTTATTTTTCACGAAAATCTGTTCAGAGCTTCAAATAAAGTATCACTTCCGATTTATCAATTTTAGAAGTAATCTAATATGTTGTTCCCCTTGATATAAAAGTTTTAATACTAAAATTGAAAAGTTTTGAATTATATTTTAATATAATTTTTCATTAAAAACTGTTGCTCAAGTAAACAGTCACTTCCGGTTATTCAATTTTATCCAAACTCTTTATATGAATGCAGAAATACGGAAAATAGAAATATTTGAAAGTATGTTATGAGTTATCGTGGACGAAAAAAATCGTCACACACACACACACACATCGTAAAAATAATAAAAACGTGTTGTGGGGACCCTAAAGCAGGGAACCCACTTGTAACACGCCACGCCACGCCACACTACGCAACGTCGATCGACGGGGGTTTACATTTCTGAATGAATGTGCACACTAGTAACACGTTATGTTACGTCTTGGGCCGGAAGTATCGCTTTAAACATAAGTGTTCACAGTTTTTTGAACGACATGGAGTGTGAAAGTGTGATAGTTCTTCATCTGACCTGACGACGAGTGGGAATTAGAATTGAAGTGTGTTGCCGCCATGATTACAAATAAAGGAAAAAGAAAGTGCTGGGTACACAGCGTAAATAGGCAGCGAGAAAAATATGGCGCGTTTCATACATTGATGAAAGAATTGAATATAATTGAAAAAATAAAATTTTGATAACTGTTGGTACACGCACACTTGCAGTTTGCAGTGAAAATAATGTCTAGTGCGTGGATAAAAGGGGAAGGGAGGGGACAACACGCTGTAACACGAGCACCAAAATGTCTGGACGGTTGGATCGAGCCGACGTCGTCCTACGTCGCGTCGTGTGTTGTGGGATAGCAGGGGACTGGTGTGTACACATTGCATTGAAACCAGTGTTAAATTTATGTTTACGCTTTCGTCGCGGAGCGTGGTGTAGCGTGGCGTGGTGTGGCGTGTTACAAGTGGGTTCCCTGCTTAATTCGTGCTTATTTCGAAATCGAATTTCAGATATCTTAAATACAATTTAAGATATCTTTAATTCAATTTCAGATATCTGTAATTCAATTTAAGATATCTGAAATAGAATAGTGGATATTTTAAATTGAACATATTCATAATTCATTTTAAGATATCTCAAATTATAGATATGCTCAAATTTAGATATTTAAAATTGAATTAAAGATATCTTAAATTGTATTTAAGATATCTGAAATTCGATTTCAGATATGTCACTTTATTTAAAGTCAAGGAATCAAGATGGAATAAAAAGTAAAACGGCGTTCCATAGGTTCCCGCTCTATTGTGATATAAGGTCGAAAATCGTTCATCAGTGGAGAACAAATGGCCGACGTCTTAAGTGACAGTTGTGTATAATGTGGTAGAGTTGTATTTGAGTGTTTTCTTTCGTGTTATATAATTTGAATTAACTTTGGACTTCATATTAAGTGTGTCTAGTATCCAGAACGTATTTGGTGTTTATAAAGTACGTCGTTTTTGAGATTTAAACACTCGGAAATGTTCGGCTGTGTTTCAAATTATAACCATGTTTTTTGTTATTTAAATTCTATGGAATATTTTTTGAAATGGTTGGCTGTTTGACATATTTTCCAAAAAATATTCAACGAAGGAAGGACTGGCAAATAAAAATGAAACGAATTAATTGGGCACCAACTAACCGTTCAGTTCTCGGTGAATTACATTTTTAAATAATTTTCTTTAATTTTGTATATTAATCAATAGATATTTAAACAAGTGAGATGAGAGAAGGAAGTTTAACCCGCGAGCCCAGTGAAGTGAATAGAGTGTTACAGAAGTTGTTTTGGTGTTAATTTTCAAAATGTCTGGGCAAATTGTAAAATTAATTATTCTGGACTTAATATGCTCGAAGGCCGAGGTTTGCGCGTAATGACTAGGCGATTGTTTTTGGTATTTTCATCTCTGGTTAACTTAAATATCGCATCAACAAATTGATACAATGTGTAATTTTTACAATTTATTATATAAACACACAGACATTTTAACTAGAGATGATAATACCGGGCTTTAATATGTAAAATTGTCGAAATTACCTAAAAGCCAAACAGCTTCAAGGTCCTTCGGTGCGTCGGATGGAATATCATATATATAATCACTCTCTTTCACATTCTTATTGTCACATTGCAGCATATAGAAGGTGTTCTCTTTTCCATTTTTTCTGGCAAATAGCCATGTATATTTCTCTTTCCAGTTAGGGTCCCTTGTTCCATACATAACTGTCATTTGTATACATCTGCACGGACTGCATAAACTTTGTACCTGTGAAAAATACAAAAGAATAACTAGAATTAAACGTATCATTTTTATGTTTATATATATATATATATCTTCTGAGACAGACAGACCACAATACAATACAAATGAAAAATGATACAAAAGTAAACAATTTTTTTCATTTATTTTGGTTACCAACGTTATTAACAAAATCATGTTATTTAGTATTTTTGTGATGGTTGTGATATTGTTTTTCAAAGAAGATGTATTCGTTAAGCACGCACTATCAATTCTTCTGATCCGTGATTGATAAAAATTAAATTTTAACGAACATGATAAGAAAACAGAAGCCAGCAATACCAAAACTTTTAAAAATAATAAAAGTAATAGTAATTTTGGCGTTCTTAAGCCGCCATGTTGTTCAGTGTTTCCACAAGCCCGGTGTAAAAATTAGCTGCATATTTTCCAACCAACTTCATGTCAAACAGTATGAAGTTTAAGTTTTTAGGTTATAAATTCAATAATGTGATATTTGAAAGAAGCCGTAATCATAAAAGAAATATATACAGAACGTTATGTAGATATTTTAGTGATGTGCAAAATAGTAAACAATCTAATGTTGATGCAGTTTTTACGAATGGGTGAGTGGTAGAAATATATTAATATAAATCATAATGTCATGTAAAAGTAATGTTATATTTAATAAACAATGTCATGAAAAGATTTCAGAATAATTTATTTATTTAAAAATGCTTTTAAGTTTTGGTTCATAACGAAAATACAAGTGTAACAAGGGTTGAAATTAGTTTTCTTAGACCACATTTATTTATTATTTGATATCAAATTGTGAAAATTAAGCTAGTTATAAAATAAATACCTCCCGCCAACCTGCAACATAAGTGTAGGGGCTCCAAAATGAAATCAATTAAGGCGCAGGATTTTTCAAAAAGTTCACAAAATAAATTTTAAAACCCGTCAAAGACTCATGGGGCCAGAACTAAACTTGAATGTTAAAGCGGTTAAAGCTTAAGCTATATTCACAAATGAAAATTAGGTTTAGATTTAAAAATTTTGGCCACATATTATGTAATGACTCCATTCACACTTCAGAATTTAGGATATCTAAATCCAAATCATAAAGCTTAAACATTGCAAAGTCCAAACTTTAGGTTTATGATGTACAGCTTGATTCTCGTGACACTGGTTTACAAAACAATATTGTTTCGTATACAACAAGGTATACAATATTGAAAACAAGGTAAAACTATTATTCACGAAAGATGACTATTCAAGGTCATTTGTGAGCCGTCTGATATAATATTACTTGCAGATAACTTCACTGCATTTCGTATGTATAGATGTGCAGCATGAAATATTTATGGACACATTTTATGTGAAAAATTAACAGTAATTCATTTGAAAATTATTATTACAGAGGGCAGTGTAGTAGATAATTAGGTATATGTAATGCCACGACATATGTCATTATTTATAGTGTGTTAGAAAGTAATGCCAGTATTTACGTATATCTGTCAAACCACATAAATTAAATAGACATAGGTCAAATAATCTTTCTCTTTCTAATACAAAATGTTGCTAAGTTATTGCTATAAAGTAATGTGTATTCTTTCTTCGAACAAATTACCTTGAATAGTCATCTTTCGTGACTATTCAAGGTCATTTGTGAGTCGTCTGATATAATATTGTTTGCAGATAACTTCATTGCATTTCGTATGCAAAGGCGTACAACCTGAAATATTTATGGACACAACTGAAAAAATAAGAATAATTCATTTGAAAATTATGTTTATTTCTAAATAATGCCTTTCTGAAAGATTTATGTTCTTCACTTATGAAATTTGATCGATAATCGACTGAAGAATGGATGATGGGTCCCAAGGGGAAAATGATTGGACAAGCAGTCTACTGATGAAAGTTATTTATTTCTAACCGACGTTTCGACTAAAACGTTAGTCTTCTTCAGGGCACTATAATGAAAATTACAAACATTCTTTACAAATGAGGTACAGGTATAAAGACATAAAAAATATTTTGCTTATAAATAATGTACAGATACTTACAGAAATGGTCAATTACATATCATTTGTGGCAACCACCCATGAGGAACAGTTTTCGATAAAATTATCACAGAGTTGATCGTCATAAGGTATATAAACACCAATAAATAACATATAAAAAGATTAGCAGTCAATTGTAAAAAAATAAATATGAAAATTGTAAAATTTGTAGTCCAAAATGTAAAATAAAAACTTTTTTATCAAAAATTACACGTGTGACTGACTAGTTGACTTATATGTGAATATACAAGGATAATCCTTACTTAAGTCGTGATTATCCTTGTATATTCACATATAAGTCAACTAGTCAGTCACACGTGTAATTTTTGATAAAAAAGTTTTTATTTTACATTTTGGACTACAAATTTTACAATTTTCATATTTATTTTTTTACAATTGACTGCTAATCTTTTTATATGTTATTTATTGATGTTTATATACCTTATGACGATCAACTCTGTGATAATTTTATCGAAAACTGTTCCTCATGGGTGGTTGCTACAAATGATATGTAATTGACCATTTCTGTAAGTATCTGTACATTATTTATAAGCAAAATATTTTTTATGTCTTTATACCTGTACCTCATTTGTAAAGAATGTTTGTAATTTTCATTATAGTGCCCTGAAGAAGACTAACTTTTTAGTCGAAACGTCGGTTAGAAATAAATAACTTTCATCAGTAGACTGCTTGTCCAATCATTTTTCCCTTGGGACCCATCATTCTTCACTTATGTTTTTGTAAAATTCAAAAACATAGATTTATCTTATAAACCAAGGAATAATAATTTGATTTAAACGTCAACGCCACTGGGTAAATATTGGCACAGAGGGCAGTGTAGTAGATAAGTAGGTATCTGTAATTCTACAACATATGTCATTATTTATAGTGTGTTAGAAAGTAATGCCACTATTTACGTATATCTGTCACACCACATAAATTAAAAAGACGTAGGTCAAATATTCTTTCTCTTTCTAATACAAAATGTTGCTAAGCTACTGTTATAAAGTGATGTGAATTCTTTCTTCTAATAAATGACCTTGAATAGTCATCTTTCGTGAATAATAGTATAGTTTAAGTTATTGTATAAAATTCTTATTCACGTGACTCCCTTGTAAACGGTCTCTATGCAATTTATTGTATTGTAATGTATACAAGTATGAAATTAGTCAGTTTCCTTAATTGACATTTATTTAATTTTTGACATGTGACTTTTCCTAAATCCAAAAGAATATTATATTTATTATTAATGGTGGTTGTATATCTACGCATACATTAAAGAAAGAAGATGGTATGAAAGGCGCACTAGCAGATTATGTACAAGAATATTTAAAATCCATTACAACAATAACTTTAACTTCAGAATATGTTTTAGGTACTTATGACAAGAAATAGTAGATTCTTGTGGAGATGGACTATTCAAAGACGAAAAGAACACTGGCAAACGACATATGCGAGTAAATTAACCATGGCTTTATAAACCAGAATAACTAATCCTAACTACCTATTATATTATTAAATTCTTGAAATACATACATATGATATTCATGAATCTTAAAAACTAATAATAGTATTAACGACAAATAAATTCTCATTTTCGGAATCCACTGAAAAAGTACATTTACGTTTGTATTTCTATCTGTTGATCATCATAAAGTAGAAATTTGTTAAAATTAAAAATGTAATCATTAATTACATTTTTACTAGATGTAAGCATCCGCTAACTGATAAATGAAAAATAACTGTTTAACACCAATAACTTTTAAATAACTTCATTGATGAATAAATGTAATATTTATGTGAATAAAGAATAGATAGTTCAATAAGATAGTTTTATTGCTATAAGAACAGATCTGGGTTTGGTTAATTCAGCGTAGATGAAACTTTGTGTTTCCAGAAGTTATTTTTCGCTAGAATAAAGAATCATTTTTACTCTTTAAATATTTTTTAATTATGTCTAAAATAATTCATTAGTGTAGATTGTATATGGGTTATATTTTATTTCAAAATCTCAATGGACCTTTTCAATTTAAAGAGATAGAATATATGCGCAATGGGGATCTGCGCATAGTAAGAACAACAGATCTATGGCGTTTGTTTCTAAAAAATTTAGACGTAAAATGTGAGAATATCGCAGATAACTTTAAAAAATCTTATCGAAATATGTTACAAAAGCTTTTATTGAAGTTAAGATGTGTAACAATGCAAATTTTCACTGAGAATATAGGTATTTTAATGACTGCAATATTTTTGACGTTTCGTTTGACAGCTCAACTGGCAGTTGTTCGCGCCATTTTCTTACTATTTGCAGCGATAGAAAGAGATAGCCGTTAAATTGAAAATGTTCATTGCTCTTTTCGGCATTAATAATATCATTCATTAGCATAATTAAATTTGTATTAATCATTATTCACAAATTAAATAATATTTTAAAATTTATTGTTTTCGTAACAAGTAGCTGAGTTCCTTGTTCAGGTTACAATATTAGAAATCAATTATTGTTTTCAATACAATGTAATTTTGGTCATCTGAATATCAAAAATTGTATAGTTTACAATAAATTTTTGACAATTCAATTATTGTTTTGTATACAATATTGTTTCAAAATCAATGTTCACGTGAATTTCAATATTATAATTTATTGTATTGAAAACAATAATTGTTTCGTATACAATAGTTTTATAAACAAGTGTCACGAGAACCGTTAATTTGACGTCACAAACTTCACTAATGAGAACAAGTCTGAAATGATATAGATATATACACCCATCTTTATTTATTATCCACTTTGGAGACTGTCATAATCAGTCATCACCTAGAGAAAGGATAAAAATCCACAATTTTTTTTTTTTTTTTATTATTATTATTTGTTTATTTACAATCTGTTCATCCGAACAATAAGTAAAATTTTTTCACAATGTATGTGCACATGTAAGAGACAGTCATTACTATCTCTTCTTAGAGTTTCCTATATAAAAAAAAATCCACAATTAGAAGTAATATTTCAACACAAACAATTTACCATTTTGAGGTTATCTGTCACTTATGAAAGCATGACTACCACCTCTAGAACATGAAAGGCACCAAAAACAGTACGTTTATAGATCTAAACGTCGTGTTTTCAGTGATAAACAGTGCTTTTATAGGGCACGGAAGATCACGTGACCTATCATATGTTTTGTCCCTTTCTCACTTCAGACTCGATCTTCAGCTCTGTCCTATATTATCTTCAGACTGTAGTTTCGACGCAGTGCGCATGCGTCAGTTTGAATAGCTGTCATATTTTTCTAGCGGTAAATTTAAGAATGAGTTAGCGCAAGCGTGGAATTTGTTACCATTTTGTTATTTGGCGGTTCTTGTACATATAGCGATTGATTATGTTATTGTTATTCATTGTAGTGTTTTATTATTTGTTTTTTTTTGTTATCTTGTTATTTCTTTTATTGTTATTTTCTGTTGTTTGTGAGTGTTGTCATTCTTTTTCAAACGATGCCAGTGCCACCGATTATCGAGGAAATATTTAAAACCTACTCATATTTGAACATAAGTAACAAATGACAATTTATATAGGTAGGGTAGGTGTGGTAGGTAGGTTACATGTGAAAAACAAAAGAGACATCGTCTGTGGCTCGTGGCCGTTTGTGTTTATGAGAATATCACTTGTTGACATATTATCGATTACTCAGATTTGATAGTAACTCGTTGATGAAGCTCTAAATTTATAAATTGTCAATTACTGTTGGTAATACTTGCTTTTTAAGCAAGAATAAAGACGAAGAGCATCCTGATCGTAATACTTATGAATATATATATGATCACATTGTTATCTTCCATTATATTATATTATTGAAGTATTCAATAAAAACGTATTTGATTCTTGTCTTCATTTTATTCTCATTTGATATCTTGCTAGAAATGTGACAGCTATTCAAACAGACGCATGCGTACTGCGTCGAAAGTACAGTCAGAAGTTAGTATGGGACAGAGCTGAAGATCGAGTCTGAAGTGAGAGAGGGACAAAACATATGATAGGTCACGTGATCTTCCGTGCCCTATACGAAGCATCCCACGCGGTCGAAATTCCATGCGATCGAAATCCCCCACCACTTTGTCCGTTCTGCCGAAATACAAATATTTCCACGCCGTCGAATTCCACCCGGTCGAAATGTTACACGATACAAATGAGTACGTTCCACGCGGTTGAAATTCCACGCGGTCGAAATGTACCCCCACCACTTTGTCCGTTCTGCAGAAATACAAATATTTCCACGCCGTCGAATACCACCCGGTCGAAATGTTACACAATGTAAAAGGGGTGGGGGTACATTTCAACCGCGTGGAATTTCGACCAGATGGGATTCGACGGCGTGGAAATATTTGTATTTCGGCAGAACGGACAAAGTGGTGGGGGTACATTTCGACTGCGTGGATTTCGACTGCTTGGGATTTCGATCGCATGGGATATCGACCCCGTGGATTTCAACCGCGCGGAACGTACTCCTTTTATACTCATAAGAACACCGAAATAGAAAAAATTATTACTAACACTATCTATATAAAGTTTAATGAATTTGTTCGTATGCTTATTGGCGAAAAAACTGAACAATAGATGGTAGTCCGGACGGTAACAAGATGACGGAGGAATAAGGAAAGTTCCCTCATTCCTTATTACTGGCAATATGCATTTAATGAGAGAATTAACATAAAGTTGGGTAATATTTTTGAATACATTGCTTCTCTACGTCGTATAAAGGAAGGCAAAGCAGTTTTTAAGGCAGGACATGTATTGCTTTATGGAATCCAAAGATAATGGATCAGGTACAACATTGGGATCTTGTTTCATTTTGAGCGTAGTTCCTCATATGATTGAAATTTTATTAAATAAAAATGGAATGAAAAGCAAAATTTTGTTGTAGAGCAGTATTTGGAGGCAAATATATTATTGCAGTTTTGTTGCATATAAACAGGTTAGTAAAAATCAAAACTATATTTATTGTTTTACAACAAAAGTTATCATTATTATTATATATTATGCTATTAATTTATTTGTTTATGGATTTGTGTATTACGGAGCAGAAGAAATAGAAAAATTAAGTTGTACCGATTTGGAAAAGTAAAGGAAAAATTTGTTAAAAAGAATGATAAACAGTATAGTTTGGCTATAAAATTAGAAGAATTTTGCCATCCTGTTTTCAAAAAGAAAAAAATAGAACCGATTGGAGACCTTAAAACTATATGGGAAGAAAATTTAAAGATCATATTTTGTCACTTGAGATTTAATGTAAACTTTTTGATTTGTAATTTCTGCATTGTGTCACTGAGCAGTATCTATGGTATTTACTGATCATTATTTAGATCTAAAAATGTAATCTCACTTTCTTTTACAACAAATATAAATTAAATCTGTTTAAAATTACATACGTTTCAATGTATGCTTCCTTATTCCTCTAGTTCACAAATCTGCCACCAGACGTCACCCACTTTGAATTTTTTCGCCAATAACACAATACCATTTTCAGAGCACGTGTATGCTACAACAATAGCGCCACCATCGGTAGTTCTAGTCGCCAATACTAGTCAAAATGGACGGAGGTAAGAAAAACTTTTTGTTATGGTGGAGGACCCCATTGCGGCGACTATAAAAAAGCTCAAATGGACCTCTCAATCGACAATGTCCCATTTTGCGCTCTTAATACACAAATAGCTATTTCCACAGAACATTATCGTTTACAGTTCAACAATTGTTTTTTTGAATTTATTAATATTTTATTCGAACAATTACTTACATTTTATTAATAAATATTTAGATCGAAACGTTAACAAATCTAAAACATTTGGATATTGTCTCCAATAACTTCAGGTGAATATTTGAATCATTGTTTTATTTATTAATATTTAATTCAACTAATCACTTACATTATTATTACTTCTATTAAATATTAAGAACAGGAAATTAACAAAAAACATTCGAACAAACTGTAAAACATATTTTGGAGATTGTCTCCAACAACTTGCTTGTTGCACTTATTAACAGTAATTATTAAGAAAAGAACATTAACAAAATAAATTAAATCAATTCTAAAACATATTTTGGAGATTTAATCTCTTTTAAGAGCGTTATGCTTGTGGTTGTTCTTCTTGTCGTTGACTATTCTTCTTCATTGCCACGTATATATAATACCCGCTCATAAAGACTGCCATTAATATAGCGTAGATACCCAACGCTATTAGGCCAAAAAACCATCCCTTCGCACCATACCTAACGACTTCATCGATATGAGCCTCACGATCTGTGAAGTTCCAGTTCGGTTCAATGATATTAATAGCGAGCGTAATAAGTGGTTTGGGACAATCTTCTGCTGTGCAATCCGGGTTATGGCATGAATAGTTTCCCTCATGGTCTGCGTTCACCTTTGAAATAGTGAGTGCGGACGTCCGGCTCTTATCGGCCTGCGAGATGCTGACGCCGGCGGGCAGAGCTTCGGCCCCTAACTTCTGCCAAGTGAGTTTCGTATAGCCACAGGTAGAACATTGCATTTGCACTGAGTCGTCAATGTCCACATTGTGGCGGACCTTATCAACTTTTGTGCCTATATAATGAATGGCAACACTGAACGGTTTGCCTCCCAATATCGTCTTTGGTTCGGAACACTTTATATTTGTTTTTTTAGATGTGTAATGCATAAACGGGCAGAGTGCATCCACACACAACCATGGGTTGGCATCAAATTGTGAGGAATCATGTTGAAATATATTTTTATTCTCAAAAATATCTATGTCCACAAAGGTCAACATGTTTTTATTTAATTTTATAAATTTCAGAGCACGTGCATTATGAAAAGCACCTACTTCTATTAAATTTATTGCATTGTTAGAAAATTCAATCCACTTCAAGTTTGGCATATTGGAAAAAAGGCCACTACCTATTTTTTTAACGCGATTTCCAGCAAGTTCTAAAGCCTCTATTAATGGTGCTTTCTGAAATAGACCAGCGGGAAATTCCGTTAAAGGTTGATATCTTATGACCACATATTTGAGCATGTTCCGGTGTGGATACAAAGCGTCTACCTCTATGGTCTTAGCCTGAATACTTTGAAGGAAAAGATATTCAACTTGTGTAAACTTCTCGAACATTTTTCTTGTTATGCCGTTACGTTTGCCAAATGGATGTTTACCTGAAATGATAATTGACCTAAATATACAACACTTCTCAACCAGCCCTGTTCCGGTGCCACAGCATTGGCTTGGATGGGTACCTTTTTACCTTCTGTCTCCTTTAGGTAAGGAAGGTATTGTCTTTGATCAAAAAATTCGATAATGAGTTTTTAATGAATACGCACGTTTCAGGGTCCCTAGAATACGATTTTACTATTTTTACGATGATCTATGGATGTATGTATGTGTGTGACGATTATAATTCTTTCGTATTCTTTTTCTTTGCATCCACATGAAAAGTTGATTAGATTTTGGTTATAATTGATCGACCGGGGCCAACACATAACCTCCCGTCAATTTCATGTTTGAAATAGCAATGAGCTTCAAATAAAGTATCACTTCCGGTTTATCAATTTTAGAAGAAATCTAATATGTTATGGGGTCTCGTGGCCGCGTGCCTGAGTGTCTGGTCGCAAATCTGGGGAACCGGGTTCGATCCTGACCGGCGCCAAATATTTAAAATTGTAAATGGCACAAAATTAACCCCTGTGGTGCACTCTCCACGCCAGCAATGAGTGCCCGTGAGGTGATGCCTGGTAAACGCCTACACGGTACAAATATGTCATCATTATTACCGAATTCTGTGTACAAAGCAGATTTGCACACCCAGCTATGGGTAATATGTATATTTATTTTATTTATTTCTAATATGTTGTTTCATTAAAAACTGTTATGGGCTTCAAGTAAACAGTCACTTCCGGTTATCCAATTTTATCCAAAATCTAATCAACTCTTTATATGAATGCAGAAATACGGAAAATAGAAATATTTGAAAGTATGTTATGAGTTATCGTGGACGAAAAAATTCGTCACACACACACACATCATCGTAAAAATAATAAAAACGTGTTGTGGGGACCCTAATTCGTGCTTATTTCGAAATCGAATTTCAAATATCTTATCTTTAATTCAATTTCAGATATCTGTAATTCAATTTAAGATATCTGAAATAGAATAGTGGATATTTTAAATTGAACATATTCATAATTCATTTTTAGATATCTCAAATTTACTTACTGATATCTGCAATTGAATTATGGATATGCTCAAATTTAGATATTTAAAATTGAATTAAAGATATCTTAAATTGTATTTAAGATATCTGAAATTCGATTTCAGATATGTCACTTTATTTAAAGTCAAGGAATCAAGATGGAATAAAAAGTAAAACGGCGTTCCATAGGTTCCCGCTCTATTGTGATATAAGGTCGAAAATCGTTCATCAGTGGAGGACAAATGGCCGACGTCTTAAGTCACAGTTGTGTATAATGCGGTAGAGTTGTATTTGAGTGTTTTCTTTCGTGTTATATAATTTGAATTAACTTTGGACTTCATATTAAGTGTGTCTAGTATCCAGAACGTATTTGGTGTTTCGAAGGTACGTCGTTTTTGAGATTTAAACGCTCAGAAATGTTCGGCTGTGTTTCAAATGATAGAGAACGGGCACTCAGCTGTTTCCGGTAACCTTCGAAACAGCTGATCGTGCTGCCCCGGCCTGTAACTGACTTCATTGGCAATTAACTTTCTCGGCGCTAATTCAAAATCTGAACTCAGTTTGTCTTACATTATGGTGTGAACAACAAATTTTTCTAGTGTTTCATTGTGCGAGCTTAACAGGTGGTAATATGCAACTTCGCTATTTAGCTAAATCAAGTTAATTGGTAATATTGACCTGTATGATTGCGATGAGTCAATTATCTTGTTACCAACAAAATGTTTACACCCAAGAGTAATTAAACGCTTTCCGGAGTTAGGAGCGTGTAAGTTTTATCAGAGTAGTTGACGATATAGAAATTTGAAAGAAATGTATTCATTAAAGGATAGGGGAGTAATTTAATATTGAAATGAAGTGAAATATTTATAACTTGTATACTCCAAATACAAACTTTATCTCATAAAATGAAATAAACCTTTTAGTTTTTCTAGAGTTGTTGCGGGGTCATTGATCTCTAACAATTAAAATTTGTCGAGAATTACAAATATTAGTCTACAAATTACTTTTTCATGAAATTTTTCTTCTAAATATTTTAATTTTAAATTTTCGTTTAATAATATAACAACTTCACACCACACGGAGCAGCAACATCATCATTTGAAGGTTCACGGAAACAGTTGATGGACTGTTCTCTAACTTCATGTTTTTTGTTATTTTAATTCTATAGAATATTTTTTTAAATGGTTGGCTGTTTGTCATAACATATTTTCCAAAAAATACTCAACGAAGGAAGGACTGGCAAATAAAAATGAAACGAGTTAATTGGGCACCAACTAACCGTTCAGTTCTTAGTGAATTACATTTTTAAATTTTGAATATTAATCAATAGATATTAAAACAAGTGAGCTGAGAGAAGAAAGTTTAACCAGCGAGCCTAAAGGCCCATTTAGAATAAAAAAAAATAAAAAATAGCGGTAGTGTAAGAATTAGTGAAATTTATAGTAAAAAGTATTTCCGTTCACAATGAAAAATTATTGAAATTATAGTTTCTAGGAATTTTTTATTATATATTACTAGAGTGCAAGGTTGATAGTTATAGCTGTCATTTTATTTTTGCGCAAAAAGCAACTGACATAGATGATGACTTAATTAATTACACTTATCCACAAGCACTCCATTGTGTGAGATAAGCGAAGAGATTAAGGGAATTTAAAATTATTTCAAAAAAAGTAATTGCGTGGGCACAAATTGCCTTTGAAATAAGCGAAAATGGTAAGTTATGTGTTTACTTTTAATTGTGCAAAGTTTATTAATAAGTCTGTTGGTTTCTATAGCGCAACATCTGAGGCACACCATCAAATAATCCTTTTTCTATTGCTCATTTTACTTGATGAAATCAGAAATCATATGTCAATAAACTTCAAACCTGTCAAAAAAATTAAGCGGTAGCGTAGTGACAACGTAGAGTTTGCAAACTCCTCGCTGCCATTGCCACTGCGCTACTACTAATTTTCTTAATTTTTGGATGTGAACGAATACGTTTGCTACAACGCATTCAATCTTTTACCCAGGCCACTACCACTGCCACTAATTCTACCGCTACCTTAATTTTTTTGTTGTGAATGATACTAAAGACCGGGAAACAATTCAAATTTTGTTTAAAAATCTGGCCTAAAACTTTAGTTCCAAAACCGCTGATGAGGGCGCGACTTATTCCGGCTGTCATTCAAATGTCATCTTTAGACTGTCAAAATAATATATTGATACTAGGTTTGTTCGTTCCGCTATGCTGCGTTTTACCGCAAAACGCGGCGGTAATTGTCGCTGCGTTTTGCGATTCACTGCCAATCGCCGCGGTAATAATTTAAGTTACTAAAAATTATTTTTCTGTTCGATCCGTTTGCGTTAAATTATTTTCGAAGATACTTCAGACTATTATAATTATAAAGGATACTCAGTAAAAATATATTATTCCATTTTCCATTATTTTAATTGTTTACTATGGTTATCATTTAAATTTACCTCGTTACAAATCATAATTCATGACATTGACATTTATATATTTTACAAATGTATTTCAATTTCTAAAACTGAAACATTACATAGCATACTTATTAAAAAATAACAATTTTTTCCTAATATTTATTTGTCAAACACTGTCATACTGGCACTTCATATGTAGACGCGAACATTACCGCCGATTATTTTTTTACCACCGAGTCATGAGTCACTGTAAAAATTATCACCGCCAGCTGCCGCGGCGTTTTACCGCAAGTTACTAGAAAAACGGAACGAACAGAATCTAGTGACTTTACAGTGAACCGCGAATCGAAAAGAACAGCAAATTTCACCGCCGCGGTTTGCGATAGACGCAGGGTGGCGGAACGAACAAACCTATTATCAATTTATGGGTTATAACCAATGTTATACGGTTTTTAGAAAGGTGTTGTAACGCCACAACGCACATGACCAAGAGTGTTTGCGCGCGAATGTGCTTAACCGCTTCACAGACCAAAAAAACACTATGTGTTTGTACAAAAATATTTCCTATACTATTGTAGCCCAAGTAATAAATAAATGTTCAAGTACTTAATGTGTTTGCGTGTATTTAAAACAAGATTTAAGATTAGCCAGTAAACCACAGAAGGGAGAAGGTATCAGCCATTGATATGCATTTGAGTTGGAAAAGCCATCCAGGAAATAACATATTGGATATTGTTGTGAAAAGGTAATATAAACTATTCATTATTATTACAGATTGGACATATTATTCTTATAATTTCAAAACTTTTCGAGACAATGGTTGTTCATGTTTTTAAACTGTATGTCATTGGCTTTGTGACCTATATTACTTAATAAGCGTTTAATAAATTTGGAACACAATGTACGTACAAGTTGTTTGTTGTCACATTTCAGTTTTTCTGATATTACAGGAACAACGATTGATAATAATTGTTTAAGAGTTTATAGTTTTATGGAATGGCTGCAAGTACAATTTTTTTTATAAGAAGCAAACATCCAATCAAAGTATTTTAAAGGGTAATTCAAATCATCTCTGTCTATGTTCTTAATTAAACTATATAACGCTTCATTCTTATATGGCATAGAAAGAAGATTTAAACATTGAAATACACAATATTGTTTCATTATTGTGTTTAATTTCAACAGAAAATTATTAAATAATACAATATTATATAATAACGAATGCTAAATGAAAACTACGTTGAAACTTTATGAAACGAAATCACAAAACACACGTCAAAAATGACAGCGAGAATAAGTCGCGCCAAAACGGCAAGTTTGGAACTAGAGTTTCTGTTTGACAGATATTGTGATGTTTCCCGGCCTTGTATAAATAACGTAGGCTACGGTATATTGCACTGAATATAATGAAATTCACTAATCAAGGTTACCCATTATTTTATCAAATGCGTCAAACTATAGATGCGTATGCTTTACAAAATACGCCTATTTTAGTAGCCATTCAAACGTTGCAAAACACAACAAAAATATTAGAGAGATAAGAAAATGTCGTAGGTGAATTGCAAAAACAATCGTTTTATAACACGTGTAACCATTTTCAAAATGACTGGGCAAATTGTAAAATTAATCATTCTGGACTTAATATGCTCGAAGGCCGAGTTTTGCGCGTAATGACTAGGCGTTTTATGAAACGATTGTTTTTGGTATTTTCATCTCTGGTTAACTTAAATGTCGTATCAACAAATTGATACAATGTGTAATTTTTACAATTTACTATATAAACACACAGACACTTTAACTAGAGATGATAATACCTGGCTTTAATCTGTTAAATTGTCGAAATTACCTAAAAGCCATATAGATTCAACGTTCTTCGGTGTGTCGGATGGAATATCATATATATATTCACTCTCTTTCACATTCGAATGACTACAGTGCAACATATAGAAGGAGTTCTGTTTTCCATTTTTTCTGGCAAATATCCAGGATAATTGCTCTCTCCATGTAGTGTCGTCTGCGCCGTTTGCAAACGAAACTGTAATGTCCACACATTTGCACGGACTGCATAAACTTTGTGCCTGTGAAAAATACAATAGAATAACTAGAATTATATGTATCATTTTTGTATTTATATATATCTTCTGAGACAGACAGACCACAATACAACACAAATGAAAAATGATACAAAAGTAAACAATGTTTTTCATTTATTTTGGTTACCGACGTTATTAACAAAATCATGTTATTTAGTATTTTTGTGATGGTTGTGATATTGTTTTTCAAAGAAGATGTATTCGTTAAGCACGCACTATCAATTCTTCTGATCCGTGATTGATGAAAATTAAATTTTAACCAACCTGATAAGAAAAAACAGACGCCAGCAATACCAAAACTTTTGAAAATAAAAATTAATAGTAATTTTGACGTTCTAAAGCCGCCATGTTGTTCAGTGTTGCCACAAGCCCGGTGTAAAAATTGGTAAAAATACAAATTTGAAGCTGCATATTTTTTCCAACCAACTGTCAAACAGTATGAAGTTTAAGTTTTTAGGTTATAAATTCAATAATGTCATATTTGAAAAGAAGCCGTAATCATAAAGAAAATATATATACTATTATTCACGAAAGATGACTATTCAAGGTCATTTGTTCGAAGAAAGAATATACAGCATTTTATAGCAGTAGCTTAGCAACATTTTGTACTAGAAAGAGAAAGATTATTTGACCTATGTCTATTTAATTTATATGGTGTGACAGTTATACGTAAATAGTGGTATTACTTTCTAACACCCTATAAATAATAATGACGTATGTCGTAGAATTACAGATACCTAATTATCTACTACATTGCCCTCTGTGCTAATATTTACCCAGTGGCGTTGACGTTTAAATCAAATTATTATTCCTTGGAAAAAATTGGCTGGAAAGCGTTTTAGCTCAAATGAGGAAGTGATAGCAGCCGTAGATGTGTATTTTGCAGGCCTTCCGGAATCGCACTTCAGGGATGGAATCCATTCATTGGAAAAACGTTGGGCAAAGTGCATTGAACTTATGGGGGACTATGTAGAAAAATAAATGCATTTTTGACCTTAAAAACACACTCTTTCACTGCCATGCCGAGAACTTTTCACCTTGCCCTCGTATTAATGAAATTTACCTTTATTTCTAAGTCAACCCTTATTCCTATTAGGGAATATAAAATTATTTGAAATAATTGTATATATAGTAAAAATGAATTAGCAGAAGACTCACGTCATCAATAAATATTACTAGATAATGACGTCACTTATTACTACGTATACATGGGGTACTAATTTATTCTAGAAAATGTAATGCGTGTTGCATAACTTACTGTATACAATACATGCATGTAAGTAATTAAAATAATTAATGACAAAACTATACTATTTTTGAAAATAATCATTTTCTTTTATATATTTATTTTTATTTATTTATTACATATATTTGGATTTAATTATGTACAATTTAAAGTACATATATGTATGTACTCAACATATTTCACCATAATCAATACAATACATATTATATTGCTAGATACTGCCTTCCCAATTCCCGACGCCGTTTCCCGGTCATACGCTAGATCTTCTTCCAGGTTCCGCTCTCATCACTCCTCTCCAAGATCCATCCTCATTAAGTGACCGAACCATTTTAGAGATCTCGTCTCTATTCTGTTTATTATAATTTTTGAAGTTTAATTCCAACAGTTTCTTCTGCGTTAAGTATTTGTGTATTGTGCTACAGTATTACTGCAGTGCCCAATTACCAAACAATGTTTGAAAGAAATTACCTTTCGAACGGTTTTTAACGGAGTCAAAGGCCCACCATTGGCCAGTTCCCGTTCGAAGTAGTTCACGACATTTGTTATTTACTTCTGCGATTTCTTTGTTAAAGCTTTTGGCATGATTGCAGATGAATTATTGTGTAATATTTATTAAGACAAACCAATAATATTCAGGGCCTGATTTAGGTCGTCTTAGCTCTAACCAAATCAAAGCTCCCCAAAAACTACACGACGAGAAAATTGTGCGCCCTAGGCTGCAGCCTAGTCAGCTTATCCGGTAATTGGACACTGCAGTAATTTTGTAGCGTAAGACACAAATCACAAAATACTAAGAAGAAACTAGAACGATTTATTTCATTTATATATTTTATTGACAGTTCAATAGTTCAATATATTTTTAACAAAACAATAATACATAACTACTTTGATATTTGCAATCATTTATATTAATTCAAGTCACTTGTGCCTGGATGAGATGAGTTGACAATCACCTGTCAATCAAGTGATAGGGACAGAATCGATATTTGATCGATTTTAAATTCAATGTAAACATGGACATTGTCAGTAGTGCTACCGTTATGATACGAAAATTAACTACAATTATTTCAAATAATTTTATATTTCCTAAAAGGAATAAGGATTGACTTTGATATGAAGGTAAATTTCATTAATAGTATAGTTTATTTTCGTATCACAACGGTAGCACTACTGAGAATGTCCATGTTTACATTGAATTTAAAATCGATCCTGTCCCTTGATTGTCAGTAACTGTCAACTCATCTCATCCAGGTACGAGTGATTTGAATTAATATAAATAATTGTAAACATCAAAGTAGTTATGTATTATTGTTTTGTAAAAAATTCTTAATACACAAATAGCTATTTCCGCAGAACATTATCGTTTACAGTTCAATAAATGTTGTTTTGAATTTATGAATATTTTATTCGAATTTAAATTTCTTGATTTTAAAAATTGTACTATTACGAATTAATTAATAATAAATGTTATTTCCGTAGATTCCTTTATTAATTACTGTGACTGCAAGTGTAACCGATAACCGACAATTTTTGAGCTGTTTGTATCCCACTTGAATACGGAAGCAGCCATTTGTTCTCCATGGGCGCGCGCCGAAATATGCAGCAAATCTTTAAAGAATTTTAACTCAAAATCTAACAGACTTAGAAAAAAAGTTATTAAGAAATATTGTTGTGCTCGTCGAGTTACATTACTGGTTAAATATAATGCACTTATTTCATTTACACCTTGTATATCAATATGAGTGTTTCTTTTAAATATTAAAATAAATAATTTTAAAAACACACATGAATAACATTTTAAAGATCTAGTTACCGTGGTTTAGTTAGTGGCATATGTTGATAGATGGCTAACTTTATAACGATATAAAAACGTTGAGTTTCCAATCTCTCTTTAGATAGTTGTCTCTGATCGTGGATACAGGCTTACGAAAAACTTTTTGTTATGGTGGATCACATTGTGGGACTAGAAAAAAACGCAAATGGACCTCTCAATCGATAATGTTCCATTTTGCGCTCTTAATACACAAATAGCTATTTCCACGGAACATTATCGTTTACAGTTATCCTATAATTGTTTTTTTTTCAATTTATTAATATTTTATTCGAACAATTACTTACATTTTGTTATTAAATATTTAGATCGAAACGTTAACAAATCTAGAACATTTGGATATTGTTTCCAATAACTTCAGGTGAATATATGAATCATTGTTTTATTTATTAATATTTAATTCAAATAATCACTTACATTTTTATTACTTCTATTACATATTAAGAACGGGAAATTAACAAAAAACATTCGAACAAATTACAAAACATATTTTGGAGATTCTCTCCAACAACTTGCTTGTTGCACTTATTAATATTATTTATTAAGAAAAGAACATTAACAAAATAAATTAAATCAAATTAATTCTACAACATATTTTGGAGATTTAATCACTTATAATAGCGTCCTGCTCGTGGTTGTGGTTGTTGTTGTTGTTGTTGTTGTTGTTGTTGTTGTTGTCCTTGTTGACTATTCTTCTTCATCGCCACGTATATATAATACCCGCTCATAAAGGCTACCATTAATATAGGGTAGATGCCAAACGGTAATAGAACAAAATTCCATCCCTTAGGACCATACCTAATGACTTCATCGACATGAGCCTCGTGATCTGTGAAGTTCCAGTTCGGTTCAATGACTGTAATAGCGAGCGTAATAATTGGTTTGGGACAATCTGCTGCGGTGCAATCCGGGTTACGGCACGAATAGTTTCCCTCATGGTCTGCGTTCACCTTTGGAATAGTGAGTACGGACATCCGGCTCCCATCGGGCTGCTTCACGCTGACGCCGGCGGGCATAGCTTCGGCCCCTAACTTCTGCCAAGTGAGTTTCGTATAGTCACAGGTAGAACATTCCATTCGCACTGAGTCGTCAACGTCCACCGTGTGCCGGACCTTATCAACTCTTGTGCCTATATAATGAATGGCAACACTGAACGGTTTGCCTCCCAATATCGTCTTTGGTTCAGAACACTTTATTTCCGTTTTTTGAGATGTGTGATGCATAAATGGGCAGAGTGCATCCACACACAACCATGGGTTGGCATCAAATTGTGAGGATTTATGTTTAAATATATTTTTATTCTCAAAAATATTTATGTCCACAAAGGTCAACATGTTTTTATTTAATTTTATAAATTTCAGAGCACGTGCATTATGAAAAGCACCTACTTCTATTAAATTTATTGCATTGTTAGAAAATTCAATCCACATCAAGTTTGGCATATTGGAAAAAAGGCCATTGCGTAATTTTTTAACGCGATTTGAAGCAAGTTCTAAAGCCTCTATTAATGGTGCTTTCTGAAATAGACCAACGGGAAATTCCGTTAAAGGTTGACGTCTTATGACCACATATTTGAGCATGTTCCGGTGTGGATACAAAGCGTCTACCTCTATGGTCTGAGCCTGAATATTTTGAAGGTAAAGATATTCAAGTTGTGTAAACTTCTCAAACATTTTTCTTGTTATGCCGTTACGTTTGCCAAATGGATGTTTACCTGAAATGATAATTGACCTAAATATACAACACTTCTCAACAAGCCCTGTTCCGGTGCCACAGCATTGGCTTGGATGTTTCCCGGCCTTGTATTAATAACGTAGGCTACGGTATATTGCACTGAATATAATGAAATTCACTAATCAAGGTTACCCATTATTTTATCAAATGCGTCAAACTATATATAGATGCGTATGCTTTACAAAATACGCCTATTTTAGTAGCCATTCAAACGTTGCAAAACACAACAAAAATATTACAGAGATAAGCAAATGTCGTTGTAGGTGAATTGCAAAAACAATCGTTTTATAACACGCGTAACCATTTTCAAAATGACTGGGCAAATTGTAAAATTAATCATTCTGGACTTAATATGCTCGAAGGCCGAGTTTTGCGCGTAATGACTAGGCGTTTTATGAAACGATTGTTTTTGGTATTTTCATCTCTGGTTAACTTAAATGTCGCATCAACAAATTGATACAATGTGTAATTTTTACTATTTATTATATAAACACACAGACATTTTAACTAGAGATGATAATACCGGGCTTTAATCTGTTAAATTGTCGAAATTACCTAAAAGCCATACAGCTTCAACGTTCTTCGGTGTGTCGGATGGAATATCATATATATATTGACTCTCTGTCACAGTCGAATGACCACAGTGCAACATATAGAAGGTGTTCTCTTTTCCATTTTTTCTGGCAAATATCCAGGATAATTGCTCTCTCCATGTAGTGTCGTCTGCGCCGTTTGCAAACGAAACCGTCATGTGCACACATTTGCACGGACTGCATAAACTTTGTGCCTGTGAACAATACAATAGAATAACTAGAATTAAATGTATCATTTTTATGTTTATATATATCTTCTCAGACAGACAGACCACAAATGATACAAAAGTAAACAATGTTTTTCATTTATTTTGGTTACCAACGTTATTAACAAGATCATGTTATTTAGTATTATTCTGATGGTTGATATTGTTTTTCAAAGAAGATGTATTCGTTAAGCACGCACCAGTCCGCTGACACTTCAATGAATTCCCGCGTCTACCGGTTTTAGTTCAGCAACTGGCGAACTTTCATGTATTGAGGGTGGATGGAGTTGTTATTAGTTCACCCTAACGTCGGTAGTTAGCGCTGCGTAACTGCAGTTTTAAAAATAACACTATCTGTCGTGTCTGTTGCCGTTAGGTATAGATAGTCTGTGGCACGCACTATCAATTCTTCTGATCCGTGATTGATGAAAATTAAATTGTAAACAACATGATAAAACAGAAGCCAGCAATACCAAAACTTTTGAAAATAATCTAAGTAATAGTAATTTTGGCGTTCTTAAGCCGCCATGTTGTAAAGTGTTGCCACAAGCCCGGTGTAAAAATTTAAGCTGCATATTTTCCAACCAACTTCATGTCAAACTATGGGCGCGTTTAGCGAACACATCAGTTGTAACTCATCTTACAACACGTTTACTACTGATTAGTATCAACACTTGCATATTCACTGAACGGACTTATATTTATAAGGTGTTCGTGTGTAGATAAAGATAATTTTTTCATTATGGATGAAATAATAAAATGATTATTTTTTTGACGATGATTTTAATATGAATAACATAATTCAAGTAGTTTTATTTTTTTATTTTTGCGAGTACACTACATTGTGTTTACATCATATCTTATATTATTATGTATACATAATATTTCATTTATACATAGTATTTATATTAGACGTTTCTCGCATCCTCTCTTCCGGTCCTCCCAATCTCTGTCTTCTAGGTTTCTGTCTTTCATGGCTTGTTGAATACCTTTCATCCATGTTGTACGTGGTCTTTCAAAGTTAAAATTGATAAAGACTTATTTAAGAACGAGTATGATCCAAAAGAGGCTAGTAAGTTTGGCATTAATAGCCATTGAAAATGAAATTTGTGCAGAGTTAGATATTAAGAATATTATTTCTAAATTTATTAGCAATACGTGGCGAAAACTAAAATATTAATAAAACATTTTCAACTATATTTACGTAGTTCTTTTCTATGAAACCTGTATTACCTAATAAAAAATAGTGGAGGGGGGGGGGCGTTGAATTTGGAAATTGCAGGCGGGCACCGAAGCCCCCAGCGCCGGCCCTGCATTTACGACACCATCTGGACTAAATCCAAGCCATTGGGTTAATGCAGAAACCACATAATTTTATTTTAAAATTAGTTATCCTTTCGTAACAGATTCTGGCCACAGGTTCGGTAATATTTCCGTAAATTGTATTTGCGTTTCCAATAAAATTTGAATTGTATATAGAACTAATTTTTTTCCCCAATTTGGGTTTGGGTTAAAATTATAAGTGTACAATGCATAAAAATTTGATCCCGTTATCCTAATCTTTCTGACAAGTTTCCAGTCATTTGAATTTTGATCCAAAGTTTATATATATATATATATATATATATATATATATATATATATATATATATATATATATATATATATATATATATATATATATATATGTATATATACAGGGTGTTATATTTTAATGGACCCAGCAAATATCTCGCTTATTTATTAAGTTGGCAATTTTTTCATATAACACGATTTATACAGGAACATGTAAGCTACTTGATGACGGATGTACATTCCTGATACCACTTCCGGTTTATGAGTAATTAATATCTACTTTGAAATTTCAAATGGAATATACTATATTTTTTTACAAATTTGAAAAGTGCATCAAATTTGCTTTACAATCATGTAAAATAATCCATATGTTACATTATTAAAAATTAAAATGACGGGCACTTTTTTATACACCTAATTGGAGAGAGAATAGTGAGCCATTACTGTGGCTTGTGTTTCTTATTCTTATTTTCTGTATTATTATGACAAAAAATATTATTTCGTTTAATAATAATAGTTACAATTGTTTTAGTTAATTGTTTTATTTCAAGCCACAGTCATGACTCACTATTCTCTTTCCAATTAGGTGTATAAACAAGTGCCCGCCATTTTAATTTTTAATAATATAACATATGGATTATTTTACATGACTGTAAAGCAAATTTGATGCACTTTTCAAATTTGTAAAAAAATATAGTATGTTCCATTTGAAATTTCAAATTAGATATTAATTACTCATAAACCGGAAGTGGTATCAAGAATGCACATCCGTCATCAAGTAGCTTACATGTTCCTGTATAAATCATGTTATATGAAAAAAATTGCCAACTTAATAAATAAGCGAGATATTTGCTGGGTCCATTAAAATATAACACCCTGTGTGTATATATATATATATATAGAGTGTCCCATTTAAGGTACGAATGCATTGGGATCTCGAGAACCGTAAGAGCTACGAGGTTGGTTAAATTAGACAAAAGTTGCCCCATTAGGAGACCATTTTAATGGTATTTTATTTGCGAAAAAATACATAGTTCACTAGATATAGGCGAAAATGTAAATTTTGCAGTTTTTTATTTTTGCAAATGAAGTGTGAAATTATACTGGATTTTGGTTTGCACATCTTTAGGGCACTTTTTTATGTTCTTTCGACTGGCGATGCTCAATTTTTTTTATCAACGTTGGTTTTTGAGGATTGATGTCAAAGTTTTAATTTTTATATGGACGCCACATTGGAAAGTTACGCCATTGAAAAGAGATTTTTTTTAGCTTTACAATGATATAAAATAGTAATAATTTATTTTTATAATTGACAGAGAAATTAACAAAAAATATTATTATTACAATGAACAAAATGCAATGTATTCCCCACGACGCAGATATCTGTGCTGCCATCTATTGACGGTGGTTACCGCGAATAACGATATAAAAGCTATGAGTTCTTTAGATAGTTGTCTCTGATCGTGGATACAGGCCTACGAAAAACTTTTTGTTATGGTGGAGGACCTCATTGTGGCAACTAGAAAAAAGCGCAAATGGACCTCTCAATCGACAATGTCCCATTTGCTCTTAATACATAAATAGCTATTTCCACGGAACATTATTGTATACAGTTATTCAATAATTGTTTTTTTCAATTTATTAATATTTTTATTTATTGCATTAAGTACATTACAGGCAAGGCCCAAATAGTACATTTGACAAGTACATAATGCTCATTTCGCTAAACAATTAACTATTGTCATGAATTAATAATAATAAAGTAAATTATAGCTTATAACTAAGATTAACATTACAATTTCATTTTGATATAACACAAAAAAATACAAAAAAAAATACAAAAATTTTACAAAAAATTTTGCCCTATGGAAGTTCATGTTATATAAATTTAAAATATGAATGATGAATTTATCTGAATATTGTTAACAAAGTATTCAAAGTAATATTAAATATATTAAAGGTTAAGGATACTTCATTTAAGTTCCTGGACAATCTATTAATTAAGGAATACTGACCATATACAGTACGACTAAAGTTGATATTAAATATATGATGCGATCTTGATCTAAACTGTGGTATTTTGAAGTAAAATAAACTTATAAGTTCAGGGGCATCTATAAGGCCGTTAAGCACTTTAAAAGCAAATATAATCTCTGCTTTTTTTCTTCTTTCAGCTAAAGGTTTGAAACTCAACATTGTTAATCTCTCAATGTATGGATAGTTATCTTTATTTAATTTAAGTTTGTAAAAAATGAAATTTACTATCTTTTTCTGAATATTTTCGATTCTTTTAACACTGTTTTGGTAATATGGAGACCAAATAATACTGCAATATTCCAAGTTACTACGAATTAAAGAATTATACAATAATATAACTGAATTATGATTTTTTAGGTCTTTACAATGACGAAGAACAAATCCACAAAGTTTAAGAGTTTTTTTAACTATACAATCAATATGTAATTTAAAATTTAGATCAGCTTCAATCAGGATACCTAAATCTTTGATGACGTGTACTTTTTCAAGTCGAGTATTGTTTAATGTGTATTGGAAATCAATAAAAGTTTTTTGCCTTGAAAATATTATATATTTCCACTTTTCGGCATTAAGTTCCATATGATTTGCTTTACACCAGACTTCTAAAGCACATATATCAGCTTGTACCATAGCTGCATCAGCAAGAGTAGATATTCGGCAAAATAATTTAAGGTCGTCAGCAAACATTAAACATTTAACTTTTTTAAATATTTTTACTACGTCATTAATGTAAATAGAGAAGAGTATAGGGCCGAGGTGAGAGCCCTGAGGAATTCCAGATGGCACAGATATTCCATGCGAAATATGGTCTTTTATTTTTACATACTGAAGTCTATTTACAAGATATGATTTAAACCAATTTAATAAGTTGCCTGTGATGCCATTTGCCTTTAATTTATTTATCAATAAGGTGTGGTTAACTCGATCAAAGGCTTTTTTAAAGTCTGTGTAAATAGCATCGACTTGACCTCCTTCTATAAATGCTTGTTCAATATAGTTCACATATATGGCTGTTTGTGCACGTAGACCTATTTTTCATAAAACCATGCTGTTCAATACAAATTACGTTTTTATTCGAACAATTACATTTTACTATTAAATATTTAGATCGAAACGTTAACAAATCTAGAACATATAATAACTTCAGGTGAATATTTGAATCATTGTTTTATTTATTAATATTTAATTCAAATAATCACTTACATTTTTATTACTTCTATTAAATATTAAGAACAGGAAATTAACAAAAAAACATTCGAACAAACTATAAAACATATTTTGGAGATTGTCTCCAACAACTTGCTTGTTGCACTTATTAATATTATTTATTAAGAAAAGAACATTAACAAAATAAATTAAATCAAATCAATTCTACAACATATTTTGGAGATTTAATCACTTATAATAGCGTCCTGCTCGTGGTTGTTGTTGTTGTTGTTGTTGTTGTTGTTGTCCTTGTTGACTATTCTTCTTCATTGCCACGTATATATAATACCCGCTCATAAAGGCTACCATTAATATAGGGTAGATGCCAAACGGTAATAGAACAAAATTCCATCCCTTAGGACCATACCTAATGACTTCATCGACATGAGCCTCGTGATCTGTGAAGTTCCAGTTCGGTTCAATGACTGTAATAGCGAGCGTAATAAGTGGTTTGGGACAATCTGCTGCGGTGCAATCCGGGTTACGGCACGAATAGTTTCCCTCATGGTCTGCGTTCATCTTTGGAATAGTGAGTACGGACATCCGGCTCCCATCGGGCTGCTTCACGCTGACGCCGGCGGGCATAGCTTCGGCCCCTAACTTCTGCCAAGTGAGTTTCGTATAGTCACAGGTAGAACATTCCATTCGCACTGAGTCGTCAACGTCCACCGTGTGGCGGACCTTATCAACTCTTGTGCCTATATAATGAATGGCAACACTGAACGGTTTGCCTCCCAATATCGTCTTAGGTTCAGAACACTTTATTTCCGTTTTTTGAGATGTGTGATGCATAAATGGGCAGAGTGCATCCACACACAACCATGGGTTGGCATCAAATTGTGAGAATTTATGTTGAAATATATTTTTATTCTCAAAAATATCTATGTCCACAAAGGTCAACATGTTTTTATTTAATTTTATAAATTTCAGAGCACGTGCATTATGAAAAGCACCTACTTCTATTAAATTTATTGCATTTTTAGAAAATTCAATCCACATCAAGTTTGGCATATTGGAAAAAAGGCCATTGCGTATTTTTTTAACGCGATTTCCAGCAAGTTCTAAAGCCTCTATTAATGGTGCTTTCTGAAATAGACCAACGGGAAATTCCGTTAAAGGTTGATATCTTATGACCACATATTTGAGCATGTTCCGGTGTGGATACAAAGCGTCTACCTCTATGATCTTAGCCTGAATACTTTGAAGGAAAAGATATTCAACTTGTGTAAACTTCTCGAACATTTTTCTTGTTATGCCGTTACGTTTGCCAAATGGATGTTTACCTGAAATGATAATTGACCTAAATATACAACACTACTCAACAAGCCCTGTTCCGGTGCCACAGCATTGGCTTGGATGGATACCTTTTTACCTTCTGTCACCTTTAGGTAAGGAAGGTATTGTCTTTGACCAAAAAATTCGATAATGAGTTTTTAATAAATAAGCACGTTTCAGGGTCCCTAGAATACGATTTTACTATTTTTACGATGATGTTTGTATGTATGTGTGTGACGATTATAATTCTTTCGTATTCTTTTTCTTTGCATCCATATGAAAAGCTGATTAGATTTTGGTTATAATTGGTCGACCGGGGCCAATACATAACCTCCCGTCAATTCCATGTTTGAAATAGCAATGAGCTTTAAGTAAAGTATCACTTCCAGTTGATCGTTTGTAAACAAAATCTAATTTTTTCCAATAAATAGAAAAGTCTGTAATACCATATTTTGAATAATATTTTCGAAATTTTGTTAAGAGCTCTAAATTAAGTACCACTTCCGGTTTATCATATAGGTATAATCAAAATCTAATGTTGTTTCAAATTATACACGAGTTTAGAAATATTTGAAAGTATGTTATGAGTTATCGTGGACGAAAAAATTCGTCACACACACACACATCATCGTAAAAATAGTAAATACGTGTTGTGGGGACACTAATTCGTGCTTATTTCGAAATCGAATTTCAAATATCAGTAATTAAATATTAGATATATGTAATTCATTTTAAAATATCTGAAATAAAATAATGGATAAATTGAACATATTCATAATTCATTTTAAGATATCTCAAATTCAATTCAAGATATCTCAAATTTAATTAATGATATCTGAAATTGAATTATGGATATGTTCAAATTTAGATATCTAAAATTGAATTAAAGATATCTTAAATTGTATTTTAGATATCTGAAATTCGATTTCAGATATGTCACTTTATTTAAAGTCAAGGAAAAAAAATCTGATGTGGCCAGCACATTACCTTCCGTCAGTTCTATGTATTTTGTACAAATTTCATACGGAAAGTTCCTTGCTAAACTAAATATTCTATTTCTTGTACATTACCTTAAAGCAGTTGTATGTATTTTATACAAATTCCATACAGAAAGCAAAAGATCCTATACCTATTTCCAGTAAAATTATAAGACAAACACACTATGTCAATTTCACTTGACACTGACACCTTTCAATCAAAATTTTCTTAATATAGTAGCTGTTTCCACAGCTATGGCTACTTTATGAAATTTCATTTCTTTATAATTTGTTAACTCTATATCCATTTAATATTAGGTATAAAATGCAATCAAATCGTATAGAAAATAAAATATTCTTTAATATTTATAATAATATTAAATGTGAAAAAATGATATTTAACATAGTTTTTTCAAGAAAAACTGTTAAAATCTTCAAATGAGGGTACTTCCGGTTGTCCAATTCTAACCAAAATCTAATCAGCTCTTCGCATGGATGTAACGAAGAGAAATACGAAAGAATTATAATTTTTAGAATTGTAGTATGGAAGTTATCGTAGACGAAAAATTTGTTACACACACACACACGGACACACATACATACATACATACATACACACACACACACACACACACATACAGACATCATCGTAAAAATAGTAAAATCGTATTCTAGGGACCCTAAAACGTGCTTATTCATCAAAAACTTACCACCGAATTTTTTGACCAAAGACAATACCTTCCTTACCTGAAGGTGACGGAAGGTAAAAATGGAATAAAAAGTAAAACGGTGTTCCATAGGATCCCGCTCTATTGTGATATAAGGTCGAAAATCGTTCATCAGTGGAGGACAAATGGCCGACGTCTGAAGTGACAGTTGTGTATAATGCGGTAGAGTTGTATTTGAGTATTTTGTTGCGATTTATTAAGTGTTTTCTTTCGTGTTATATAATTTGAATTAAGTTTGGACTTCATATTAAGTATGTCTAGTATCCCGAACGTATTTGGTGTTTCTAAGGTACGTCGTTTTTGAGATTTAAACGCGCGAAAATGTTCGGCTGTGTTTCAAATTATAACTTCATGTTTTTTGTTATTTAAATTCTATGGAATATTTTTTGAAATGGTTGGCTGTTTGTCATAACATATATTCCAAAATATACTCAACGAAGGAAGAAATGGCAAATAAAAATGAAACGAGTTAATTGGGCACCAACTAACCCTTCCAGTTCTTGGTGAATTACATTTTTAAATAATTTTCTTTAATTTTGAATATTAATCAATAGATATTAAAACAAGTGAGCTGAGAGAGCCTAAGGCCGGGCAACAACTCAAATTTTGTTTAAAAATCTGGCCAAAAACTCTAGTTCCTAAACCGCTGATGAGGGCGCGACTTATTCCGGCTGTCATTCAAATGTCATCTTTAGACTGTCAAAATAATATATTGATATTATCAATTTAGCGGTTATAACTAATGTCATACGGTTTTCAGAAAGGTGTTGTAACGCCACAACGCACACTGCACACGACCAAGAGTGTTTGCGCGCGAATGTGCTTAACCGCTTCACAGACCAAAAAAACACTATGTGCTTGTACAAAAATATTTCCTATACTATTGTAGCCCAAGTAATAAATAAATGTTCAAGTACTTAATGTGTTTGCGTGCATTTATAAACAAGATTTAAGATTCGCCAGCAAACCACAGAAGGGAGAAGGTACCAGCCATTGATATGCATTTGAGTTGGAAAAGCCATCCAGGAAATAACATATTGGATATTGTTGTGAACAGGTAATATAAACTATTCATAATTATTACAGATTAGACATATTATTCTTATAATTTCAAAACTTTTCGAGACAATGGTTGTTCATGTTTTTAAACTGTATGTCATTGGCTTTGTGACCTATATTACTTAATAAGCGTTTGATAAATGTGGAACACAATGTACGTACAAGTTGTTTGTTGTCACATTTCAGTTTTTCTGATATTACAGGAACAACGATTGATAATAATTGTTTACGAGTTTATAGTTTTATGGAATGGCTGCAAGTACAATTATTTTTATAAGAAGCAAACATCCAACAAAGTATTTTAAAGGGTAATTCAAATCATCTCTGTCTATGTTCTTAATTAAACAATATAACGCTTCATTCTTATATGGCATAGAAAGATGATTTAAACATTGAAATACACAATATTGTTTCATTATTGTGTTTAATTTCAACAGAAATAAGTGAATAATATAATGATTTCAATACAACAATAATTATTAAATAATACAATATTAACGAATGCTAAATGAAAACTACGTTGAAACTTTATGAAACGAAATCACAAAAAAAGTCAAAAATAACAGCGAAAATAAGTCGCGCCAAAACGGCAAGTTTGGAACTAGAGTTTCTGTTTGACAGATATTGTGATGTCTCCCGGCCTTGTATAAATAACGTAGGCTACGGTATATTGCACTGAATATAATGAAAATCACTAATCAAGGTTACCCATTATTTTATCAAATGCGTCAAACTATAGATGCGTATGCTTTACAAAATACGCCTATTTTAGTAGCCATTCAAACGTTGCAAAACACAACAAAAATATTAGAGAGATAAGCAAATGTCGTTGTAGGTAAATTGCAAAAACAATCGATTTATAACACGCGTAACCATTTTCAAAATGACTGGGCAAATTGTAAAATTAATCATTCTGGACTTAATATGCTCGAAGGCCGAGGTTTGCGCGTAATGACTAGGCGTTTTATCAAACGATTGTTTTTGGTATTTTCATCTCTGGTTAACTTAAATATCGCATCAACAAATTGATACAATGTGTAATTTTTACAATTTATTATATAAACACACAGACATTTTAACTAGAGATGATAATACCGGGCTTTAATATGTAAAATTGTCGAAATTACCTAAAAGCCATATAGCTTCAACGCTCTTCGGTGTGTCGGATGGAATATCATATATATATTGACTTTCTGCCACAGTCGGATGATCACAGTGCAGCATATAGAATCTGGTCTCTTTTCCACTTTTTCTGGCAAATAGCCATGTTAATTGCTCTCTCCATGTAGTGTCGTCTGCGCCGTTTGCAAACGAAACTGTCATGTCCACACATGCGCACGGTCTGCATAAACTTTGTGCCTGTGAAAAATACAATAGAATAACTAGAATTAAATGTATCATTTTTATGTTTATATATATCATCTCAGACAGGCAGACCACAAATGATACAAAAGTAAACAATGTTTTTCATTTATTTTGGTTACCGACGTTATTAACAAAATCATGTTATTTAGTATTATTGTGATGGTTGTGATATTGTTTTTCAAAGAAGATGTATTCGTTAAGCACGCACAATCAATTCTTCTGATCCGTGATTGATGAAAATTAAATTATAAAACATGATAAGAAAACAGACGCCAGCAATACCAAAACTTTTAAAAATAATAGTAATTTTGGCGTTCTTAAGCCGCCATATTGTTCAGTGTTGCCACAAGCCCGGTGTAAAAATTAGCTGCATATTTTCCAACCAACTTCATATCAAACAGTATGAAGTTTAAGTTTTTAGGTTATAAATTCAATAATGTCATATTTGAAAAGAAGCCGTAATCATAAAAGAAATATATACAGGACGTTATGTAGATATTTTAGTGATGTGCAAAATAGTAAACAATCTAATGTTGATGCAGTTTTTACGAATGGGTGAGTGGTAGAAATATATTAATATAAATCATAGCGCCCGACTAGAAATTGGGAGGCCGTGGGTTCGAATCCCGCTGGGGTCCGTGAATTTTTCACAAATCCGTCTTCGTTTATATATTTAATATATTAGATGGTAACTTTAAGTTACAGAAATTTCACTGTTGAATTACATCAAAACAGTCTTCTCTCATACATACTACTGTAGTGCCTATTCACTACCACGGGTGATGTCTCGATGTTGTGCGGGTAACGTTACTCCATGTGGGAGACCGTTCTCGTATCCAACGTGCATGTGACATGTGAAAAATTCACGAACTTCAGTGGGATCCTGTAGCTCAGTTGGCAGAGCGCCCGACTAGAAATTGGGAGGCCGTGGGTTCGAATCCCGCTGGGGTCCGTGAATTTTTCACAAATCCGTCTTCGTTTATATATTTAATATATTAGATGGTAACTTTAAGTTACAGAAATTTCACTGTTGAATTACATCAAAACAGTCTTCTCTCATAAATCATAATGTCATGTAAAAGTAAGGTTATATATTAATAAACAATGTCATGAAAAGATTTCAGAACAATTTATTTATTTAAAAATACTTTTAAGTTTTGATTCATAACGAAAATACAAGTATAACCAGGGTTGAAATTAGTTTTCTTAGACCGGGGCTAAAGATCATTTTAAATATTTAATATTTGATATCAAATTCTGAAAATTAAGCTAGTTATAACATAAATACCTCCCGCCAACCTGCAACATAAGTGTAGGGGCTCCAAAATGAAATCAATTAAGGCGCAGGATTTTTCAAAAAGTTCACAAAATAAATTTTAAAACCCGTCAAAGACTCATGGGACAATAACTAAACTTGAATGTTAAAGCTTAAGCTATATTCACAAATGAAAATTAGGTTTAGATTTATGGTTTATACTTTAGATTTAAAGATTTTGGCCGCATGTTATGTAATGACTCCATTCACACTTCAGAATTTAGGGTCTCTAAATCCAAATCATAAAGCGTAAACATTGCAAGGTCCAAACTTTAGGTTTATGATTTAGTTTGACGTCACAAACTTCACCAATGAGAACAAATCTGAAATGATATAGATATATACATCCATCTTTATTTATTATCCACTTGGAGTATTCGGCTTTTTAAACAAATGCGTGAAGAACATGGAGACCGTCATAATCGGTCATAACTTAATTACTGAAATATAACCAATAATGCCAAGCGAATGACAGTTCCACGGCTCACAGATGTCTTGTTGAGTACTGCTCTACCGATATTTTAATATTGTTTTTGAAGAATTTACGTAGATGTCTGTACATATCAAAGCTAATTTTCAGGTAATTTAAACTTACATTCATGAATGACTTACTTAAACCTAAACAAAAACCATAAACCTAATTTTCATTTGTGAATGCACGTTTAGTGTGTAGTAATACTTTCTTTAAACCACAATATCGTCCATTCAAAAACTTATAATACATGTTCGTTATTTGGGGAATACAACTACTGTTTTAGTCTCATACAAAAGTTGTTGCAGTTGCACTAAATTAACTGTGAAGAAGCTTCAATTTACTTGAAAATAAAACTATTTTGTAATGAACAATGTTTAATATATATTTTTATTTGAAATCGTCACTAAAGTGCACAAAAATCGGCATTAAAAGCTCAGAAATCGGCACTAAAGTAATCCATTATAGGACGATTTCTGAAAATGCAGTGTTGCCAATGATATAGTAATTATTGTATACGTAAAATTGTTTCAAAGTTATAATTTTGCATTTTTAATCAATTTCTTCGTTTTAAATAAAATTTAGTTGCGTGTTCTTAATAAATTTAATGTCTGAGATTAGAAATATTGAATGGCAGACAATGCAGACAGGTATGTAAACATAACCTATAAAAATAAGTATTCCTTTCATTTTCACAAATTTTCGATTTCAAATAAAGTTTAATATGCACCTCGGCACTGAAGCTCCTTTTTATCACTCATGTGGTTTATTTTCCTCGGCCCTAAAGGGCCTCTGAAAATAAACTCCACATTCGTGATAAAAAATAGAACTTCAGTGCCTTGATACATAAATAACTATTATTTATATTTCAGTAGAATAATTAAAGTGCGCGAACAGACACGTGATTTGAGCAATCTTGAAGTGCTTGGAATCAGCTGATTTGTGTGCGTGTGTCACTTTTACAAGATTGTAATACTAGTCAAAATGGACGGAGGTACGAAAAACTTTTTGTTCTGGTGAAGGATCCCAGTGTGGCGACTAAAAAATCTTGTGTGTTTCGAGCGCAAATGGACCTCTCAATCGACAATGTCTCATTTTGCGATCTTAATACACAATTAGGTATATTAAAAATCTGATGTGGCCAGCACATAACCTCTCGCCAGATATTTTGCCTGGTGGTACGCATAAAACGAAAAATATTTTTAAATACATATATTCATGTGTTACTACAAAATAATTATTTTAATATAAATTATGTACAATACATACATTTTCTTTATATTTAATATCCTGAATTTTTTTTCTACTTTCCCTTTCTTTTTCTTTTATTCGTCATTTTTTCGCATATTCCTTTTATATTCTTTTGTAGGTATATTCTTTTGCGTTGTTGACTTTTTATTTATTTTCATAATCTTCATAATGGTATATGAATATTTTTGACAGTGGCATACAAATATTTTTGACAGTGACATTTATGTGAATTACAAACATTTGAATTTCTTGCCTTAGTAGAAGTAGTTTGATCTAAGAATTTTTACATCAAATTATTTTATATGCATTTCTTTATCTCTGAATCTATAGAAGATATAATAATGAATTTATCTTTATCGAATAAAGAATTTAACGTTCTTTAATATAAGTATTTACATAAATTTTCGATAAATAATATTTAGATGATTTTTTTCTTGTAACTACTACTTCCGGTTATCCAATTGTTACCAAAACTGACTCGACTCTTCCCATTATTGTTAGATTGAGGAATCCGTAGTTAAAAATGTCTTAAGTCTTATAGTATTTGAGATATCGTGGATCCAACATCCACACACACACACATACGGACATCATCGTAAAAATGTTATAATCGGGTTCTAGGGACCTTAAAACGTGCTTATTCACTAAAATCTGGATATGCGATTTTTAGCATGAATCCAATACCTCTCTTAGCGAGGTAAAAATGAATAAGCAGAAGACGCACGACGCACGTCATCAACTGAAAAAACCTTATAAAATGATATATAACTTGTAGAAATTATTGGGTGTTATTCATTTTTTTAAAAAAGAAGAAATAAAAAATCTGATGTGGGCACCACACGACTTCCTTGTACACAAGACCAATATGAAGTATAGACTCAAGTATAAAATTGCACGTATTTGACGTAATTTCACATTAGCATCTATTTTTTATTTCTTTGTTATTTTTTGTCTTAATCCATAGCAAGCCTCATTACAAAAACCAAAAAGTTTATAAGTTTTAAATATACATATCTCGCTTCTACAAAGGGCTAATTTAATAATACTTGATGTGCTACACGCAGAATTTAATTCTCTAAAACTTTTATTTGAAGCATTTATTTCTAAAATCAATATGAAACCATTTTATTGAAGAAAAACTGTTAACAACTTCAGGTAATATATCACTTCCGGTTAGCCTGTTTTAACCAAATTCTGCTATGTTATTCCAATTGATATAAAAGTCTTATATACTAAATTTGAAAAGTTTTGGATTATATTTTAATACAGTTTTTCATTAAAATCTATTATAGGCTTCAAATAAAGTACCTTTTCTGGAAATGATGTAATGACCAAAAAGGGAGGTGCACAACTAGATGTTATAGAAGTCCTAAATACAAAATTTCAACTTTCTACGGCTTACCGTTTTTGAGTTATGCGAGATACGTGTACGTACGTACAGACGTCACGACGAAATTAGTCAAAATGGATTCAGGGATGGCCAAAATGGTTATTTCCGTTGAAATCTGGAAACCGAAATTTTTCGCGAATACAATACTTCCTTTACTTTGTACAAGGAAGTAAAAATTAGACGAACAGCCGACAAAAACGCACGTATGCTACAAAAATTGGTCACAAAGTTCAACAGCTATGGAAGCAGATATCATCGCTGAAGGATTTCGTAACGTGTAGAAATGTATGGGTTGAAATACAATATTTTAATCGGCGATAATGACAGTAATGTTACAGATCGACTTATTAAAATGAGCCCTTATGGTCCGGATTTATTAGTACAAAAAATTAACTGCAGTAACAATATATACAGGAATTTTCGTAATAGATTAAAAGAAATATGTAAAAAACGAAGTAATGAGAAAGGAATTGTACCCATTCAATTGCGTCGTAAGTTAGAATCTGAAATCGAAAGATTAACAAAAGCAATTCGATGTGCTGCGAAATTCAGAAAATCAGAAAATTTACCTGTAGGACAGAAAATGACAAATTTGAAAAATGACATAAATAATGCACCGTATCACGTATTCGGCTCACACACAGCAATGTTATTACTTTATTAGGAATATTAATAATGTGTGTTGCTTCCCCGGACTCTAATAACTTCTAACATACGGCGTGGTAAACTTTCTAAACAATTGACGATCTCTTCTTGGCGAATGTTATCCCATTCTTCCCGAAGAGCTATTCTTAGCTAATCAATCGTTTCTGGTATTGGTTGTCGGCGCCGAACACGCCTCCCTAACATATCCCAGATGTTTTCAATCGGATTTAAATCAGGGCTACGTGCTGGCCACCATAGTCGCCGAATGTCGACTTCGTTTAAATATTGGACGACTATCTGTGCAACGTGTGGATGCGCATTATCATGCATTAAAAGAAAGTTTTCGCCAACAAATGGAGCAAATGGTAACACATGATCCATTAAATATTTGGTTATATACCGATCAGCCGTCAAAGCATCATTTTCCACCAGAACCAGCTCTGTATGTGCAGTCAAAGAAATCCCAGCCCATACCATTATATTGCCACCACCAAATGGTGTTCTTGAGGATATGCAGCTTTCTAAAAATCGTTCCTGGCCTTCTCCACACGCGTTCTCGTCCATCTGGTGATCGTAGACAGAAACGGGATTCATCAGTGAACAAAACGGAGCTCCATTTTTCCATTGTCCAATCCCTATGTTCACGCGCAAAACGTAGACGCTCTCTATGATGTGCTGCGAGCAAAGCTGGGCAAGCAGCAGGCCTCCTGGAGCTCAAACCGTTTTCCCGCAACCTTCGGCGAACGGTTCGTGCAGAAATATCAGTTCCATAAGCATCAGCCATTACATTAGAAACAATAGTTGATGGTATACCTCGATCGCGTAGTACACATAACGTTAATAAACGATCTTCTCGGGGGTTTGTGATGCGTGATCTTCCTGATCCCAGTCTTCTGGTGTACTGCCCAGTTTGACGATAACGTTGGATTGCATCCTGGACAGTACTTTTTGGTACATTCAAAGCTTCGGCGATATAACGTATACTACGACCATCTCTGTTTAAAGCTACTGCTTGAGCAATAATTTCAGGTCGCATTTTAGAAAAAATATCACAATCAGCAATACGAGATCTGACAATACAATAAACAACATGCTAAGGTGATGCTAAGAGTCACTAAGCAACGGGAATAGGGTACTATACCATAGTCAAATTTTAACTATCTTAAATGAGAAGACGAAAATACACATAAATTAATGAGTATTAGTGAAAAAAATTTGTTTCAATATTGATTAGGTCGCAAACGACAAGCGATTAAAGTTGATTACTAATTAGGTATGACGCGTTAGGTCCTAAGAATTTGATTGGTCGCCTGATTTTAAAAACGAGATTCGCGCGTCTGCTGCGGTCACCTTTGAAAGATTATGAACTGTCACGTTGTTGTATAACCTAACAAAGAATTTACAATTTTATGTTTCAAGAATTTGTTTAATTATAATATCTACTAATATTAACAATAATAATGTATTTATAATTAAATCAATTTGCAATATGTTTTAATTAAATTAATAATAATATTAACTAATCAAAACAAACATACTCCAGCGCCATCCGCCGTCATACTTTGTGACTGTTTCAATGTTCTAAAATTCATTAAGAAAAAAATGCTTATTATTTATGTTATTTATGCTTAATAATAATTTCTTCGTAAATATAACGTATAAGTTTTTATATAAAAATATTTCAGCTATGCAAACATGAAAAAATCTGTTCTCTCTAGAACTAACACCACTGGAAGTACCAACTACGTCACGCAAGAAATTCTTAACTTTAAAAATTCATATCTCGCTTCTTACGTAAAATTTTTAAGTCGCGTTTGCACTAAAATTCTTATTTCATCCTGTTCTTACAAAAAAAAATTAAAGAAAAAATGGTATAGGACCCTATTGATCCATTTGTTAGAAATATTGATTTTCCCATGGAGGCTCCTTGGGAGGCTCTGGGTTCGAATCCCAGCGAGGTCCATGAAATTTTCACACTTCTTTCTTCGTTTAAATAAATTTTTCCTGGATCCTATTGGCGAATAAAACTACCGATGGCAACGTTAGTGTTGTAGCATACACGTGCTCTGAAAATGGTATTGTGTTATAAGATCGCATACAGGAACATTGTATAACCAACATTCGTTTTCAAGTATACTAACAAATTCATTAAACTTTTTATAAATAGTGTTAGTAATAATTTTGTGTACGTATTTAAATTATGACATTCGAAGAAAGTTATGACATATTTCTAAGGAAATGTTTACTTATTTGGAGGCAACAAATTCTCGAAATTTTATAGAAGGGGAGAATTGTTGAATCGTGGATTGTTATTTTTATGTGGCGTTAAGGAACATAGTGCTACAGACTAAAAAAATTTTTGGGCTGTTTAAACAAGTGCTTTAATCCTCATGAGATTAGAAGAACTTTAAATTTACAATTGATTATTTACAAAATGCTCTTTTATAGCTGGCCATAGTGGCCAGTCCAAACACATTACAGCTGTCTTTATATTTTGTACAAGATATTAAAATTGTACCATATATTATTTATGGATATTAAATAAATATGTATTTACTTTACTTAGTTAAGAAAATTAAAATGGAACTAATGTCAAATACCTTTGAAATTGTTTTAATTACAAATGTAAGAAATATATTGCATGCAATACAAAGTGAAAAGTGTATTATTTTACTCATGAATTGGTCAGGAAATAATACAATACTTTTCATTTTTGTTATCCTCTTATGATTCGTCACTTGTTTTCCAGTTCGTATTTTCCTAAACCAGCCCTCTCTTTTGTCGATAGACTCCATTTTATCTAATTTATTTTGAATGTCACTCTTCCTTTCTCCAATTTTTGGGACAGATAACTTCTTCCTACTCCGAGAATGACAGTCATAAACGCAGCAATTGACGTTAATATTTTTTCGTTCTTTGCTCATGTTGCAAAGTAATTTATATGTACTTTAAAACATAAAGACAAACAAGAAATTGGCAAGGAATGCAATGCACTATATATATATATATATATATATATATATATATATATATATATATATATATATATATATATATATATATATATATATATATATATATATTATATATATATTATATATATATATATATATATATATATATATATATATATATATATATATATATATATATACATATATATATATATATATATATATATATATATATATATATATATATATATATATATATATATATATATATATATATATATATATATATATATACATATATATATATATATATATATATATATATATATATATATATATATATATATATATATTTACTGCATACTTGAATACTTGAATAACAGAATACCATTTTCAAGAGTTGCATATATCGTCCGCTTGAGGGATTCACGTTGATTTTAGTCGCCAATAGCCCATTTCTACGATTTAAACATTTAGATTTATTTTCATAAATTGCATTTGTATATATACTTTTTACCTTCCGTCACCTTTAGGTAAGGAAGGTATTGTCTTTCGTCAAAAAATTCGGTGGTGAGTTTTTAATGAATAAGCACGTTTTAAGGTCCCTAGAATACGATTTTACTATTTTTACGATGATGTATGTATGTGTGTGTGTGTGTGTGTGTGTGTGTGTGTGTGTGTGTGTGTGTGTGTGTGTGTGTGTGTGTGTGTGTGTGTGTGGGTGGGTGGGTGGGTGTGTGTGTATGTGTGTGTGTAACAAAATTTTCGTCTACATTAACTCTAATACTACAATTCCAAAAATTCTAATTCTTTCGTATTCCTCTTCGTTGCACCCATATGAAGAGCAGATTAGATTTTGGTTATAATTGGTCAACCGGAAGTACCCTTATTTGAAGATTTTAACCGTTTTTCTTAAATGTTAAACATCATTTTTTCACATTTAATGTTATTATAAATATTAAAGAACATTGTATTTTCTATACGATTTGACTGCATTTTAAACTTCATATTAAATGGATACAGAGTTATAAAATTATAAAGAAATTAAATTTCATAAATTAGCCAGCTATGGTAGAAACATCTACTATATTGAGAAAATTCTGATTGAAAGATGTCAGTGTCAAGTGCAATTGACATATTCGTAGTATTTTTGTGTTATAATTTTAGTCGAAATATAGGATCTTTTTGCTCGAAATACATACAACTGTCGAAGGTAATGTATATACAAGAAACTTAAAATCTTTTTCAAGGAACTTTCTGTATGGATTTTATAGAAAATACATACGGATTTACGAAAATTCTACCGGTAGATACCGCATCTAGCGATTGTGTTTGAAAACACGAGTGGTTAAAAGTTACCGTGTTCGAAAATTGTTCAATATCTACCAGATCCATCTACCGGATTCATGAAGAATCTAATCTCAAAAAAGGTAGTGATGCAAAGCGAAGCGCGCGCGCTAAAATGGAAATGTGTTCAAAGTAGGACTCTGCTCAGTTTGTTAAATACGTCAAATTTCTAACCTGTTACAAATATTTTCATAGGTTATGGATCTACCCTGTTTACCACTTGCGTTCTTAAAATATCGATTCTGGTAGTTATAAAAAGCTGTTTACCGGTAACAGTTCTCGGGTAGAAGTTTCGTAAATACCTCTTATAACTGACGGAAGGTAATGTGCTGGCCACATCAGATTTTTTATTTATAACATTATTCATTATAAAGGTGTCCCAAAATTAACGCAAGATTTGAATTAAATAGAAAACACAGTTTTTAGTCTTTTGTTTCTTATTTTTTTATTGAATTATAAAGTACATAGGATAGGGTTATTTATGGAATAACACATTGGGCAAATGGCCTCCACGACTTTGCATGCACACATGCACTCGTTTGTCGAAATTTTCCATGACCATTTTGCATAAATGTAGCTTAATTACGTGGATGCAGCGTTGAATATCCTCCTTTAATGCACGGGTGGTTGTGGGCTTGTTGACATAGACCTGTGATTTCAAATAACCCCATAAAAAGAAATCTAATGGTGTTAAATCACACGATCTAGGGGGCCAATTCTGATCACCGAAACGAGAGAGTACACGACCTGGAAATGTCTCATGCAGTAATTGAATAGACCATATTACTATCTCAATGCGCATGCTCAGAATGCACCAATCATATACTTGGAAGTACTGCGGAAATGAAACCAATGTTATCTTATGGGAAGTTGGTTGTCAATGAAGTCAGTTACAGGCTAGGGCAGCAAGATCAGCTGTTTCGAAGGTTACCGGAAACAGCTGAGTGCCCGTTCTCTATGGGAAAAATTATATTTTTAAAGCAAAATATTATTTTATGTAGACGTAAATTAACGATAATTTTTTTCTTGCAAGTTTCATTTCATGTTTAACTACTGGATTCTGCCCTTATAATATATAAATAATTAATAAAATAAACATTAAAATTTAAAAATTTTAAGAGCCTGTTTACTCTTCTGTCACTGACAGATAACCCCAAACTAATGTTTTGTTGTCGTGATTCTTTTGTAAAGTGCGAAATATTTTTTTTAATTATGCCTGATTACTATTGTTGCTTTTCGGATTGTGATTTGAATCCATTAATTAAAAAGGAATATCTTTTCCTATTTTTCCTAAGAAAAGTATAGAGAAAATAAGTTAGTATTGCCAACTTAATTGGAAAAATTAAAAAATAGTTTGTCACCCTGGCACGCTTTTTTCATTTCATAAATCTGCCGACAGAGGCGCTATAGTTAGTAATATGGTCTATTGTTTCACGGGCTCTATGGCATGTGGCACCGTCTTGTTGAAACCACATATTGGCCACATCAACATCATCCAATTTCGGTAAAAAGAACTGTGTTATCATGTCGCGATATCGAGCACCAGTAACAGTCACTGCTTGACCAGACTCATTTTCAAAAAAGTATGGTCCAATTATGCCTCCAGCCCAAAATTCACACCAAAGAGTGACACGTTGTGGATGCATGTGTTTTTCGACAATCACATGTGGGTTCTCAGAACCCCAGAAAGCGGCAATTTTGGCGATTAACAAAGCTGTCAAGGTGAAAATGTGCTTCATCGCTTAGGATGATTTGCTGGAAAAATCAGCATCCATTTGTTGATGTTCAATAATCCATTCAACGAACGTTGTTCCATCGTGTAACGCTCCATTTTTACTAACCCTAAACTATCAGCTGTAGACATGTTTTTTTTTAGGGTTGGCACACTTTACTTCACAAATGGCAGCAAATTCAAATCTTGCGTTAATTTTGGGACACCTTTATTACATATTTAGTATATATATCTCATTATTATTTTTCCTTTGCTATTTTATTTCAGAGAACTAATAATTTAATGTGTGCATGTGGATAGGTATATGTGTCATGATAAGTTAACAGAAATAAAAAATCTTTGTGAAAATACTAAAATTCACACAATTACCTTCCTACAGGTGTCTTTCCTTAATCTTCCATAAATGGAACAACCAGTAACTATTTACTTAGCTTATTTAACGATTTGCGTCGCTGAAAATAGTATTTGTTATTCATATTTCAATATTTTTAAATTATCTTATTAGATAGAGTAAATCATTATGTTCTGATCCTTGTGTACACCGACGAGAGAAATAAAATATTTTCTTTTAGCGTTCTTTGGGCAACCTCTATAATCGTACAGTTATTTAAAAGAAACAAAATAATCATTTGAGTACATGTATTTCACTGGTCAATTGCAGTAGGTAGAAAAAGGAGAGAGATATTGCAGTAAACTAGTAAGAAAGAGAAAGTAGATTTGAACATTCCCCTTACCCCAACCTCACTTCATGTTAACAGATCTATTGGCGAAAAAATTCAAAGTTGGTGACGTCTGGCGGCGGTTTTGTGAACTAGAGGAATAAGGAAACGTTGATAGCATACATTGAAACGTATCTAATTTTAAACAGGTTTAATTTATATTTGTTGTAAAAGAAAGTGAGATATATAGTGTATATTACATTTTCAGGTTTAAATAATGATTAGTAAATGCCATAGATACTGCTCAAAAATGTATGTTTACACTATATTTCAAGTGACAAATTTTCTTCCCTCAAAGATTTCACGCCTTCAATCGGTTCTATTTTTTCTTGTTTAAAACAGGATCCCAAAATTCTTATAATTTTATAGTCAAACTACATTGTTTATCATCCTTTTTAATAAGTTTTTCCTTTACTTGTTCCAAATCTGTACAACTTAATGTTTCTATCTCTGCTACTTTGTAATACACAAACCCATAAACAAATAAATTAATAGCATAATAACAATAATAATAATCACATTTGTTGTAAAACAATATAGTTTTGATTTTTACTATCCTGTTTATATGCAACAAAACTGCAACAATATGTTTGCATTTGCCTCCCAATTCTACTCTACAACTAAATTTGCTTTCCAGTAATTTATATTCTCATTTAATAAAATTTCAATTATATGAGGATCTCCACTCAAATGACTGGTTTTTAAACAAGATCCCAGTATTGTACCTGGTCCAAAATCTTTTATTCCATGAAAGCAATACATGTCCAGCCTTAAAAACTGCTTCGTCTTTATAAGACGTGCAGAAGCAATGTATTCAAAAATATAACTTAAGTTTATGTTAAATTTCTCCATATTAAATACTTTGCACTTGGAAATGCATATTGCCAGCAATAAGGAATGAGAGAACTCTCCTTATTCCTCCGCCATCTTGCTACCGTCCGGCCTGCCATCTATAGTTCAGTTTTTTCGCCAATATAGGTAAAGGTATAGGTAAAGAAGTTCAATGCTGCACGGACGATTCCCTTAACAAATCTAGAACATATAATAACTTCAGGTGAATATTTGAAGCATTGTTTTATTTATTAATATTTAATTCAACTAATCACTTACATTTTTATTACTTCTATTAAATATTAAGAACAGGAAATTAACAAAAAACATTCGAACAAATTACAAAACATATTTTGGACATTGTCTCCAACAACTTGCTTATTACACTTATTAACAGTAATTATTAAGAAAAGAACATTAACAAAATACATTAAATCAAATCAATTCTACAACATATTTTGGAGATTTAATCTCTTTTAAGAGCGTTCTGCTTCTGGTTGTTGTTCTTGTCGTTGACTATTCTTCTTTATTGCCACGTATATATAATACCCGCTCATAGAGATTACCATTAATATAGCGTAGATACCCAACGCTATTAGGCCAAAAAACCATCCCTTCGCACCATACCTAACGACATCATCGATATGAGCCTCACGATCTGTGAAGTTCCAGTTCGGTTCAATGATATTAATAGCGAGCGTAATAAGTGGTTTGGGACAATCTTCTGCTGTGCAATCCGGGTTATGGCATGAATAGTTTCCCTCATGGTCTGCGTTCACCTTTGAAATAGTGAGTGCGGACACCCGGCTCTTATCGGCCTGCGAGATGCTGACGCCGGCGGGCAGAGCTTCGGCCCCTAACTTCTGCCAAATGAGTTTCGTATAGCCACAGGTGGAACATTGCATTCGCACTGAGTCGTCAACGTCCACATTGTGGCGGACCTTATCAACTTTTGTGCCTATATAATGAATGGCAACACTGAACGGTTTGCCTCCCAATATCGTCTTTGGTTCAGAACACTTTGTATCGGTTTTTTTAGATGTATAATGCATAAACGGGCAGAGTGCATCCACACACAACCATCGATTGCCAAAAAATTGTGAGTAATCATGTTGAAATAAATTTTTATTCTCAAAAATATTTTCGTCCACAAAGGTTAACATGTTGTGCTGAAGACTTACATATTTCAGAGCACGTACATTATGAAAAGCACCTACTTCTATTAAATTTACTACATTGTGAGAAAAATCAATCCACTTCAAATTTGGCGTATTGGAAAAAAGACCATTACGTATTATTTTAACACGATTTCCAGAAATATCTAAAGCCTCTAGTGCTTGTGCTTTCTGAAATACACCAATGGGAAATTCCGTTATAAGTTCATATCTTATGACCACATATTTGAGCATGTTCCGGTGTGGATAGAAAACGTCTACATCTATGGTCTTAGACTGAATACCTTGAATGTGAAGATATTCAAGTTGTGTAAATTTCTCCAACATTTTTTTTGTTATGCCGTTACGTTTGCCAAGTGGATGTTGACCTGAAATGATAATTGACCTAAAATATACAACACTCAACAAGCCCCGTTCCGGTGCCACAGCATTGGCTTGGATGGGTAACTTTTTACCTTCCGTCACCTTTAGGTAAGGAAGGTATTGTCTTTGGTCAAAAAATTCGATAATGTTTTTAATGAATAAGCGCGTTTCAGGGTCCCTAGAATACGATTTTACTATTTTTACGATGATGTCTACATATGGATGGATGGATGTGTATGACGATTATAATTCTTTCGTATTCTTTTTCTTTGCATCCATATGAAAAGCTGATTAGATTTTGGTTATAATTGATCGACCAGGGCCAACACCTAACCTCCCGTCAATTTCATGTTTGAAATAGCAATGAGCTTTAAGCAAAGTATCACTTCCAGTTGATCGTTTGTAAACAAAATCTAATTTGTTGTTCCAATAAATAGAAAAGTCTGTAATACCAAATTTTGGATTATATTTTATGTTCTTCCTCGAAATTCTGTTAAGAGCTCTAAATTAAGCACCACTTCCGGTTTATCATATAGCTATAATCAAAATCTAATGTTGTTTCAAATTATACACGAGTTTTCAATACGAAATTTGAGAAGTTTTGAATCATGTTTTAATATATATATTTTTTTAAATCTGTTTTTAACTTCCTGTAAAGTAGTTTATCAATTTTAGAAAACATCTAGTATGTCTTAAATACCAAATTTGAAAAGTTTTGGATTGTATTGATTTATTTTTCACGAAAATCTGTTCAGTCTTCAAATAAAGTATCACTTCCGGTTTATCAATTTTAGAAGAAATCTAATATGTTGTTCCCCTTGATATAAAAGTTTTAATACTAAAATTGAAAAGTTTTGAATTATATTTTAATATTTTTCATTAAAAACTGTTATGGGCTTCAAGTAAACAGTCACTTCCGGTTATCCAATTTTATCCAAAATCTAATCAACTCTTTATATGAATGCAGAAATACGGAAAATAGAAATATTTGAAAGTATGTTATGAGTTATCGTGGACGAAAAAATTCGTCACACACACACATCATCGTAAAAATAGTAAAAACGTGTTGTGGGGACCCTAATTCGTGCTTATTTCGAAATCGAATTTCAAATATCTTAAATACAATATAAAATATCTTTAATTCAATTTCAGATATCTGTAAATCATTTTAAGATATCAGTAATTAAATTTTAGATATCTGTAATTCAATTTAAGATATCTGAAATAGAATAGTGGATATCTTAAATTGAACATATTCATAATTCATTTTTAGATATCTCAAATTTACTTACTGAAATCTGCAATTGAATTATGGATATGTTCAAATTTAGATATCTAAAATTGAATTAAAGATATCTTAAATTGTATTTAAGATATCTGAAATTCGATTTCAGATATGTCACTTTATTTAAAGTCAAGGAATCAAGATGGAATAAAAAGTAAAACGGCGTTCCATAGGTTCCCGCTCTATTGTGATATAAGGTCGAAAATCGTTCATCAGTGGAGGACAAATGGCCGACGTCTTAAGTCACAGTTGTGTATAATTCGGTAGAGTTGTATTTGAATGTTTTCTTTCGTGTTATATAATTTGAATTAACTTTGGACTTCATATTACGTGTGTCTAGTATCCAGAACGTATTTGGTGGAAAATGTTCGGCTTATGTGTTTCAAATTATAACTTCATGTTTTTTGTTATTTAAATTCTATAGAATATTTTTTGAAATGGTTGGCTGTTTGTCATAACATATTTTCCAAAAAATACTCAACGAAGGAAGAAATGGCAAATAAAAATGAAACGAGTTAATTGGGCACCAACTAACCCTTCCATTTCTTGGTGAATTACATTTTTAAATAATTTTCTTTAATTTTGAATATTAATCAATAGATATTAAAACAAGTGAGCTGAGAGAGCCTAAGGCCGGGAGACAACTCAAATTTTGTTTAAAAATCTGGCCAAAAACTCTAGTTCCTAAACCGCTGATGAGGGCGCGACTTATTCCGGCTGTCATTCAAATGTCATCTTTAGACTGTCAAAATAATATATTGATATTATCAATTTAGCGGTTATAACTAATGTCATACGGTTTTCAGAAAGGTGTTGTAACGCCACAACGCACACTGCACAGCTGGTCAATGCGCACGCACATGACCAAGAGTGTTTGCGCGCGAATGTGTAACCGCTTCACAGACCAAAAAAACACTATGTGCTTGTACAAAAATATTTCCTATACTATTGTAGCCCAAGTAATAAATAAATGTTCAAGTACTTAATGTGTTTGCGTGCATTTATAAACAAGACTTAAGATTAGCCAGCAAACCACAGAAGGAAGAAGGTACCAGCCATTGATACGCATTTGAGTTCGAAAAGCCATCCAGTAAATAACATATTGGATATTGTTGTGAACAGGTATTACGATAATATAAACTATTAATTATTATTACAGATTGGACATATTATTCTTATAATTTCAAAACTTTTCGAGACAATGGTTGTTCATGTTTTTAAACTGTATGTCATTGGCTTTGTGACCTATATTACTTAATAAGCGTTTAATAAATTTGGAACACAATGTACGTACAAGTTGTTTGTTGTCACATTTCAGTTTTTCTGGTATTACAGGAACAACGATTGATAATAATTGTTTAAGAGTTTATAGTTTTATGGAATGGCTGCAAGTACAATTTTTTTTATAAGAAGCAAACATCCAACAAAGTATTTTAAAGGGTAATTCAAATCATCTCTGTCTATGTTCTTAATTAAACTATATAACGCTTCATTCTTATATGGCATAGAAAGAAGATTTAAACATTGAAATACACAATATTGTTTCATTATTGTGTTTAATTTCAACAGAAAATTATTAAATAATACAATATTATATAATAACGAATGCTAAATGAAAACTACGTTGAAACTTTATGAAACGAAATCACAAAACACGTCAAAAATGACAGCGAGAATAAGTCGCGCCAAAACGGCAAGTTTGGAACTAGAGTTTCTGTTTGACAGATATTGTGATGTTTCCCGGCCTTGTATTAATAACGTAGGCTACGGTATATTGCACTGTATTCAAACGTTGCAAAACACAACAAAAATATTAGAGAGATAAGCAAATCTCGTTGTAGGTAAATTGCAAAAACAATCGATTTATAACATGCGTAACCACTTTCAAAATGACTGGGCAAATTGTAAAATTAATCATTCTGGACTTAATATGCTCGAAGGCCGACTTTGCGCGTAATGACTAGGCGTTTTATGAAACGATTGTTTTTGGTATTTTCATCTCTGGTTAACTTAAATGTCGCATCAACAAATTGATACAATGTGTAATTTTTACAATTTACTATATAAACACACAGACACTAGAGATGATAATACCTGGCTTTAATCTGTTAAATTGTCGAAATTACCTAAAAGCCATATAGCTTCAATGTTCCTCGGTGCGTCGGATGGAATATCATATATATAATCCCTCTCTGCCACAGTATGGTGACAGTGCAGCATATAGAAGGTGTTCTCTCTTCCATTTTTTCTGGCAAATAGGAATGATAAATCCTCTCTCCATCTAGTGTTGCCTGGGTCGCTTGAAAACGTAACTGTCAATGTCTCACATTTGCACGGACTGCATAAACTTTGTGCCTGTGAAAAATACAATAGAATAACTAGAATTAAATGTATCATTTTTATGTTTATATATATCTTCTCAGACAGACCACAATACAACACAAATGAAAAATAATACAAAAGTAAACAATTTTTTTCATTTATTTTGGTTACCAACGTTATTAACAAAATCATGTTATTTAATATTATTGTGATGGTTGTGATATTGTTTTTCAAAGATGTATTCGTTAAGCACGCACTATCAATTCTTCTGATCCGTGATTGATAAAAAATAAATTTTAACCAACATAAGAAAACAGAAGCCAGCTATACCAAAACTTTTAAAAATAATCTATGTAATAGTAATTTTGGCGTTCTTAAGCCGCCATGTTGTTCAGTGTTGCCACAAGCCCGGTGTGAAAATTTGCTGCATATTTTGCAACCAACTTCATGTCAAACAGTATGAAGTTTAAGTTTTTAAGCCGCATTCACAGCCGAAATTCGGCGAAATTTGTAGCACTGAAATTTGAAGAAATTAATTTGCCCGTTCACAGCTCGAAATTTGTGCCGTAATGCCAACTAGCAAAAAAAAACTAAACATTTCTCAGAATTAATCATTTGTTTGTCAATGCATTCATTAACTCGTTAAAAATTATTAAAAACCATGTCAATAAAATAACAATCCGTCCCTTTCAATTTCTACTCGTTATTAGATTGTCATATAAAATTAAAATTGTAAAAGTTATTTTCTTTTTTGGTTACAATTATACATAAGCATGTATAGTTATATTTTAAATACATGTAATAATAGTATATTATGTTATTAGGAGTAGAAAGCGGTCTTTTTGTGTTGAACCCAGCTATTGCGGCCGAGGCGCTAGCCGAGGCCTGGCAAGCTGGGTAAAACACAAAAAAGGCGTTCTACTCCGAATGACATATACAATTTTTTCTTCAAGTGTTTCAAATAATTTTTTGACATTTTTTTAGTTTTTTTTATTTGTAAAATTTGCAATTTTAGTCAAAACTGGCTGTATACACTGCAAAACACAAACGATTCAACTGTCAAACAACAATATTCAATATGATCTGTGTTGCTGTGGCGACTGCCGCCGCCAGTGGTGAACCAAGAAACTAACATTTTTTACTAGTACAACAATAACAACATTTTTGTACTAGTAAGACAATGAATATCTTCTATAGCATGTGTACAGTAGCATAATATGCATATTATAATACACTTGAAGAAAAATACATTATTTAGAACTTTTGCACTACTTCTTTTAGATAATAATACAACAAACATGAAATTAAAAACATTGAAATAACAACAACAACAACCATAACAACTTTGGTTATGACTTTATAAGAAAAGTGTTCTACGCTAAAAACATAAAATATAGATGTTAACAGATTTTCCGTCAATAATATAATTTCTAAAAAATAAATACTGTCTTCCTGAATCTAAATGTGTATTATTTATTTCCTAATACCTACTCAACATTTCACTATTTCACCAAAACAAAAGTAACAAAAGTTGTTGTCTTTAATTCTTTAAAAGAATGGACCTTTCCAATTCAAGGGCTATCTCTTTCTATCGCTGCAAATAGTAAGAAAATGGCGCGAACAACTGCCAGTTGGGCTGTCAAACGAAACGTCAAAAATATTGCAGTCATTAAAATACCTGTATTCTCAGTGAAAATTTGCATCGTTAGACATTTTACCTTCAATAAAAGCTTTTGTAACTTATTTCGATAAGATTTTTTAAAGTTATCTTACATTTTACGTCTAATTTTTTTAGAATCAAACGTCATAGATCTCAGTTGTTCTTACTATGCGCAGATCCCCATTGCGCATATCTTCTATCTCTTTAAATTGGAAAGGTCCATTGCTCGTAAATTATAGTAAACAAATTATTTATCTTAATTTTCATTATCAAGTTTCATCTTATGTTTCGTACTTTATTGAAAAAGGCAGATTTGAACATATAATACAGAAAATAAATCAAAAACAAAGTAAAATCATGAAATCCATTAAATCACCCAAACGTCAACTAAACTAGTTCATTCAAATTACATATATTTTACACAATTAGTAGAACGCACCCTAAATTAGCCACAAAAGCTTGGAGCTTGCAAACTTTTGTACAAATTATAATTCGTGTACACTAGAGTACCTTTATAACCAGGGTATGGCCATGGCGTGGCTCACGTTTCGTCCGCCATTACCGGGACATCTGTTATATGTGTTGTTCTTGCGCAAAGTATTATGTATTTTCGTGGCTATTTGTTTTATTTTAATGAAAAACACATTTAATTATCATTTTAATATGTATTTAAAGTGTAAGTAATATATTTTATCTTATTTACTTGTGTAGTTTGTTAAGATACCCACCACGATTACTGTCACTGAAAACAACTAAAAATTATCAATATTAAGCACAATCATTTAAATTTTTAAAAGGTAAGTTTAGAATATATAATTATTATGTAAAAAAGAACTACAGATATTAAATTAGATGTGATAATAACAACCCATGTCATATATTCTACATAACCTCTAAATGTATATCTTAATAATAATTGTGTATCTCTTAAATAAATTAATTTTTCTTACCTTTATAAATTCACAGTGTGATAATTTAATATTATTTTATAATATAATATCACATTTATTACAAATAAATAGGAAAATCAATTACCGACAATGGCGGCGATCTTGGCCCATGGCCATACCCTGGTTATAAAGGTACCCTAGTGTCAGTAGGGTACCTTTATAACCAGGGTATGGCCATGGCGTGGCTCACGTTTCGTCCGCCATTACCGGGACAGCTGTTATATGTGTTGTTCTTGCGCAAATTATTATGTATTTTCGTGGATATTTGTTTTATTTTAATGAAATACACATTTAATTATCATTTTAATACGTATTTATAGTGTAAGTAATATATTTTATTTTATTTACTTGTGTAGTTTGTTAAGATTCCCACCACGATTACTGACATATTGAAAACAACTATAAATTACCAATATTAAGCACAATCATTTAAATTTTAAAAGGTAAGTTTAGAATATACAATTATTATGTAAATAAGAACTAAAGATATTAAATTGGATGTGATAATAACAACCCATGTCATATATTCTACATAACCTCTAAATGTAAATATTAATAATAATTGTGTATCTCTTAAATTAATGAATTTTTATTACCTTTATAAATTCACAGTGTGATAATTTAATATTCTTTTATAATATAATATCACATTTATTACAAATAAATAGGAAAATCAATTACCGACAATGGCGGCAATCTTGGCCCATGGCCATACCCTGGTTATAAAGGTACCCTAAGTGTCAGTTGTGAATAGCGCCTCTGTCGGCAGATTTATGAAATGAAGAAAGCGTGCCAGGGTGACAAACTATTTTTTTAATTTTTCCAATTAAGTTAGCAATACTGACTTATTTTCTCTGTACTATTCTTAGGAAAAATAGGAAAAGTTAAACCTTTTTAACTAATGGATTCAAATCACACTCCGGAAAGCAACAATAGTAAACAGGCATAATTAAAAAATATATATTTCGCACTTTACAAAAGAATCACAACTACAAAACATTAGTTTGGGGTTATCTGTCAGTGACAGAAGCGTAAACAGGCGCTTAAAAAGCATCCACCAAACTCAATGTAAACAAAGGCACTTAAAAGGTTTGTTGGTCCACCAGGCTGGCGGGTTGCCTAGATCCAACCACGTGATGAACGCGCCCTATATGTATACTCTCGTCGTACCTCTTAAGTAGTGACGGAGCGTTTCCAAATCATACGTTCCTAATATTCGCATATTTGTTAATCTTGTACATCTTCTATCACAATACGGAGTGTCACATATGACAATTTTTAAAAAAAACCAACAGTTATATTGTTTTCAGCACATAACAGACTTCAATTTTGGGAATGGCTCATAATGTTCATTAATGAGACTGAATTAACCTGGGAAGGTGTATTTATTATACACAATACACATCTTGACAGACGAAAATGCTGTAAAAATTTTCATTAAAAAATGTTTACGACTAATTATTGGTACTCATGTACCTCGTTTAAATAGACAAGAGTTTGTACTTACATTTTTTGAACAAAGTATTTAAACTATTATGATTTGTCGACGATAAATAATCATCTCATAACCTAATAACTATGCTTTTGCTCTTCCTCGTTCCTCCTTGTCTTCCTCTATTCACAGGTGATTAAAATCCTGGTTTAATACACAACTTTATAATTTTATTATGCAAAATTTAAATTTCTTTATTTTAAAAATTATACTATTACGAATTAATTAATAATAAATGTTATTTTCGTTGATTCGTTTATTAATTACTGTGACTGCAAGTTTAACCGATAACCGACAATTTTTGAGCTGTTTGTATCCCACTTGAATACGGCAGCAGCCATTTGTTCTCCATGGGCGGGTAACAAAATATGCAGCAAATCTTTAAAGAATTTTAACTCAAAATCTAACAGACTTAGAAAAAAAAGTTATATTAAGAAATATTGTTGTTTTCCTCGAGTAACATTACTGTTTAAATTTAATGCACTTATTTTATTTTACGTATATCAATATGAGTTTTTCTTTTAAATATTAAAATAAATAATTTTAAAAACACATACGAATAACATTTTAAAGATCTAGTTATCGTGGTTTAATTAGTGGCATATGTTGATAGATGGCTAACTTTATAACGGTATAAAAGCATTGAGTTTCCAATCGCTCTTTAGATAGTTGTCTGATCGTGGATACAGGCTTACGAAAAACTTTTTGTTATGGTGGAGGACCCCATTGTGGCGACTAGAAAAAAGCGCAAATGGACCTCTCAATCGACAATGTCCCATTTGCGCTCTTAATACACAAATAGCTATTTCCACGGAACATTATCGTTTACAGTTATTCAATAATTGTTTTTTCAATTTATTAATATTTTATTCGAACAATTACATACATTTTATTATTAAATATTTAGATCGAAACGTTAACAAATCTAGAACATTTGGATATTGTCTCCAATAACTTCAGGTGAATATTTGAATCATTGTTTTATTTATTAATATTTAATTCAAATAATCACTTACATTTTTATTACTTTTATTCAAAACTAAGAACGGGAAATTAACAAAAAAACATTCTAACAAATTGTAAAACATATTTTGGAGATTGTCTCCAACAACTTGCTTGTTGCACTTATTAATATTAATTATTAAGAAAAGAACATTAACAAATTAAATCAAATCAATTCTACAACATATTTTGGAGATTTAATCTCTTTTAAGAGCGTCCTGCTCGTGGTTGTGGTTGTTGTTCTTGTTGTTGTTGTCGTTGACTATTCTTCTTCATTGCCACGTATATATAATACCCGCTCATAAAGGCTACCATTAATATAGCGTAGATACCAAACGGTAATAGAGCAAAAACCCATCCCTTCGGACCATACCTAACGACTTCATCGATATGAGCCTCGCGATCTGTGAAGTTCCAGTTCGGTTCAATGACATTAATAGCGAGCGTAATAAGTGGTTTGGGACAATCTGCTGCTGTGCAATCCGGGTTACGGCACGAATAGTTTCCCTCATGGTCTGCGTTCACCTTTGGAATACTGAGTACGGACGTCCGGCTCCCATCGGGCTGCGAGACGCTGACGCCGGCGGGCATAGTTTCGGCCCCTAACTTCTGCCAAGTGAGTTTCGTATAGTCACAGGTAGAACATTCCATTCGCACTGAGTCGTCAACGTCCACATTGTGGCGGACCTTATCGACTCTTGTGCCTATATAATGAATGGCAACACTGAACGATTTGCCTCCCAATATCGTCTTTGGTTCGAAACACTTTGTATCGGTTTTTTGAGATGTGTAATGCATAAACGGGCAGAGTGCATCCACACACAACCATCGGTTGTTATTAAATTGTGAGGATTCATGTTTAAATATATTTTTATTCTCAAAAATATTTATGTCCAGAAAGGTCAACAAGTTGTTACGAAGTTTTACAAATTTCAGAGCACGTACATTATGAAATGCACCTACTTCTACTACATTTATTACATTGTGAGAAAGGTCAATCCACTTCAAGTTTGGCATATTGGAAAAAAGCCCATTGCGTATTATTTTAACGCGAATTCCAGTAAGTTCTAAAGCCTCTAGTGATTGTGCTTTCTCAAATACACCAATGGGATATTCCGTTAAAGGTTCATATCTTATGACCAGATATTTGAGCATGTTCCGGTGTGGATAGAAAACGTCTACGTCTATGGTCTTAGCCTGAATATTTTGAATGTGAAGATATTCAACTTGTGTAAACTTCTCGAACATTTTTCTTGTTATGCCGTTACGTTTGCCAAATGGATGTTTACCTGAAATGATAATTGACCTAAAATATACAACACTACTCAACAAGCCCTGTTCCGGTGCCACAGCATTGGCTTGGATGGGTAACTTTTTACCTTCCGTCACCTTTAGGTAAGGAAGGTATTGTCTTTGGTCAAAAAATTCGATAATGAGTTTTTAATGAATAAGGACGTTTCAGGGTCCCTAGAATACGATTTTACTGTTTTTACGATGATGTCTGTATGTATGTGTGTGACGATTATAATTCTTTCGTATTCTTTTTCTTTTTTTTCCATATGAAAAGCTGATTAGATTTTGGTTATAATTGATCGACCGGAGTCAACACATAACCTCCCGTCAATATCATGTTTGAAATAGCAATGAGCTTTAAGTAAAGTATCACTTCCAGTTGATTGTTTGTAAACAAAATCTAATTTGTTGTTCCAATAAATAGAAAAGTCTATAACACCAAATTTTGGATTATATTTTATGTTCTTCCTCGAAATTCTGTTAAGAGCTCTAAATTAAGTACCACTTCCGGTTTATCATATAGGTATAATCAAAACCTAATGTTGTTTCAAATTATACACGAGTTTTCAATACGAAATTTCAGAAGTTTTGAATCATGTTTTAATATATATTTTTTTAAAAATCTGTTTTTAACTTCCTGTAAAGTAGTTTATCAATTTTAGAAAACGTCTAGTATGTCTTAAATACCAAATTTGAAAAGTTTTGGATTGTATTAATTTATTTTTCACGAAAATCTGTTCAGAGCTTCAAATAAAGTATCACTTCCGATTCATCAATTTTAGAAGAAATCTTATATGTTGTTCCCCTTGATATAGAAGTTTTAAATACTAGAATTGAAAAGTTTTGAATTATATTTTAATATAATTTTTCATTAAAAACTGTTATGGGCTTCAAGTAAAGTGCCACAGCCGGTTGCCCAATTTTACCCAAAATCTAATCAATATGAATCAAAAAGTCTGACGTAAATCGGTTGATATACCAATTTTGTTTTACATTTATTACATTCTTCCTATGTTGTCACTAATCAAGGTTACCCATTATTTTATACTTTACAAAATATGCCTATTTTAGTAGCCATTCAAACGTTGCAAAACACAACAAAAATATTAGAGAGATAAGCAAATGTCGTAGGTGAATTGCAAAAACAATCTTTTTATAACACGCGTAACCATTTTCAAAATGACTGGGCAAATGTGTAAAATTAATCATTCTGGACTTAATATGCTCAAAGGTCGAGTTTTGCGCGTAATGACTAGGCGTTTTATGAAACGATTGTTTTTGGTATTTTCATCTCTGGTTAACTTAAATGTCGCATCAACAAAATTATACAATGTTTAATTTTTACAATTTATTATATAAACACACAGACATTTTAACTAGAGATGATAATACCGGGCTTTAATCTGTTAAATTGTCGAAATTACCTATAAGCCATATAGCTTCAAGGTTCTTCGGTGTGTCGGATGGAATATCATATATATATTCACTCTCTTTCACATTCGAATGCTCACAGTGCAGCATATAGAAGTAGGTCTCTTTTCCATTTTTTCTGGCAAATAGCCATGATAAATTCTCTCTCCATTGAGGGTCGACTTCAAATAAAACATTCACGGTCAAACATTTGCACGGACTACATAAACTTTGTGCCTGTGAAAAATACAATAGAATAACTAGAATTAAATGTATCATTTTTATGTTTATATATATCTTCTCAGACAGACAGACAGACCACAATACAACACAAATGAAAAATGATACAAAAGTAAACAATTTTTTTCATTTATTTTGGTTACCAACGTTATTAACAAGATCATGTTATTTAGTATTATTGTGATGGTTGATATTGTTTTTCAAAGAAGATGTATTCGTTAAGCACGCACTATCAATTCTTCTGATCCGTGATTGATGAAAATTAAATTGTAAACATGATAAGAAAACAGAAGCCAGCAATACCAAAACTTTTGAAAATAATCAAAGTAATAGTAATTTTGGCGTTCTTATGCCGCCATGTTGTTCAGTGTTGCCACAAGCCCGGTGTAAAAATTGGTAAAAATACAAATTTAAGCTCCATATTTTCCAACCAACTTCATGTCAAACAGTATGAAGTTTAAGTTTTTAGGTTATAAATTCAATAATGTCATATTTGAAAAGAAGCCGTAATCATAAAGAAAATATATACAGGACGTTATGTAGATATTTTAGTGATGTGCAAAATAGTAAACAATCTAATGTTGATGCAGTTTTTACGAACGGGTGAGTGGTAGAAATATATTAATATATATAATAATGTCATGTGAAAGTAAGGTTACATATAATAAACAATATGAAATCAATTAAGGCGAAGGATTTTTCAAAAAGTTCACAAAATAAATTTAAAATCCGTCAGAGACTCATGGGGCCAGAACTAAACTTAGTGGTATAGTAGAGAATAGACCACTAGCTCTATATTAGGTCTGACTGTGGACGAGAATCTGAAATTTGTGCAGCATTTAAACAAAACTTACTGCTGCTAGACTTAAAATGCGACATTTGTATCAGTTCAGACATGATTTAAGCACAGAGGTTAAATTACGCCTGGTTAATACATTAATCTTGCCGATTTTAGATTACTGCTCCTGCGTCTACATTCCTATTCTATCACAGACGGAAAAAAATAGAATTACCCTTTTTCAAAATTCATGCTTACGCATTGTTTACGGTGTACGTAAGTACGATCATATATCTCAGTACCGAATACGTGCTAAAATGAATACCATAGACGATCGCGTGAAATCCTCCTATCTCTGTCTCGTACACAAAATAAAATTAACTGGTACTCCACATTATTTAACGAATAAATTAGTTCCTAAGCAGTATAATTATACGCTACGAATAAAAGATTTGTTCATAGTATCATCCTATAAAAAATCTAAATTCAAGGCAGCTTTTTCATATCTAGCACCATCTTTACCTGAAAATTTAAAAACTCTTGCTTATGGTTCTTTCAAATATCATGTAAAAAAATTGTATAATTCATATGTTTAGTTTGTAATGGCTTTCCGATTTCATCACACCTATACGACCTGTGTCTTTTTCTTTTTCTATGCGTTTTATTTTTTGTTAATCTTTGTTTAAATTTAATTTTTTGTGAACAAAATACTTTGTTGACTTATAAATATCTGTTATAATCATTGTACGGGTTAGGTGGAAGAACAGCCCTTGGCTGAACCTCGCCTTTGACGTACGGTCAATAAAGATTTTATTATTATTATTCTTATTATTATTATTATTATTAAACATGAATGTTAAAATTTAAGCTATAATGGTTGTAGTAATAAGCGGATTCAGTATACTTTCCTTAAATTACAGTATCGTCCATTCAAAAACTTATATTACATGTGTGTTATGTGGGGAATGCAACTACTGGTTTATACTGGATTAAGATGGCTCTCATACAAAAGTTGTTGCAGTTGCACTAAATTAACTTTCGAAGAGAATATAATGTTTTCTGAACATTAAATGCGTTTTTTGCAACGAATTTCGTTTTACATCCCACGGAGGTCAGTGTTTACTTTTAGAATTCTAAAATTAACAGTAATCGATATAAATTTGCGATTGTTTTCTTTTATATTACCCGAGAGATTGGCAGCGTTTAGCAAGGCACAGCCCTGGGCGCCGAAGTTTGCCGAACGCAATAAATGGACGAATGTCCAGTAACTGTATTCGGCATATTTCGGTGCTCAGTGCTGTGCCATTCTGAACGCGACCATTTTTTTAACAGACGTACGTTATCTCTATCATCTGGCAAGTTAGCCCGGTTCGCCGATGGCTGCGCCGTGGCCCAACTGGGCGATACCTCTGTCATGGCGACTGTGGTGGGCAAAACGAAGCCTTCACCCGCCTCCTTCTTGCCGCTCGTGGTGGACTACCGGCAGAAAGCAGCAGCCGCGGGGCGCATCCCCACAAACCACCTTCGTCGGGAAATGGGGCCCAGCGAACGAGAAATACTCACCTCTAGACTTGTGGATAGAAGTTTACGGCCTATGTTTCTACCGAATTACAACTATGAGACACAGGTCATGTGTAACATTCTCGCTATGGATTCTTCCAACTCTCCCGACATATTAGCCATCAACGCTGCATCGGCCGCAATTAGTGTGAGCGACATCCCCTGGCTTGGCCCCATTGGGGCAGTGCGCGTTGGTTTATGTGACGGGGAACTCCTCCTCAACCCAACTAGGAGAGAACTCCAGGCTTCTAGCCTCGATTTGGTACTGACTGCGACCAGACACAACCTAGTGGTGATGTTAGAAGCGTCGGCTGATAATGTCTTGCAGCAGGATTTGTTAAAGGCGATTAAGAAGGGCACACAGGAGGCGCAAAGCGTGGTGATGGCTATTGAGAAAATGCAAAAGATTGTGGGGAAAGAGAAGAGACATATAGAGCCCCAAATAGAACTGCCTGAAGAGGTATAATAACACAAGCTAAAAAGGATAACAGTCCAAGCAGCCTAGTAGATTTTTATTATTTTAGGTGCTGCAAGCAATTCACACTCTGTCTGACATGCGATTGAGAGAGATTTTCAGAGACTACACGCACGATAAACTCAGTAGAGACAACGCTGTCAACAACGTAAGAAATGACGTCATTGATAAAGTTAGGAGTAACTTTCCTGACATTGACGTTAGCCAAATTATAGACACCTTTGGGAAAATATCTAAACAGGTATTTACCATAATATTTGTTTTTAATTCGAGAACCGTACGCGACATTTTTGTATAGGGCACGGAAGATCACGTGACCTATCATATGTTTTGTCCCTTTCTCACTTCAGACTCGATCTTCAGCTCTGTCCCATGCTATCTTCAAACTGTACTTTCGACGCAATGCGCATGCGTCAGTTTAAATAGCTGTCACATTTCTAGCAAGATATCAAATGAGAATAAAATGAAGACAATAAGAATCAAATAAGTTTTTATTGAATTCTCTATAATATAATGGAAGATAACATGTGATCATATGTATATTCATAAGTATTACGATCAGGATGCTCTTAAGTCTCATTTCCACCGATTGTCTTAATGATTAAGAGCTATAATTAATATCTAAGCGCAATGCGCCAAAATGTTTATTATATGGCAACGTCAATTACCATTTCCAGCTATGCATAAGGCTTAATGCTTAAGAACTAAGAGCAATGCTTAAGAACAAAAGCTTGCAAACTCCAAGGTTTAAGGCGTAATGCCTAAGCGTAATTGTGAGATGGAAATACATATTTGTCATCTGTCTTTCTTTATTTTCTAATCTGAACTGTCAGCTGTCAGCCTATTTTATAATTATTAAGTTTATTTAATTTTTAGATATTGATATAGATGCCAAAAATTATGTATATGACATGTTAAGAAAAGAAGAATTACTGCTGCAATGACAGTCTGCTAGAGTTAAAAATAAAAAGGATAAAAAATGTGACATTTCTGTGGAATTAGTCACTAAACAAAGTAGCTGGAAATGGTATCGTAGTAAATTGTTATAATGCATTAAGCATTACGCACAAATCATTATGCATTAAGTATTAAAACATTCGGTGGAAATGAGGCTTTAGTCTTCATTCTTGCTTAAAAAACAAATATTACGAACAGTAGTTGACAATTTATTAATTTAGGGCTTCATCACCTACTATCAAATCTGAGTAATCGATAATATGTCAGCAAGTGATATTCTCATACGTAATATAACAAGTGATATGATTATCATCGATGATATTCTCGAGTGAAACCGAGTTGCAGATTTCACGAGTCCGAAGGACAAGTGATATGTGCTGCTCCGGTTTCACGAGCAATATCTTCGATTATTAATCATATCACGAGCTTATATTTAATGAGAGAATATAATAAATATTTATGACACATTATGCGTGCTGGTAACCTAACTTTTCATATATTGCTTTACAACATGGTTAATTTTACAATTGCCTTATTATTTTCAACGTTGTTGATATGAAAAACGATTACCGCACATTTTTATACACAAAATTAACTGTCAATCTTATTAATAACGAAAACAAATCCCTAGTAACGAATATAAATAAGGTGATAATTTGTTTGTTTTTTATCATCGCTGTGATAGACATGTAACTAGGGAGATTCTAAATGTTGATTGGCGAAAAACATGTCACGTGACTAATGAATTATATTCTCAAAAACATAAACGGCCACGAGCCACAGACGACGTCTCTCTTGTTTTTCACATGTAACCTACCTACCTTACCTATACAAATTGTCACTTGTTACTTATGTTCAAATATGATTTGGTTTTAAATATTACCTCGATTATCTGTGCTTGATGGGATAGCAAACAGTTTTATATTATAATCCGACGACAAACTTGCACACAACAACGTACTGGTATCGTTTGAAAAAGAATGACAACACTCACAAACAACAGAAAATAACAATAAAAGAAATAACAACAAACAAGATAACAAAAAGAAACAAATAATAAAACACTACAATGAATAACAATAACACAATCAATCGCTATATGTACAAGAACCGCCAAATAACAAAACGGCAACAAATTCCATGCTTGCGCAAACTCATTCTTAAAATTTATCGCTAGAAAAATATGACAGCTATTCAAACTGACACATGCGCACTGCGTCGAAAGTACAGTCTGAAGTTAGCATGGGACTGAGCTGAAGATCGAGTCTGAAGTGAGAAAGGGACAAAACATATGTTAGGTCACGTGATCTTCCGTGCCCTATTATTGAAAGAAACAATTTATAAAACCTACGCAAATGGAGATTTTTTTTACAAATTTCCGCCATTTAATATTGCCTTACATCGCCTTTATTAGTAATACCAGCTCTTAATTCTATTAGGCATTGTATCCACAAGCCCTGCATATTTTTCTGAGTATTGCTCCATTGCAAGGTTAGTTTTACTATACGCACTAGATTTCAACGAAGTACGCTATCATTATTTTAAAAATGGTTCAATATTATTTTACGAAATTTGGTATCTAGGAGTTTTCCGACATGTCCGTTTCAACTAAAATATTTTCAAAGCAGTAGCATTTCCGGTTTAACCGGAAGTAGACCCTAACTTTCTTATTTTAAATGGAATGCTATATTTTTTATTCTACCGTTGAATTCAGCAGAAAATTCTACATATGAAACCATAAAAAAAAATTATTCATGCTCAACTACTTCCGGCGAAATTCAACTTTTTTTGATTTTTTATCTAAAAACGGCCACTTCTTTATCACTCTATATCTCGAGAACGAAATTGAATTTCTATAATCTGTAAAAATAGTTTTATAAAGAAAGCTTTTGTTTACAATAATACAAATTAATAATCAACTATTTTTGAAAATTGTTATTTGTACGTGAACGTAAGGTTGCAGTTCACAAAATTCAAAAAAATAATATTTTTTAAATTAAACACCCCATTTTTTATTATGTAAATAAATTATATGTTAAATAATAAGGGTAATTTGTGTAGAATGTCCTATGTTGAAAGTTGATAGATTTTTAGTAAAACGGAAAATATTTCATTGGCATATATTTACAAAACCGAAAGTATAAAATGCTTAGATTAGATTGAAGCAATAGCTTAAGAAGAATGGAAAATAACGATAAATTAAAATTAAATATAAAATAAAATGTGTGAACAGTTGTGCTGCCACCTGCAAAAGTTTGGCGTGAACGCTCCCAATGGACATCCACTTTTCCACAACACTAATTTAATGTACTTAAAACAAATAAATTATACAAAAACTTATAATATTCGTTACAAAATTGGCATTAATTTTTTGTAAAAACGAAAGCCAAGAATTCATATTTGAATACGTTCCTATCTTCACTGCAAAACTATCGAATAGTACTGTAAGTACAAAGTGTACATTTTATTATTTTTTGTTATGGTGGAAGGCTGTAGAAAAAATCTTGTGTGTGTTTCGAGCGCAAATGGATATTGTCGATTTCGAGAGAATGCCGCGCTCCTGCGTCGCGCGTCAACAACCTCTCAATCGACAATGTCCCATTTTGCGCTCTTAATACACAAATAGCTACCCTGGTTTCTGTTTTATAACTCTTCAAAACTGCTCAATTGGTTCTGCCGCAACCTGTATATACCGGGTGTTCACTTTTTTATGGGACATAGGAAATACAATGTTAAAATTTTCATTATGCTATAGTTCGTTCCCTATGAATTTTAGAACAAAAGTGTAAATACAAAAAATGTTCTGAATTAAAAACTGCATCGAACAAGCTTCAATTTATTGATATAATTCGTTCCTGTCATGAGATAAACGTAAAATAAAATTTATAATTTTTAGCTATTTACAGTGTGCCATGGAAAACAAAACATACAATTTAAACATGCGTAATTAATTAAATCATGGTAATAACTTAATGACAATGATAAATGTTTTGTTTTCCATGGCACACTGTAAATAGCTAAAAATTATAAATTTTATTCTACGTTTTTCTCATGACAGAAACGAATTATATCAAAAAATGGAAGCTTGTTCGATGCAGTTTTTAATTCTGAACAGTTTTTGTATTTACACTTTTGTTCTAAAATGTATAGGGAACGAACTATCGCATAATGAAAATTTTAACATTGTATTTCCTATGTCCTATAAAAAAAGTGAACACCCGGTATCTTCACTCGCCTGTTACATTATGGGTGACGTTTTTTCTAACCTCTTGTCCACTCCTTACATATTATACTTCGTGCATCAGACTGCGTAAAAATAAGTAAAGTTACATTTTATATAATTTATGCTTTCCGATGTCGGGCATTTTGGTTTGTAGATATTTCGAGACTTGGTACTAGAGGAAGACAGACGATGTGATGGTCGTTCCCTAACACAACTCCGGGACATTTCATGTCAGGTTGATTTATATCGTCCCTTACACGGCAGCGCGCTCTTCCAGCGTGGACAAACACAAGTATTCGCTACAGTAACTCTGGATTCTCCTGAAAGCGCTCTGAAACTCGATCCTGTCTCAATAATCACCAGTGGAATAAAAGAAAAAAACTTCTTCCTGCATTATGAGTTCCCGCCGTTCGCTACGAAGGAAACAGGCCGCCTGGGGGGCGCGGGCCGACGGGAGCTCGGCCATGGGGCCCTTGCTGAAAGGGGCCTACTGCCGGTGCTGCCACCCGACCATCCGTTTACGGTTAGATTGACGGCTGAAGTGTTGGAGTCTAATGGTTCTAGTTCCATGGCGAGTGTCTGTGCTGGTAGTATGGCGCTTCTGGATGCTGGAGTGCCCCTAGTTGCACCAGCGGCTGGAGTGGCCATAGGGCTCATTGCCAAATATCAAAATAATGATACGAAACATTTGGAAGACTATAGGATACTTACGGATATATTAGTGAGTAACTAAAGTTGCTTTTTTATAATTAAAATATAGCGCCGCGAGACAATTTATATTTTAACCTCGTACAAAACGATTTTAGTGTTTATTTTAAGATATTTCAATTAGTTCCAGACTTATGAACTCCCAAAAATACATGTTTTCATGTTTAGTTTCACCCGAAAATTTGAGGTTAAAAATGGTTTAACATCAAGTGTTTATTCTTGCAAAAATAAATTTTAGCGAGTTGATTTGATTATTTCCGGTATCAAAGTGGTTAAAATTCCTGTTAAAAACTCCTCAGACCCGGTTTAAAAATTGTACAATTTGACTAAAAATGTGTTGTTAAAAATGGATCAATATCTCGATTTCGTATAAAGATACAGTGTTTATTCTAGAAAAAATTAATTTTAGAGGTTTGATTTGTATATTTCCAGCATCAAAGTGGTTAAATTTCCGGTTACAAACTCAACAAATCCGGGTTCAAAAATTGTACAATTTGGCTAAAAATATAAGGTCAAAAATGGTTCAATATCTCGATTTCGAATAAAGATACAATGTTTATTCTAGTAAAAATGAATTTTAAAGGGTTGTTTTTTATATATCCGGTATCAATGTGGTTAAATTTCTGGTTAAAAACTTTTCTAACCCGGGTTCAAAAATTAATAGTGGGATTCTGAAACCAAGCGTTAATTAACTTCTGGCGTTAACGTGAATTAACTCTGATTTTGACAGCTGTGGTATTCTGAAACTCAGCGTTACTTAACGTTAACGCTGCTAGTCGGCGTTAATTCACGCTGGACATATCGAAGCGTTAACAGGGAAAACGGCGGGTTGTCTATGAGTTTTATGGTCTAAATAGCCCTGATATTTTTCGAGTACTGCCATATGTACTTGTAAGAAGTATATTTTATTAACAGTGAGTGATTAACAGTGAGTATATATATAAGTAATATATTATTAACATAACCTTATAATATATATATATATATATATATATATATATATATATATATATATATATATATATATATATATATATATATTTAGCATTACAGTGTTCAAATCACAAACAACGAGTCCGCAAGAGTATGAAAAATTAGAATTCAATACAATAATGTACCTAACATCATAGAGAATGACTGATGTATATAAGTACTAAAAAGTGAAGTGAAGAAAAGCAATTTTGTGTTGGTTTCAAGAATGTAAAGTATTTTAATTTTTATGTTGTACGAGTATTACAGCAAAAAATACTTTCCAGGAAAGTGATATTTGATTATTAATTCCATGAAGAAATTCTGATTATAACAAACAAAATTGTGTTTGATTACAACAAAGAATACCTTACTGATTATATTATAACAATGTAATACAGGAAAAAATACAGGAAATTATTGATGTATTAGAAAAGTAATTGATTACTGGTACCTATACTAAAATTAGTAAATGTTTTATATTTTAAAATATTTTTTTCTTCGCCAGTTATTGAAAATCTTATTCGTAAAGTCAGTAGGTGCTTAATTTACCATTGCAAAGTAACTTCTTTCATAAATCTAAGATCTAACTGCAGACTGGCTAAGGCTAATATTATTGATAATATTATAAACAATTCCACAAGTCTCCATTCTTGTAGGTATACTCTTTATAGGTAAATTAATACGTGTGTTTTTATTATCTATTTTTGTAAAATACTACTAGCTACGTTAATAGTCTTTTATTAACATATGTAAATTAATAGAAATATATTTTAGCACAAAATACCTACACGCAATAAATATATTCGTTTATTTGACGTTTGATACACAGGTTTGACATATGCTTTTAAAATAGACAGATAAATGTAATTTTTGTTATGTTTAACCGCTTTTTATTGGATGAAAATTGTAAAAGGGAAAGATCACATGAATGTATTTGACGTGAATTAACGCTGGCGTTTTTAAGGATCCACTATCACGCCAGTGTTTCAGAATACCGATTTAACGCTGAAACGTGAACGTTACTATCGTTACTTAACGCCGAACGTTATTTAACGCTGCTTTCAGAATCCCACTATAAAAATGGTTCAATATCTTGATTTCGGATAAAGTGTTTATTTTAGCAAAAATGAATTTTAGAAAATTGATTTGTATATATCCGGTATCAATGTGGTTAAATTTCCAGTTATAAACTCCCCAAACCCGGTTCAAAAATTGTACAATTGGGCTATAAATATGAGGTCAAAAATGGTTCAATATTTCGATTTCGGATAAAGATACAGTATTTATTCTTACAAAAATGAATTTTAGGGGGTTAATTTGCATATTTCCGGTATAAAAGTGGTTAAAATTCCTGTTACAAACTCTTCAAACCCGGGTTAAAAAATTGTACAATTTGGCTAAAATGTGATGTTAAAAATGGTTCTATATCTCAATTTCGGATAAAGATACAGTGTTTATTCTTACAAAAATAAATTTTAGAGGATTGATTTGTATATTTCGGGTATAAAAGTAGCTAAATTTCTTGTTAAAAATTCCTCAAACCTGGATTCAAAAATTATACAATTTGGCTAAAAATATGAGGTTAAAAATGGTTCAATATTACGATTTGGGATAAAGATACAGTGTTTATTTTAGTAAAAATGAATTTTAGAGGGTTGATTTGTATATTTCGGGTATAAAAGTGGTTAAATTTCCGATTATAAACTCCTCAAACTTGGGTTCAAAAATTGTACAATTTGGCTAAAAATGTGATGTTAAAAATGGATCAATATCTAGATTTCGGATAAAGATACAGTATTTTTTCTTGCAAAAATAAATTTTAGCGGGTTGATTTGTATATTTCCGGTATAAAAATGGTTAAATTTCTGGTTAAAAACTCCTCAAACCCACGTTCAAAAATTGTATAATTTGGCTAAAAATATGAGGTTAAAAATGGTTCTATATCTCGATTACGGATAAAGATACAGTGTTTATTCTAGCAAAAATGAATTTTAAAGGGTTGCTTTGTATATATCCGGTATAAAAGTGGTTAAATTTCTGGTTAAAAACTCCTATAGCCCGGGTTCAAAATTGTACAATTTGGCTAAAAATGTGATGTTAAAAATGGATCAATATCTAGATTTCGGATAAAGATACAGTATTTTTTCTTGCAAAAATAAATTTTAGCGGGTTGATTTGTATATTTCCGGTATAAAAATGGTTAAATTTCTGGTTAAAAACTCCTCAAACCCACGTTCAAAAATTGTATAATTTGGCTAAAAATATGAGGTTAAAAATGGTTCTATATCTCGATTACGGATAAAGATACAGTGTTTATTCTAGCAAAAATGAATTTTAAAGGGTTGCTTTGTATATATCCGGTATAAAAGTGGTTAAATTTCTGGTTAAAAACTCCTATAGCCCGGGTTCAAAAATGTACAATTTGGCTAAAAATGTGAGGTTAAAAATGGTTCAATATCTCGATTTGTGTTAAAAATAGTGTGTTAATTATTGCAAAAACGAACTCTGGGGGCTTGATTTGATATATTAATACTTTAAAAGTGACAAAAAGGCCTTAGAAATTGCGGGATCGAAATTTTGGGAAAATATACTTTTTATTTTGCTCGCAACTCGTCAATGGTTTAAATTGTCTTCCAATTAACACGAAATTCGTGTTCTACGGGGTTTAAAATATATATTAACTATTTTAAAAGATATTTTATAAAAGCTTGATATTGAAAAATGTTAAATTTGTGTTTGTATAGGGTATAGAAGATTATTTAGGAGACATGGATTTTAAACTAGCGGGCACTAAGAAAGGAGTGACTGCTTTACAAGCGGACATCAAAATTCCTGGTATTCCGTTGAAGCTGGTGATGGAAGCAGTGCAACAGGGTTCCGATGCCAAATCCGCCATCTTGGACATCATGGCCGGTTGCATACATCAACCCAGGTATTATTATTAATTTTGCCGATGTTTGTAGCTTTCAATAATTTCTTTCTGTTTTAGGAGCGCCCGCAAAGACAACTGGCCAGTTATCGAAAAACTAGAAATCGAAGCCCACAAACGTTCCCGCCTTCTAGGCGTTGGCGGTGTTAACTTAAAACGACTATTCGCTGAAACAGGCGTCCAGGTATCTGCAGTGGACGACGTCGCGTGGAATGTGTTCGCACCCAGCCAACAAGCTTTGGACGAAGCACAGGAACATCTGCAACGATGGTTGCAAGATCAGCCCGCCCCCACGTTAGAATTTGGGGCAATCTACACAGGCAAAGTGGTGGAAGTCAGAGATATCGGAGTTATGGTGACGCTCTATAACGGGATGCCTCCCGCATTGTTACATAACTCACAGCTAGACCAAAGAAAGGTATGAAGGAGTTAAATTGGGTGAATAGGGCGGATGCGTAAGTGGTACAAATTCTAGATCAATATCTCCAAAAGTAATAGTAAAAAATCTGATATGGCCAGCACATTACCTTCCGTCAGTTCTATGTATTTTGTACAAATTTCATACAGAAAGTTCCTTATTGCTAAAGATTATATTTCTTGTACTTTACCTTCCGGCAGTTGCATATATTTTATGCAAATTCCATACAATTTATAGCAAAAGATCCTATATTTCCAGTAAAATTATAAGACACACGCACTATGTCAATTTCACTTGACACTGACATCTTTCAATCAAAATTTTCTTAATATAGTAGCTGTTTCCATAGCTATGGCTACTTTATGAAATTTAATTTCTTTATAATTTATTAACTCTATATCCATTTAATATTAAGTATAAAATGCAGTCAAATCGTATAGACAATAAAATATTCTTTAATATTTATAATAACATTAAATGTGAAAAAATGATATCTAACATAGGTTTTTCAAGAAAAACTGTTAAAATCTTCAAATGAAGGTACTTCCGGTTGTCCAATTCTAACCAAAATCTAATCAGCTCTCTTCACATGGATGTAACAAAGAGAAATACGAAAGAATTATAATTTTTAGAATTGTAGTATTAGAGTTATCGCAGACGAAAATTTTGTTACACACACACACGGACACACATACATACACACACACACACATACAGACATCATCGTAAAAATAGTAAATCGTATTCTAGGGACCCTAAAACGTGCTTATTCATCAAAAACTCACCACCGAATTTTTTGACCAAAGACAATACCTTCCTTACCTAAAGGTGACGGAAGGTAAAAACTGAATGGTACAGGGCAGACTAACTTTTTCATATTTACCACTAGCTGATACCGCGGTCTCTGTACAACACGATTACATGTTTTTTGTTTAGTTTCGGTCGAAAATGTGAGGTTAAAAATGGTTCAATATGTCGATTTCGGTGAAGATAGACTTTTAATTCTTGTAAAAATGAGCTTTAGAGGGTTGATTTGTATATTTCCGGTATAAAAGTGGTTAAATTTCCGGCTAAAAACTCCTCAAACCCGGGTTCAACAATTCTATATTTTTGACTAGAAATATGAGGTTAAAAATCGACCAATATATCGGTTTCGGTTAAAGATACAGTGCTTATTCTTACAAAAATGAACTTTAGAGGGTTGATTTGCATATTTCCGGTATACAAGTGGTTAAATTTTCGAATAAAAAATTTTCAACCCCGAGTTCAAAAATTGTATAATTTTGGCTAAAAATGGAAAGTTAAACATACTTCAATATCTCGATTTTGCTTTAAGATAGAGTGTTAATTCTTGCAAAAATAAACTTTAGAGTGTTGATTTGTATATTTTAGGTTTAAAAGTGGTTAAATTTCCGGCTAAAAACTCCTCAAGCTCGGGTTCAAAAATTCTATATTTTTGGCTAAAAATGTGAGGTTAAAAATCTACCAATATCTAGATTTCGGTTAAAGATACAGAGTTTGTTCTTGCAAAAATGAACTTTATAGGGTTGATTTGTATATTTCCGGTATAAAAGTGGTTAAATTCGTGGTTAAAAACTCCTCAAATCCGGGTTCAAAACTTGTATATTTTTGGCTAAAACGTGAAGTTAAAAATCAGCCAATATGTCGATTTCGGCTAAAGATAAAGTGTTAATTCCTGCAAAAACAAACTCTGGAGAGTAGCTTTGATATATTAATATTTTAAAAGTGTAAAAAAGGCCGTAAGAATTCCAGAAAATAGGGTCGAAATTTTGGAAAAAAATTGGGAAAAATTTGCCTATATAGACACCACTAATGTTTGTTATTGATTTAGGTTGCACACCCCTCGGCTCTCGGCCTGGAAGTGGGGTCCGAAATCCAGGTGAAATACTTCGGCCGTGATCCAGTCTCAGGACTTATGAGACTGTCCCGAAAAGTTCTGCAACCAGCCACATCAAGAGTCAAAACTTTATAGACCCTTGATATGTACATATCTATAATTTTTATTGAATTTTCTAATAAAACGTTACACATATTTTTTTATTAATATAAAAGTTTTGAGGGTTTCTACCCAAAACTGGGTGGAAATACAGTTTCGCCAATATCACCATTCGATACTACGGGCTTTCTTATGTAAGTACACTAATTTTTAATATTTTTGAACAATGGACCTTTCCAATTTAAGGGCTAGATTTTTTAAAGTTATCTGAGATATTCTCACATTTTACGTCTAAATTTTTTAGAAACAAACGTCATAGATCTCATTTGTTCTTACTATACATTGGTTGAATTATTAAAAAATAAATTGTAAATACATATAAATAAATTTCGCATCTTATATAAAAGTGAAAGAATAACCGTTAGGCAAATCTACACCGTTTTACATATCGACGCCAAATTTTGTAGAGATGTTCTTTCAGCCTCAAGACGTGTCGTTCAAGTTGATAGAATTCAAAATATTGCATAGTTATTTTATAATGGACCTTTCCAATTTAAGGGCTATCTCTTTCTATCGCTGCAAATAGTAAGAAAATGGCGCGAACAACTGCCAGTTGAGCTGTCAAACGAAACGTCAACAATATTGCAGTCATTAAAATACCTGTATTCTCAGTGAAAATTTGCATCGTTAGACATTTTACCTTCAATAAAAGCTTTTGTAACTTATTTCGACAAGATTTTTTAAAGTTATCCGAGATATTCTCACATTTTACGTCTAAATGTTTTAGAATCAAACGTCATAGATCTCATTTGTTCTTACTATGCGCAGATCCCCATTGCGCATATCTTCTATCTCTTTAAATTGGAAAGGTCCATTAGTTTTCAAAGTTTACATAAATATATTATTGGCATTAATTTTGAGAGCGGCCTTACCGACAGAGTCAAAATGTCAAAACCACACTTTTCTGTTGTCAATCAAGTATTTTCATTAAAAACCAACATTTTCAACAAATTTTAAGTATAAATAAATGATTTTCAGTTAATTCTATATGTTTCCTGTAAATTTCAACCGAATTCATAACCAAATAAAAGTTTTGGTGTTTTGAAAGAATAGGGTATTCTCTCATATATTTTTTATTTATTTTTCTTAAAGAACAGTTATATCTAAGAGTACTTGTGAAAACCCGAGTTAAAAATTCCTTTTAATAAGCGAGATATTAATTTTTAAAATTTGATTTTGTGTCACGTGATAGTGACGTACTAGTTGTACAGTACCAGCTGTATGCTATCAGTGGTTCATGCGGCCTCTTATCACATTCAAATATGGAGTAGGGATTTCAACTGGTCTCCCATTGGAAGATCATTTAGTACATCAGCAAAATTTAAATGCTTTATATCTTTTGTAACAATCAATTAATAATATATTTTTTTGTTTTTTTCCTGTTGTTTACTTATCAACACTAATATTATTAATATTGGTAGTCCTCAGAGAATACCCTATTGCGAAAAATTCGCAACGGGCGACATTTTAGAATATTTAAATAAAACTTGGTCCAGACGATTTTAAGATTTGTAATTGAGTTAATTTATATTTTAAACCCCATACAACATGAATTTAGTATTAATTTGAAAATAATTTAAACCGTTGAGGAGTTCAAAGCAAAATAAAATGCATTTTTTGGGGCAAATTATTGCCAATTTTTCTTAAATTTCGATCCGATTTTCCGTAATCCCTAAAAATATTAATATATCAAATCATCAAGAATTAAGAATATCTTTAATCGAAATCGAGATATTGGCCAATTTTTAACCTCACATATTTAGTCAAAAATGTATGTTTTGAACCCAGGTTTGAGAAGTTTTAACCAGAAATTTAACCGCTTTTATACCGAAAATAGCTCATAACTCCTGAATTTTAGAAATATTTTCTAATTAACCCAAAAATCGTGTTGTACGGGGTTAAAATATATTTATATTTGGTTTTGGCGGTTGAGATGTCCGCGAATATCAACTAATATTTTTATGAAATTATTAAAATTTTGCCCAATGTTCATAAATTGGCGGGAGGTATAGTTTTATGGGATTCAAATTAATTATTCGTGTCAAAATACATGGGCATATTAATTTAACCCATAAAATATGTATTTTAAATAAAATAATTTCTACTTTACTTGGTTGTACTATATGTAATGCATTTAGTGACTTACATTTCTACTATTGGTGACATTGTGTGTTACGCCAACTTCATTGCATATGGCTGCCAATTGAGCGTCTTTTGTATGACAGTTAACACTCTTAACAAAAAATGGATTAATTTATTAGTTTTGTGCGTTTTATTTTAGTTTTTAGCAGGTATTATTGCATTATAAGTAAAAGTGTGTGTGTATATTGAACATTTGTTGTTGATTCAAGGATTAGAAGTGAATTTCCATAGCCAAAATGGCCTTACCGACCAACTACAAACAAATCGCGATGGCCATGCCAAGTCCACAGGCGTCCAATCGTGAGTAAAATTTCATTCTTTCCCAAGTTTTAGAAATCAAATATGTTCTCTTTCAGAAAAATCAATGTTAGTAAGCATCTTTGATATATCTATCGTATTTCTTTGCTTATTGCTAAATAATAAACATAATTTTTATACAAAGTAGTTAAAATGTTGCAGTAGATTCTAAAGAAAAGTTAAATGATAATTAATTTAAATGTTTTCGAGCTCTGCATTGCATGAGATTTACAATCGTATGCTCTATTAATAAACAAGTAGGTTATGTAAACTGCTGCCAACAATAAACACGATGTATTACTGGTTTTTCAATATTATTCTTCCAATATTTCAAAAACTAACTTGCGATTGTCACATTGACAAAACAAGTAACAAGTGCGCGTAATTAGTTTCGAAATTTGTATGCAGTTTGAGAATCACGTTTTTACCTCCCGCCATAGGTAAGAGTGGTATTGTTTTCGGTTCAAAAATTCGATAGTGAGTTTTCAATGAATAAGCACGAATGGACCTTTTCAATTTAAAGAGATAGAAGATATGCGCAATGGGGATCTGCGCATAGTAAGAACAATTGAGATTTATGGCGTTTGTTTTTAAAAAAATTTGACGTAATATCTCAATTAACTTTAAAAAATCTTATCGAAATAAGTTACAAAAGCTTTTATTGGAGTTAAAATGTCTAACGATGCAAATTTTCACCGACAATACAGGTATTTTAATGACTGTCATATTTTTGATGTTTCGTTTGACAGCCCAACTGGCAATTGTTCGCGCCATTTTCTAGTATTTGCAGCGAGAGAAAGAGATAACCGTTAAATTGAAAAGGTCCATTAGGGCCCCCACAACACGTTTATATTATTTTTAGACTGATGTATGTCTGTCTGTCTGCGCGCGCACGCGTGTGTGTGTGTACGTGCGTATGTGTGTGCGGGTGTATGTGTGTGTGCGTGTGACGACTTTTTCTTCCACGATATCAGACTTTCTGCATTCATATTGATTAGATTTTGGATAAAATTGGGCAACCCGAAGTGGCACTTTACTTGAAGCACATAACAGTTTTTAATGAAAAAGTATATTAAAATATAATCCACATCTTTTCATTTTTAGTATTTAAGACCTTTATGTCAATGGGAATTAGTGTGATACTTTACTTGAAGCTCTTTCCAGCATAATTAAATATATAGATATGTATTTAAATTAATAAAAAAATCGGATGTGGCCAACACATGACCTCCCGTCAATTCCATGTTTGACATAGCAATGAACTTTAAGTAAAGTATCACTTCCGGTTAATCGTTCGTAAACAAAATCTAATTTGTTGTTCCAATAAATAAAAAAGTCTGTAATACCAAATTTTGGATTATTATGTTTTCCTCGAAAGTTTTGGATCATGTTTTAATATATTTTTTCAAGAAAATCTGTTTATAGCTTCCTGTAAAGTAATACTTCCGTTTTATCAATTTTAGAAAACATTAGTATATCGTTCTCATTAATATAAAAGTTTTAAATACCAAATTTGAAAAGTTTTGGATTGTATCAATATATTTTTCACGAAAATCTGTTCAGAGCTTCAATTACAGTATCACTTCCGGTTTATCAATTGTATCTAAAATCTAATATGTTGTTCCCCTTCATATAAAAGTCGTAAATACTAAATTTGACAAGTTTTTGAGTATATCATAACATATTTTTACGACAATCTGTTCGGAGCTTCAAGTAAAGTATCACTTTTGATTGATTAATTTTAGCCAAAATCTAATATGCTGTTTCCTATGATATAAAAGTCTTAAATAGTAAAATTGATGTTTTGGATTATATTTTTTAGGTTTTCATTAAAAACTGTTATGGGCTTCAAGTAAACAGTCACTTCCGGTTATCCAATTTTACCCAAAATCTAATCAACTCTTTATATGAATGCAGAAAGCTTAAATAAGGAAAATAGAAATATTTGGAAGTTTGTTATAAGGGTTATCGTGGACGAAAAAATCGTCACACACAAAAAAATCTGATGTGGCCAGCACATAACCTCTCGCCAGATATTTTACCTGGTTGTACGCATAAAACGAAAAATATTTTTAAATACAAAATACATACATGTCTCACTACAAAATAATTCTCACATATATTTTCAAAATCTATGGGATATTTTAATATAAATTGTGTACAATACATACATTTTCTTTATATTCAATATCTTGAAATTTTCTTTTTCTACTTTTCTTTTTCTTTATATTCGTAATTTTTTCGCAAATTCCTCTTATATTCTTTTTTACGTATATTCTTTTACGTTGTTGACTTTTTTTTATTTTCATAATCTTCATAATAATGTACAAATATTTTTGACAGCAGCATACAAATATTTTTGACAGTGACATTTATGTGTCAATTACAAACATTTGAATTTCTTGCCTTGAAGTAGTTTGGTTTGAAAATTTTTACATCAAATTATTTTATATGCATTTCTTTATCTCTAAATCTATAGAAGATATAATAATGAATCGAATAAAGAATTTAACGTTTTTTAATATAAGTATTTACATAAATTTTCGATAAATAATATTTAGATGATTTTTTTCTTGTAACTACTACTTCCGGTTGTCCAATTGTTATCAACTCTTCTCATTATGTTAGATTGAGGAATCCATAGTTAAAAATGTCTTATGAAATCGTGGATCCAACATCCACACACACACACATACGGACATCATCGTAAAAATGTTATAATCGGATTGTAGGGACCTTAAAACGTGCTTATTCACTAAAATCTGGATATGCGATTTTTAGTATGAATTCAATACCTCTCTTAGCGAGAGGTAAAAAAATAGTAAAAATGTGTTGTGGGGACCCTAATTCGTCCATTGAATTTTTGGCACGATTACATTATCACCCTTACCTACGGTATGACGGGAGGTAATTAAATGGCGGGAGGTATCTAAGCTATCTAAAAGAATTCGGAATCGCCTGTAAATGGCGTATACCATTAGAAGGAAGAATAATATTGTAATAATGTTTGTTGTTGGTTTGCGTTTGATGTGTCTCGCCCGCGCATCGCATGTGACCGTTCGTTGTTTTTTTTCTGCGGCCGACAGGTTCTGACTGGTAGTTCTAGTTTGTCATGCTTGTGTTGTTTGTTGTTCAGATTTCCTCCAGGCAGGTCCGCCCATAACCTTCAACATTCTCAAAGGTAATCTGCTAAACAACAAAACAAAATATGTACAACAAAACAACTATACCTACTACTGTAGTACTCGCAAAACACACTAATATCACAACAACAGGAGTGCATCCAACTCTCGAACAACTTGCAATGGGGACATTGGCTCTCTCTGTCGAATCAAATTGGAACTACAGTAAATTTTTCTTTAGAATGGCATTCTAATGTAATTACATGATTGCAGACTACGAATAGAGAAATCACATATGTTTTAGCAACGTATTAGTCTTAATTATTTTATTTTTACCCAGCGTTTGTTTCCATATGTCGTAACTTGAGCTATATGAATAATTTGTATATTTATATGTGTGACAATCAAAATTGGCGGGAGAATTTTTCGAAACGGTGTAAAGAAATAATTTTGAATATACTTTGAGTAGAGAAACGTATAAATGTTCCCCAAATTTTATTTTGAGGTTATTACATGACAGTTCTCAGTGCTGTATTATACTCTATCCGTTTTAACTATATAGTGGCTTAAAAATAGGAGCAGTTTGATCTTGTTGTTTGATTGGATAATAATCAATCAGAAAACAAGATCAAAATGCACTTATCTTCACATCACACCATAGTTAAAACGAATAGAGTTTATGTACTTATTTTTGAATATTATTACATTTTAAACTCTATCCGTTTTAACTATAGAGTGGTGTGATTCGCGACTGAAATTAACTCGCAGCCACCAAGCGACAAACTTGCGAACCCTCCGAATTGGTAATGGCAGCCAATAACACCGCAGGAAAATTACCAACTAAGTCGGCCATCTTGAATAAACGCAGCGCCTGTATAGGACATTTCAGTTGGCAAAAAACTAGTTCAAACTGCTCCTATTTTCACACAACTCTATAGTTAAAACGGATAGAGTATAGCGAGCATATACTGTACTTTTTGTATTTGTAAAATTTCAAATATCATTTTTCTTTTTTATTGTTTTATATCTGTTTTCAATTTAGTTTGTTTGTAATTTTACAATATTTAATTTGTATGTATTCCGAGGAAACCTATTACGGAGAATTTATTTTAACATGTAACATATGGTACATCACTTCCATGGTTACACACTCCTGTCAAAAAATGACAGCAATGTGATATTTGTCCATTTTAAAATGCAACATTGTAAATAGTATTGCAGTATAGGAGATACCTTCAGAATACATCACAAATGGTGTTAATTATTTCTACGACCGACTAGGATATTGCCTCAGTGTGAATGTGGATTTTTTGAACATTTATTACATTAAAATTATGAATTTTTGTAAGCCAAAGTTTGTTAAGTTGTGCTTCATTAAAGTTTTGATTTTTTGTTAATCGTGTATAGATTAATTTATTGGAAATTAGGACTGATAATACAAAACTACCAATTTTGTATGTTGCATTTTAAAATGGACAAATATTACATTGCTCTCATTTTTTGACAGTAGTGTGTAACCATGGAAATGATTGACCATATGTTGCATGTTAAAATAAATTCACTGTATTGGATTTATTCTGTTGGTTTCCCAAATAATAAATAAATAAATAAAATAAATAAATTATTCATGAAAGATGACTATTCAAGGTTATTTATTCGAATAAAGAATACACATCACTTTATAGCAGTAGCTTCGCAACATTTTGTAATAGAAAGAGAAAGGTTATTTGATCTATGTCTATTTAATTTAAGTGGTGTGACAGATATACGTAAATAGTGGCATTACTTTCTAACACACTAAAAATAATAATGGCATATGTCGTAGAATTACAGATACCTAATTATCTACTATACTGCTCTCTGTACTAATATTTACCCAGTGGCGTCGACGTTTAAATCAAATTATTATTACTTGGTTTATAGTTAAGTCTATGTTTTTGAATTTTGCAAAAACATAAATTACGAACATAAATCTTTCAGAAAGGCATTATTTAGAAAGAAACATAATTTTGAAATATATTACTTTTAATTGTTTAGTTAAAATGTGTCCATAAATATTTCATGTTGCACGCCTATGCATACGAAATGCAATGAAGTTATCTGCATGTAATATTATATCAGACAGCTCACAAGTGACCTTGAATAGTCATCTTTCGTGAATAATAGTTTACTTTAGTCGCCAAAAAAATTAGTGATCAATGCGATACGACAGTTTTATTCAGTCTGCAATTCGACTAACCTAACCTACAAATTAAAAATAAATTGATTTTTAAGGCCCTTTTCATAATCAATTTTAAATAAATTAATTGTTGTAATCAATGTATTAACTGTTGTAATCAATTAATGTATTAAATGTTGCTTGCTCGAGAGCCCATAATTGTGACTATAGATGTCAGTTCCATCGACTAGATCAATCGGCTTCACTAGCTGCCTCATATAAATTAACTAAATGACGTCATCACATTGGAATGCCATTTTTAGAGAAATTTGACTACACTGTATTTCAGATAAGAATAGACTTGGTGGCGCTGCTGCGCTAGCCTGTTTTACACACATAAAACTTATGAATTACTTTCGTTTTGTGTCTGACATATTTGACAGCTCGAAATATCAAAATTTGATAATTTTTAATTATTTAGTAATTAAACAATTACTTAAAGTTGTTAAATAGAGAATATAATTCATGAGTCACGTGCCATGTTTTCCGCCAATCAACATTCAGAATCTCCCTAGTTACATATCTATCACAGCGATGATAAAAAACAAAGAAATTATCACTTATTTATATTCGTTACTAAGGGATTTGTTTTCTTTATTTGACATTGACAATTAATTTTGAGTATAAAAATGTGCGATAATCGTTGGGTTGATATCAACAACGATGAAAATAATAAGACAATTGTCAAATTAACCATGTTGTAATACAATATATTTAAAGTTAGGTTAGCAGCACTCACAATGTGTCACAAAAATTCATTATATTCTCTCATTAAATATAAGCTCGTGATATGATTAATAATCGAAGATATTGCTTGTGAAACCGAAGCAGCACATTTCACTCGTCCTTCGGACTCGTGAAATCTGCAACTCGGTTTCACTCGAGAATATCATCGATGATAATCATATCACTTGTTATATTACGTATGAGAATATAATTCATGAGTCACGTGCCATGTTTTCCGCCAATCAACATTCAGAATCTCCCTAGTTACATGTCTATCACAGCGATGATAAAAAACAAAGAAATTATCACCTTATTTATATTCGTTACTAAGGGATTTGTTTTCTTTATTTGACATTGACAGTTAATTTTGAGTATAAAAATGTGCGATAATCGTTGAGTTGATGTCAATAAGGATGAAAATAATAAGGCAATTGTCAAATTAACCATGTTGTAATACAATATATTAAAAGTTAGGTTAGCAGCACACAATGTGTCACAAAAATTCATTATATTCTCTTATTAAATATAAGCTCGTGATATGATTAATAATCGAAGATATTGCTCGTGAAACCGAAGCAGCACATTTCACTCGTCCTTTGGACTCGTGAGATCTGCAACTCGGTTTCACTCGAGAATATCATCGATGATAATCATATCACTTGTTATATTACGTATGATTATAAAGTCAAAAAGGAATAAATAATATACCTGCTTTACATATTGCCATTGTAAACTTGGCTTGCTTTTAGACCAATCAGAAAACTGGAATCGTAAATCCTATCTTACTCCTAAGTCAGTTGTTACCTGAAATACAGTATAAGGTACATATTTTTATAAGAAAAAAAAAACACCTGTTGCAAGTTTAGCGTCAGTTTGAAAATTGTAAGTTGTGTACTGGCCACATCAGAATTTGAATGTTCCATGGCATATTGTGGGAGAATTTGGTGCACTATGTTGCTTTCAAGCTTCATTTTGAATTAATTTTCTAGCAAATTGATATTTTAGATTTTTCTTATTATCTTATTATAGTAAAATATAATTGAACTTTAGAGGGTAAGTAAATGATTCCAGTTCCTACCATGTATTATTTATTAGTGTTGCATGCATTTCATAAACATTTTTGTATTCCCATTTCGAATGTATTTTTAATATTAACGACTAATTTATTTGTAGAAAGACTGCGGGCTTCTGGCACGTCCAGTTCTGGATCCAATAGCGTAAGTTGTTACACCTGCAAATGGGGTCATCCCATATTTGTTTTTATTTTTATAAACCACTCAGATGATTACACTCGCCTACGGCACTTCATCCTCGTGTAATAATAATAAAAATAAAATAAAAAGTATTGCTGGTAGACAAAATTTATTTGTCTCACTAAAGTATGATGAACTGTTTATTGCTAGGATACGGTGTATATAAACATATCTATAAAAACCGGGACATTGTATACATACATACATACATAAAATCACGCATTTCCCACTTAGTGGGTTAGCACAAACCCGAAAGAATAACAATAACATCATCCAAAAAAAATCAGTCTCTCTTTCAACAACATTCATACTAACCTGACATCATAGGTACAACATATATTCCTTACTCTTAACATATCAAAGTGACCGATTTTCGGTAGCGAAATACCGCAACCGGACCACAGTAATAGTTACGAAACAATCATCCTTCGCCACACATTCCTGTCTAAGCACGCACTTCTTTCGCCTCGGCCACATTCATAATCGCATTCATACACGCTCTTCTTCTCTTCTCACTCGGAAACTTTCTCTCTTTTAGCACCTTATCAATCACATCCATCCACTTATACACTGGACGGCCACGCAATCGAACACCCTCAATTTCACCAAGATATATATGCTTTACAAGCCGTTCACTCTTCATTCTCTCCACATGACCAAACCATCTCAACTGGCTCATTCCTACTCTCTTAACAACATTCTTCCTAACCATACATTCTTCATACACCAAATATTAGGGCATAATAGTTCATTATGCCCTCATTATAATCCGATCATCGTTTATTGACTTTTAATTAGAAATAATATGAATGGAATATAATGAAAATGATTTTCTTTTTAATTATAATTCATTACAGTAATAATAAGAATTGATTACAACAATTAATATATTAATTGATTACAACAATTAATATAATAAGAAAACAACTTTGAAAGCACAACAGAGAAATCATTTTAAATTTAATTATACTTAAAATTGATTATGAAAAGGGCCATAAATAGTTATTTGTATATCAAGGCCGCGAAATCACTCTTTAGCGTACCGAGAAAAATTGTCGCCGAGGCCGCTTGCAAGACAATCTCGAGGGCGCTAAAGGATTTCGCGGACAAGGTGTACACAATATTTTTTTTGTGCAAAACCGGACGCGAAATAAGCATTTCGCCGCCGTAATACAGGCCGCGAAATTAAATTTCGTGACCGTTGTCATGGCAGCGGCCGCGAAATTAAGTAAACAGTCACTTTGACACTTGAGAATTGCATGGTTTTATTTATCAAATGTTAATTCCATAGCCACCTTGAAAGTTAACTTTCTATTTACAATGAAACTTTAAAATTAATAAAATTTGTAATTAAATATTTTTACGGTTGCACAAAAAATATTGTGTACACCTTGTCCGCGAAATCCTTTAGCGCCCTCGAGATTGTCTTGCAAGCGGCCTCGGCGACAATTTTTTTCTCGGTACGCTAAAGAGTGATTTCGCGGCCTTGATATACAATAGTATATTAAAGAACGTGTTTTATAAGACATGTTTTTTTCGCACGCGTCAAAATTGACAAGTGCGAAAAAAAGTCTTATAAAATGAGTTCTTTATACTATTTTTTATATTTTGCGCCTTCTACAAACTAAAATATTTTAAAAATCTGTTTATATTAAACCGAGTTGATTTAGGGAAATTTGTAAGTGAAATGTTGTAGTTGGTAACATTGAATTGACCACATTCAATTATTATTTGAAAGTTCATGTCATTTCAATATTTACGAACAAATTTAAGTGAATTTAGTGTAATTATGGAAGATGAAATCAGTTGCACTCCGCCTGAGCTACGTAATATAGCTCAGACTACAGTAAATAATCTACTTCCTAAAAAATCGCGCGAGATTTATGAGAAAGAATTTGCAAATTTTGACACATGGTGTAAAGAAAATAATGTCTAAGGCGTAACAGAGAATGTTTTGATTGCTTATTTTGAAGTGCAAAGTACGACGAAAATATGTATTATTATTATTATTACCTATTATTATTATTATATTCATTAAATAAAGTGATTTATTAAGTAAAAGAAATTTTGAGGTTATATTGAAATTTCTTATCTTCCAGCTTTGACGTTTGACAATTTAACCCTTTCAGCCTCAGTGTACAGGAAATTTTTATTTTTTCTTATATTTGAATTAAAACTTGCTTTAAAATTAATTAAAAATAATTTTCTATCGTTCAAAGGTTCAATTTACAAATTTTTAGTACTACTAGGTCCATCTATGTGGACTAATTCGAACATTATATTAACATTTACTTACTCAATTTGTGATTATATTTGTACATTTTCTTGTAAATAATCTTCCCTAAATAAAAAAAATAATAATATCGACATTATATTATTAAAATGAATTGTCAATTAACTAAAAATAAATTAGATAAAAATTTTGATATTTATCCACGTTTGAATTAATTTTTGATATTATTTACCGTGACATGTGACACATCCAAAGCAGTACAAACAAATAAGTGCCTAAGAAATAAAGAACTGAGGTCTGTCATGTGAAAACGAACCTCAACAGGGGCGTACACAGGATATTTTTTTGGGGGCGGTCCAACTGACCTCCCAGGAATAAAAATTCGCTTTAGTGCTATTTTTTAAAATTCGTGACTGTGGTTGGTGAAAAGTAAAGTAGGATTTCGTCGTTTTTTATTATTTATTTATAATTTGCTTAGCAGTTTTCCATGTGTATTTGTTGTTTTTATAATATAATAGTTGTCAATTTTATGGGCGGTCCGGACCTACTAGACCCCCCCCCCCTGTGTGCGCCCCTGAACCTCAAAGTATAATACTTACATCTTCTACAGACGAGAATGGAATAATTAGGGGAACATTTATGTGTTTGTCTTCCTCAAATTATGCAGAAGCATTCAAAATAATTTCTTTACACCGTTTCAATAAAATATCTTCCGAAACATCAAATTCACCCATTTCATCATCTCCAACGATATATTGATAATGAAAGAACAATTTCAAGTTTTAAATCATGCAGTTTTAAACAAATTATTCACTTGTATTATAATTAATTAAACATATTTTAAATTTAAATGAAGTAGGTATAAGTAAATACTGAGAAAAATGTGTTTGATTCTTAGAAGGAAACAAGTCCTTTTACCAGCAGTCCCCAAAATGCCAGTTTCGTGCCACAGAAGCTTGGAAAAAACAGCGCAGTAAGTACTTCTGTTTAAATTAGACAAAACTTTCCATCCTCCCTACAGTCCGTACCTGATGTCAAACAAAAAACAGCTATATACACATTTGATTATGCGCCATATTAATCTGTTGTAGAATGTTTCCGGGACCCCCAAACCCCCGAAACCTCCCGAAAAGCCCCTCATGCCATACATGCGATACAGCCGAAAAGTCTGGGACGGAGTCAAAGCTCAAAACCCCGATTTAAAGTTATGGGAAATCGGTAAAATCATCGGACAAATGTGGAGAGACCTCCCGGAAGATGACAAACAAGAATTTGTAGAAGAATATGAGCTTGAAAAACTAGAGTATGAGAAAAGTTTGAAAACTTATCATAACTCGCCGGCTTATTTGGCGTTTATCGCGGCGAAAAATAAGGGCAAGGCAGGATCGGATGATGCGACTCATGAGAGGAGTTCGGGATCGAGTAAGCAGCAGGCTGATAGGAGGATTGATATACAGCCGGCTGAAGATGAAGAAGGTAAGTGCACACATATCAGCTGATTCCAAATGCTTCATTTTGAATCATCTTTGTTCCATAATGGGCTACTTGCGTGCCATTTTTTTATTTAATATTTTTTAAGATACGACAAAAACTTGCTAGCCATATTTTTTCTTTTGGCAAAATTTTCATTAATTAGCCAGAAAAAAATTAATGAAATTTTAATATTTAAATTGCCGCCATGTATGACGTAGAATTACGCCGAACCAATGAATGGCTGTAAAGCAATGGACCTTTTACATCAAAAGAGAGAGATAGACAAAAATGACATATATGTAGTGGGCAGTAAGTTGTTTGCGCATTGAGTAGGCCAGTTACATTTCAAATAAAATTACAAATGACGAAAAGTAAAAACTCTGGCAAAAACTTAACTTTATTAAATAAATTCACACAAAGTGTTTGTGATAAATATTTTTTCTACAGTCAATATACAAAGTAGCCATTTGCGTTCTCTTTTGTCAACGCAAAATGTCACTTTGCCACTCTAGAGCGACAAAGTAGAAAAAACGCTCGCTCCTCAAATTTCTAACTATACAATGTTGAGAAATGTTGCTTGGCTACATTCTTAATGGAAACGTTTAGTCAGAAATTAATGACACTGTAGTTACACATTACCCACTTAACAAGTCAATCTGACATATAATTACTCTGTCGGTATGTTACATAACCAAACAAAATGCCGCAATGCTGTGAAAATAAAATAGGGCATTCATTTACAAAAACGAAAGTATAAAATGCTTAGATTAAATTGAAGCAATAGTTCAAGAAGAATGGAAAATACCGATAATTAAAAATAAATAAAAAATAAATTTTTATTATGGTAGAGGACTCCATTGTGGCGACTGTAGAAAAAATCTTGTATGTGTTTCGAGCGCAAATGGACATTGTCGATTTCGAGAGAATGCCGCGCGACAGCAACAACCTCTCAATCGACAATGTCCCATTTTGCACTCAATACACAAATAGCTATTAAAACAAGAGTAAGAGAGATGGGAATCAGAAAAAGTGGTTTTTTGTTCTACAAGATGCGAAATAAACACCACATAGTGACAGATAATTGCGTAATTGCCAGATTGATAGTAGGAAAGTAATAAACAAGAATAAAATTGTTGTTTTTTCTTTTAGATATACCGTGTGTCTGTCTATAGGAGATTAACATGGGAAATCAGTTTTGGCACACCCAGCAATGGGTAATAAGCCGTGATGATATATTTACATTTATTTATTTTGAATCAGTTTTTTGCAATTTCCTGCATGTCTAATTATTTTAAGCAAAAACGCGTCAAATAAAAGTTTTAGGGCATAAAATTCTGCATCTAAATCAATAAACAAAATTACCTTTACATGCTTTGTAACGATAGAAATTAATTATGAAAATCTCGAAAATTATGTTGAAAATATCGACAGCCATGGAATTGAACAAAAAATAAATAATAGTAATAAAAATAAAAGTTAACTTATTTGACGTTTCTGACAATTTGATAAAACATTTAAAATCAAATAAAAAATAGACATTCATCTTAATCTACTATTTGTTAATATTTCCGTTTGTCATTTTAATCTTGTACGAGTATAAGCTAAAGGCGATTTCGGGCGACATACCCGTTCACTTCTTCGGATTACTTACGGTGAGTTACGGTATGATATGGTTAATGGTGGCGCTAAAAATCGTTGGTTCACTTGTTGACACCGTGCTTGGTGGTTATGTATATTCTGCGACATTTCAAACTGTCAAAAATAGTGTCTGACAATTAAAATGCATTAACGGAGAAAGATAGTTCTTTTTCCATATTTGTCCAAAAAAGAGTCAACGAAAATAATGTCACCCTGTTTGACATAAGAACACGACTCCGACTATTTTGACTTTTGACATTTCAAAAAAAGACATGATAAAAAGAGATAGAAATAGTGAACAGAGTGCTGACCCGACTCGCAAACCCGTTCAGCTGTGAGCACTGATCCAAGCATACCGGGTATGTTGTTCCTAGCGCCCGAATGTGTGAACGTACCTGAACGCAACATACCGCAAGTGAACGGTTGTCGCCCGAAATCGCCTTTAGTTAAAATCCTTCAAAATCCTGCTTAATAAATCGAAATACCTAATAAAAGTAACAGAAACCACGCAAATTGTAAATAATAAAGAAGACAGTAACAGAAAAATGAACTAATGTCAAAATCAAATTAAAACGCACTTGCTCGCCATCTACAGGTTACATTCTTAAATATGCATCCCTTTCTCTTGTTCAAAATAATGACGTCAAAGAAAATCTTTCTTAATTTATTAAAAAAAACATAATTTTTTAAAAATAAAATTTATATTTTTACATACGTTTTCAACTTTACTTTAGGTATTTAGTGATAGATGTCAGATTTTCAGTACCACGCAAGTAGCCTATTAAAACAAAACTGTTTGTAAATTCAATTTTTCGAGTTCAATACCTGAAACGAGGTATCTTTGTGTTGTTAGACCAAGACGACGGATACAGCGTCAAACACGTAGCGTATGGTCGTTACTTACGCAACCATAGACTTATCAACGAAATATTTTCGGACACTGTAGTACCGGACGTTCGTTCAGTAGTCACTACCGGTCGAATGCAAGTACTTAAGAGACAGGTACAGTCTCTGACCATGCACCAGAAGAAGTTGGAAGCCGAATTGCAACAAATCGAAGAAAAATTCGAAGCCAAGAAGCGAAAATTTGTCGAAAGTAGCGAGCAATTTCAAGAGGAACTCAAAAAGGTAACATTATTGAAGCTAAATAAATGGCGGGAGGTAATGGTATTTGTTTTAGCATTGCAAACAAGCGGTAGATGACGACACTTTAGCGAAAATGGTGGAACGACAATATGATCTTTTGAAAAAAGAGAGAATGAAAAATTTGGATGACCAACAAAAGCGTTCGGATGAGAGCCCTACGAATGTCACAAATGGAACAACGACTGCGCCTTCTACCCCGGATGCCCCTCAGGAACCAACAGCGCAACCTGCGCCATCTGCACCGGAAGCGCAACCCAACAACCCACCAGAGGTATATTATTATTATTAATTAGTTGATGTTCTTAGAGCCCTTTAAGCACCGCGAGTCAATTTTTATTTTAACCCTGTATAACACGATTTTCATATTAATTTGAAGATATTTCAATCAGTTCAGAAGTTGTGAACTTCTAAAAATGCATGTTTTCTAGTTTATTTTCGGCCAAAAATATGAGGTTAAAAATCGTTCAATATCACTATTTCGGCTAAAAATATATTGTTTATTCTTGTAAAAATGAACTTTAGAGGGTTAATATGTATATTGCCGATATATAAGTGGTTAAATTTCCAGTTAAAAACTCCCCAAATCCGGGTTTAAAAATTATACATTTTTGGCTAAATATGTGAGGTTAAAAATCGGTTAATATTTCGATTTGTGTTAAATATGATGTGTTAATTCTTGCAAAAACGAACTTTAGAGGGTTGATTTGTATATTGTCGGTTTAAAAGTGGTTAAATTTCCGGCATCTCAATTCCGGATTCGAAAATTCTATATTTTTAGCTAAAAATGTGAGGTTAAAAATCGACCAATATCTCGATTTCGGTTAAAGATACAGTGCTTATTCTTACAAAAATGTACTTTAGAGGGTTGATTTGCATATTTCTGGTATAAAAGTGGTTAAAATACCGGTTAAAAACTCCTTAACCCTTAACTTGTATATTTTTAGCTAAAAATGTGAGGTTAACAATCGGTCAATATTTCGATGTGGGTTAAAGGTGGTGTGTTAATTCTTGCAAAAACGAACTTTAGAGGGTTGATTTGTACATTTTCGGCTTAAAAGTTGTTAAATTTTCGGCTGAAAACTCCTCAAATCAGGATTCAAAAATTCTATATTTTTAGCTGAAAATGTGAGGTTAAAAATAGACCAATATCTCGGTTTCGGTTAAAGATATAGTATTTATTCTTGCAAACATGAACTTTAGAGGGTTGATTTGGATATTTCTGGTATAAAAGTAGTTAAATATCCGATTAAAAACTCCTCAAACCCGGGTTTAAAAATTCTATATTTTTGGCTAAAACGAGAGGTTAAAAATCGACCAATATCTCGATTTCGGTTAAAGATACAGTGGTTATTCTTACAAAAATGAACTTTAGAGGGTTGATATGCATATTTTCGGTATAAAAATGGTTAAAATTCCGGTTAAAAACTCCTTAACCCGGGTTCAAAACTTGTATATTTTTAGTTAAAAATGTGAGGTTAAAAATCGGTCAATATTTTGATTTGAGTTAAAGATAGCGTGTTAATTCTTGCAAAAACGAACTCTGGAGGGTCGTTTTGATATATTAATATTTTAAAGGTGTCAAAAAGGCCTTAGGGATTCCGGAAAATAGGATAGAAATTATATATAATAATTAATAATAAACATTAACTTTGTATTTATTTTTTGACAGCCAATGGATCAAGAGCCAATAAAGGTACAAGAAGTAATTGAAAAACCAATCGAAATGCTTCAAGAAAGCAAGAGCATATCTAGTGGGCCCCCGCCACCAACAGCAGGGGCTCCAAATGCCCCAGGACCTGGAACGCAGCCTACAGCACCCCAGCCGATCAGCAATGGTGATGTCCATCAAGATATGCCCCATCAAATGCACCCACCACCCCATGGTAAGTTATATTAGGAGGTAGGATCAAAAAGTACCCGGAATCGGTGCCTAGAACCAAGCAGGTGATCCTCCTTTAAGCCGGCATCCCACTGTAATTATTTTTATAAAAATGGACGTAAATATTTTTATAAAAACCGTTTTGCCAGAATTTTTATGAAAACTGTATTTACATGGCGTCACGTAAAGATTTTGACATATAGGGCACGGAAGATCACGTGACCTATCATATGTTTTGTCCCTTTCTCACTTCAGACTCGATCTTCAGCTCTGTCCCATGCTAACTTCAGACCCTTCAGACTGTACTTTCGACGCAGTGCACATGCGTCAGTTTGAATAGCTGTCATATTTTTCTAGCGGTAAATTTTAAGAATGAGTTTGCGCAAGCGTGGAATTTGTTGCCATTTCGTTATTTGGCGGTTCTTGTGCATATAGCGATTGATTGTGTTATTGTTATTCATTGTAGTGTTTTATTATTTGTTTCTTTTTGTTATCTTGTTTGTTGTTATTTCTTTTATTGTTGTTTGTGAGTGTTGTCATTCTTTTCCAAACGATGCCACTGCGTTGTTGGGAGCAAGTTTGTCGTCGGACTATAATATAAAACTGTTTGCTATCCCATCAAGCACCGATTATCGAGGTAAGATTTAAAACCTAGTATTTGAACATAAGTAACAAGTGACAATTTGTATAAGTAGGGTAGGTGTGGTAGGTAGGTTACATGTGAAAAACAAGAGACGTCGTCTATGGCTCGTGACCGTTTATGTTTATGAGAATATCACTTGCTGACATATTATCGATTACTCAGATTTGATAGTAGGTCGTTGATGAAGCCCTAAACTTATAAATTGTCAATTACTGTTGGTAATATTTTCTTTTTAAGCAAGAATGAAGACGAAGAGCATCCTGATCGTAATATTTATGAATATACATATGATCACATTGTTATCTTCCATTATATTATATTATTGAAGAATTCAATAAAAACCTATTTGATTCTTATTGTTTTCATTTCATTCTCATTTGATGTCTTGCTAGAAATGTGACAGCTATTCAAACTGACGCATGCGCACTGCGTCGAAAGTACAGTCTGAAGTTAGCATGGGACAGAGCTGAAGATCGAGTCTGAAGTGAGAAAGGGACAAAACATATGATAGGTCACGTGATCTTCCGTGCCCTATATACAGCAGTCTGTATTCATTTTGTTGAAAGCTGCGTTATGATTGGATGTTGATGCGGGCATGCGCAATGCTGTTGCTTGAACCATGTGTAAAATCATTTTTTAAAGAGACAACATTGTTGTTATTCCCTGATATTATTTGAACCGCAGTGAGTGTGTGTTTATATTGAAATTGGAAATAATATAAAGCAAAATAATCAAAATGTGTATTGTGGTTGCCTGAACAGACAACATTTTAATTGATTTATAAAGAAATGAAGAAGTTTTATACCACACAAAATCGCCTGAATATTATAATAAATACGCCTGGCAAAGTGCGATTTTCAACTGCTAAATGTTATTATTATATAATACAACATCAAAAAATAAGTATTAAAGTTAATTAATATTTACATGCGTTATTCTTTGCATTTCTTTTTTCTCCTTTTACATTTCCGTCCGAATCCTATTAGAATACTCATAAATCGTAACCAACAAAGTTTTTCAACCAATAATTTTACGTTGTATTAGTATAAATATCTTGATCTATAATATATAGAAAGTGTATTTTGAATTACATATACAAATTTGCAAAAATAAAATATGAAGTAAATGAGAAGCCCATACAAATCCGCCTCGTTCAAGCATTTTAAGATGGACTTTATTCACCTATATATTCGCGTCGTATCCTTTAAGTAGTGACGATCAAAGGATTAATTTTTCAAAATTTATGTGTACTCTAGATAGATCAATGCCCATCTTTCATGTGCCGAAATACACTGCCTTAGATGAGTGTCACGTTTCTCACTTTAATTTTGAAGTATGTCCATGATTTTTAAGAAATGGTCTTTCATTTGAAGAAAATTTCTGTAATTTATTTCATCTTCTATTCGTAATTCGTTGTGTGCGATAACTAAAACCACTGCGATTTTTATTTATTTTCTCCAGCCATAGACTAGTCCACCAGCGATGTTCTGATTTTTTTTATTTTTTGTATAACTGTGTAACCCATTACTCCAACAATTATTGCAGCTAACAATTTTTTATTTATTTATTTATCAATATAATGCCCAACAGGTAAAAACCCAGAAAGAGGGCAGGCAAAAAAATACATGAAATACATTACATAAAAATGAGTAAATGTCTGTACAAGATCAATGAATAAAAATAATAAAAAAGAACAACATGCAACGATGTCACTCATAGGCGCCCACAGGGGGGGGGGGTCGAAAGGGTCGACTGACCCCCCTTTCATTTATGGACTGTACCCATTTTTAAAAATAAAATTATATATTTTTTTTTATAATTTTAGTAGCTAGATGGTCTATTTTGGTGTTGTATTTTCTTTAATATGCCGTAGTTTATTCTAATCATTTTATGATCACGTTTTTCTCAAAATTTTCACAATTATCGATTTGACTGTTATATAGAAATAAAGAAACAAAAAAGTAAATAGTGAATAGACATTGCATATTTATTTATATTAAAAGTACCTACGTATGATTAGGGTTGCCGTATTTTGTGAGGAGCGCGATTTAATTAACATTTAATTATTATTATACATTTTATTTTGAGCAGTTCAATAGAATAATTATATTGTTACTCAGTAATATAATATTTTAATTTAATGCAACATTGTATTTTCAGATTGTCTGTTTGTGTAGTTATTGCTTATGCTCGCATCTCGCATCATAAAGCCTAGTAGAAGGGGAAATTCTACGCTTTTAGAGCGTACATACGCATTTTCGTCATAAAATATTGATTATAATTTTTTTAAGAATTTGTTAAATTTGCTTCATTGTAAAGAACTCTATATTATCTTACTTTGCATTGAAACACGTTTGACCTTGAAAATTATTAAAAATTCGCCTGCGGCGCATTTTTTTCTTACAAAAAATATAACGACCCACCTTGTAAAAAAGTCTGCGGGCGCCCATTGTCAATTTATGTGTTTAAGAATATTTATGAATTTTTTGGGAGAGTAACGGAATACATCGATATTTGAAAATTTGTCTGTATAAATTTGACACATTCGGTATATAGGAGAAAGAGATAAGGTATTATTGCGTGGAGTAGGAAGATAGAAGGTTTGAAAATAGCGAGTGTGTATGAAAGGAGTGTGGAAAGGAAGTTGATTTAAGCAAGTAGGATCATCTATTTCACCGTGGATCAGTTTAGAGAGATGATGAATTATTGAATTGGCGTTATTCATAATGAAATTACAAAACGCAACTACCTCTGCATAACAACGGCCACAAAATGAGGTTTAGTAGCGTGTCTAGTACAGTGAACTCTATATACAAAATGGACCGGCGACTCTTATCTCTTTACAACGGCACGAGCTGTATCCACTCAACTGTCATGGTGGGGTAGCTATCTCTTTCTAACAATAAGAAGTGCGCATGCGTTAGCTAGTACCAGTTCAACAAATTAACTATGAACATGAAGAAGAAATTACATCCTGTTAAGAAGCTTGGCTAATGCAATGTATTTTGGTGACAAATTGAATTTGTTTCTACCGATTCATCCGGGTATACATGCTCTAGGTGAAGAAATTCACGAATTACAAATTTTGAAGAAAGTCACCAACAAGTATATAGATATTAAAATCCTACTTTTGATGTCCTTATCCTTTTATAAAATATAAAAAGTTATGGCTTGTGTATATAGTTTTTTGTAATAGATAATTTAACAATTACTTTTAATATCAAAATACATATGAAGACCACACTGCAAAAAGGGGAAATATCGCATTTCAAATGAGTTCAGATATGCGTCGTGTACATCAAATACGGTAGAATTGTATATACAAACTTCCATTGCAATAAGGATCATAGTCTCAATGTTATTTAGCTTTTATTATGTAGTTTTTTTTAATTTCCCAAAAACTACATAATAATGCTATTCCCCCTTTTTTTTCTTTTGATTTTCCTATGTTAAATCATTGATTAATTTAATTCAGATGTTTTTAGAATTTAGTAAAATGATTGAAATTGTTTTTCAGTTCAAATCCCATTCGATTTATGCTTAAAAACATGTTCACATTAAATAAAAGGATAAAATGTAATCAAATCTGCTTGGTCCAACTATACACGAAAGTTAGAGAGAGATAGACACCCCACCAGTAAGGCAGGTGGTATTCTCGATGGATACACGTAAGTTATTAAAGTCGCCGGTCCATTTTGTATATAGAGGTCACTGGTCTAGTAGTATCTTTGGCGCCAATTCTCTTTCATGAGTTATGCAACACTCCATAAAAACGCGTAAAGTGGGATGCAGTACTTTTCATGGAACGTTTTTATAAAAAAAATTAAAAAAATACAGTGGGATACCGGCTTTACCGACGGTTGAAATTTGTATCAAAACTTATGGAATATATTAGAGTAAAGCTGTTCTGAGGCTAACTTGATCATTGTGATAATAGGAATGCCTCCTCCGGGTGCAGGACCGGGCCCAGGCCAAACTGGAATGCATCACCATGCACTGGGTATTCCGCCGGGGCCTCACGGCCACGCGCCGCCTCCACCGCACTTGGGCCCCGCGCCACTCTTGCCCCCAGGACCACCTGGCCCCCCGGGACCTCCAGGCCCCCCACAACAACCTATGTTGCCGCCTCCGGGACCTGGACAAGTTAGTTCTATCTTATCCACACCGAAAAAATACTAAATTCATTCAAAATTACAGGTCCCCTACCAACAATACCCTCCAAACACCCAACCCCTACGCCCGCCACATCCTTACAACTACCAACAATACCAATACCCGGGGTACGGCCCCCCACACGGGCCCCCGCCACCACCGCACCCCTACTACCATCCGCAATACCCCTCATACCCAGCCCACGGTCCTCCAAGACATCCGTACCACCACCCGGGTGCAGGGATGGAGCAGCCGCCCCCACAAGAGCACCATTATCCTGGGCCACCGCCCCCGGGACCCGCGCCGGCTCAGCCGCCCACAGGGCAAGGGCAGATGGATGATAAGGACGAGCTCCACGAACACAAAGATGGTCAGTAGGGATATTAATCGGCTAGAGTATAGAATAGGGTCCAAACTCAAAATACGTTTAAATGACTATACAGGGTGATTTATCGGTCTGTCCTCTCTTTATAACTCTTTTATTTTAAGTCAGATAGAAAAACTCTTCAAATATAATTTATATGATATATTATTGTCTATCTACGTACCATATGCATTTGTATACATGGTGCTCCGTTTAAGCGCAACAATATGTAACTTTATGGAACACTCTATATTTATTTATTTATTTATTTATTTTGATAGTAAATTCGATTCCTTTTAAAAAAGTATTAAGTAATAAGGGGTCTAAAATTATAAATTAAGAAGTTATGTACGTTCATAAAAAATAGTAGTTCAGAGTGGAAAAACCTAATATAATACAAAATTTTGTTCCTTTTTTATTAATACTTATTTTAAACATTACACTAATTCCAAAGAAGCTATTAAAATTTAGTGACAGACTCAATAATGCAAAATGCTCGAAAACTTGTACTTCAACTTCAATAGATTTTTCTATTATAAATATTATATTAACCATCTCATCTTTTCTAAAATTTGTATTATTCATTTTCACATCAACATCAACAATGATAAACTAAGGCCCGGTATTACAGTTCCGGCTTAAATTTTGGTTTAGGTAAACTTGAGCTTCGGCTTAAGCCACTTGTCTGTATTACAGTACAAAGCTTAGCTAAACTTGACAGCAACGCGATTTTTTGTTTTGTTGATTATGTGTTGGTTATCCTGTTTGTAAAAAAGAATAAATATATATATTTGGCATGACTGATTTCATAGGTTACTATATTGAAATATTATTCATTTGTGTTATTGTTTCGTGTTGAAAACGTTGTAGTGATCTATGAAACAATGTCTCTACGTATAAAAATTATGTCAAATTTATAAATATATTTCGATGACGTACAATAGCCTGAAGCACAATCCATATCCATCGTCCCGCAGTGGATTTATGTACTCCGCAGAAATCACCAGCAGTAATTAAAAAGTTACCAGTTGATAAATATCTTAAGGTTAATAACAAACCATTCATAGGCGTTAATGCATGATTCCTATAGATTAATAAATTTAAAATTAATTATATCGAACATAGTTAATATTTTTGAATAACTTATTTATTTACCAGTTTGTTTTGGTTTTTATGTCGTCGTATATCAGGTCGTAAATTATTCGCACAGATTCATTCGATAATCTGAATTTTTGTGCAAATTCAAAATTGTTCCAGATACTTATAAGGTCTGGCCTCATGCATATCCGACGCGGTTGTCTGGCGTTTATTATCTTTGGCTCATCATTCCTCGTCAGATATTTCATAAAAGTCATTATTTTCAATGAATTCAATTAACTCCATAATTCTGTGATTTGACAAAGAACAAGTGACATTGACAGATAGGTTATAATTCAGAGTTTAAGCCGCTACAGCTGGCCGCTCAGGTTTAAACTACCGCTCAAGCTTAAACCTGTACTGTAATACAGCAATTTTCTCTTAAGCCAAGCTTAAACCTTAAGCCGAGTTTAAACTACAACTGTAATACCGGGCCTAAGAGTATTTGGACAACTTGTTTGTTTAAATTCGAAACAATTGATCAAATTATCCATAGCTTACTTTGTTAATAATAACATGATAGAAACATATCATTCAACGAATAAAGGTAAATAACTTTTTAATTTATAATTTTAGACCCCTTATTACTTAATACTTTTTTAAAGGGAATCTAATTTACTATCAAAATAAATAAATAAATATAGAGTGTTCCATTAAGAAATATAAAGTTACATATTGTTGCGCTTAAATGGAGCATCCTGTATACAAATGGATATGATACGTAGATAGATAATACTATATCATATAAATTATATTTGAAGAGTTTTTCTATCTGACTTAAAATAAAAGAGTTATAAAGAGAGGACAGACCGATGAATCACCCTGTATCACATTAGCCTCCTATACAATAAAATAAAACAAAATTAGGGCGCGCAAATTTTGTAAACATATCTTTCAGCTTTCGAACGTATCGTACAAGTAGTTAGAGATCAAAATTTTACATATTTATAATTAATTTTCAAAGTTTACAAACGAAAAGCATTAGCATTAATTTCGAGAGTGGCCTTACCGACAGAGTTCGAGCATTTTGGTGCTGTAAACATTTTGTGAATATTTTTGAGACATACTTGATTTTAAAACACACTTTTCTACTATGAAACAAATATTTTCATTAAAAAATCAACATTTTCGACAAACTTTACATATAAATAAATTAGTTTTTTGTATTTCCTGTAAATTTCACCTGAATTCATAACCAAATAAAAGTTTTGATGTTTTGGAAGAATTGCGAAAAATTCGCAACGGGCGTCATCTTACGAATATTTAAATAAAACTTTGTCCAGACGGTTTTATGATTTGACAATGAATTACTTTATATTTTAAACTCCGTAGAACACGAATTTAGTGTTAATTTAAAGATAATATAAACCGATGCAAAATAAATTGCATGTTTTTGAGATAAATTTTTTCCAATTTTTTTACAAAATTTCTACCCTATTTTCCGTAATCCCTAAGGCCATTTTCACACTTTTAAAATATTAATATATCAAATCGACCCTCCAGAGTTCGTTTTTGCAAGAATTAACACTTTATCTTTAACCGAAATCGAGATATTGAACCATTTTTAACATCATATTTTTAGCCAAAAATATATAATTTTTGAACTCTGTTTTGAGATATTTTTATCCGGAAATTTATCCACTTTTATACCGGAAATATGCAGATCAACCCTCTAAAGTTCGTTTTTGCAAGAATAAACACTGTATCTTTAACCGAAACTGAGATATTGGCCGATTTTTAACCTCACATTTTTAGCCAAAAATATAGAATTTATGAACCCGGGTTTGAGATATTTTTACCCGGAAATTTAACCACTTTTATAGCGGAAATATGCAAAACAACCCTCTAAAGTACGTTTTTGCAAGAATAAACACTGTATCTAGGGATCGACCGATATCGGTATCGGTATATCGGCCATATCGGTCTTCTTGGCCGATATGTAAACCACGATATCGGCCTATATCGGTATTGGCCTAAAAAAATATAAATGCTTAATATTTCAGTTGCTCAGGATTTTTTAAAGGAAATTAAAACAGAAATACTAAATAAAAAACAAATTAAGTTTTTTCTTATTCAAAATATAGCAAAAAAGTCATTAAAAATGTAGAAGTAAAGTTACACACTAAGTTAAACAAATTAATATTTAAAGTTAAGTTTTGGCAAGTTGTAATGTAACAAAATTAAGCTTTCTGCTCTTTCCGGAGTTGGACGATTTCTTGCGCTTTCATAAACATTTCCAGCTGAAGAAAATAGCTGTTCACTAGCAACACTACTCGGCGGTGGTACTAAATATATTATTACAACTTTGTACATCAATGGAAAAATGTCTTTTTTTTGCATTTGCTCTGCATTTTTTTGTGATTTATTTATGGTTAATGCGTGTAACGGTAACAGTATATCATTATAAATCATTTTTACCTCATTTATACAGCAAAAATTTATTACAAAATTCGAGATATTGGCCGATTTTTAACCACAAATTTTTAGCCAAAAATATAGAATTTATGAACCTGGGTTTGAGATATTTTTATCCGGAAATTTAACCACTTTTATACCGGAAATATACAAATCAACCCTCTAAAGTTCGTTTTTGCAAGAATAAACACTGTATCTTTAACCGCAATGGAGATATTGGCCGATTTTTAACCTCACATTTTTAGCAAAAAATGTACAATTTTTAAAGCCGGGTTTGCGGAGTTTTCAATCAGAAATTTAATCTCCTTTATACCTGATATATCAAACCTCTAAAGTTAATTTTTGCAAGAATAAACACTTTATCCTTAACTGAAATCGTGATTTGAACCATTTGTATAGACATCAAGTTTTCACTTTTATACATAAGATTATTTTGCAGAAAAACACGAATCCGATGGAGGAAATGATAAAAACGAAGTCGATTGAAGATAGAATCCCAGTTTATTTAGAAATATGTTACAACATACATTAAATGCGGTATTGGTAAGTTTAAGTAGATTTTCCATATTGTATAACAAGTGGCTTGTTTTTCATCACAGTCCCGTTGACTGTCTCTAAAGCCCTTGTGGCTTCATCAACACCTTCAATAAAAATATTAATAATATAACTGGCCACAATTTATAATAAATACTTACTATTAAATGTAATAAATGCTTGGCCTTTCATTTTACCTGTCAGCAATCTATATGTTATTTTATTGGTTTCATTATCAAAACAATTGAATAATTTTATCATGTCGTCTTCATTTGTTTGTTTAGCTAAGTTTTTTATAAACAATATCTACAAAAACAATAAAATAAAACTATATGTGGTCATTATTGTTAGTCCGCGAACTTTTCAAACTTATACGAGTATTTACCTTTGAAGGAGACCCTTTTTCATATTTATTAAATTTAGGGATTTTTCGTATTTCCTCTTCTGTTAGTTTGTCGAATGTTTCTGTGTTTTCAATTGTTTTTCCCGCTACGAATTGTTTCCCATTCAACTGTTTTGAATTTTCAGATTTACTCGGACTCGGTGAGTATATTTGCACAATTTTTTTATTTACTATTGTATATTTTCTTTGAGAAGAACAGGAGTAAATTTTTGTTGGTTTAATTTCAATATTTTTTTCTTCATTTTGAATTTCGGGTAATTTTTCTAAGTCCCATTTTGTTTCTGGCTGATTTTTTATTAAAATATTTTCTGAATTAATAGATATCAGTTCATTTTCGTTTTCGAGATATTTTATGGCTTTTTTTCTACGTTTTTTTAAAGAAGGTATTTGAGGACCGTCTAAATGTTGAAATAAATCTCTTTCTAATGAAGGTAAATTATTTATTGGATGATTTTTTGGTACTGTATCATTTTTTGATACATTAGAAGTCGCAAATTTGTATAATTTTGTTTCTATACTTTCAGGTTTTGTACTTAAAGCTATTTCTGTTATATGTCGAGATACACTAGAATTTTTTAAATTTTTATCAGAATTATTTTCTTTCTCCTGTAGTTTATTGAAAATATCTTTTAATTTTTGTTGTAGTATCTGCGAACATATATTTTTGTGTTTATTTTTTAAATATTCTTCCCCTTTTTGGTAATCTAAGTAAAGTTTTATTTCATCTTCAGTTAATTCGGCAGATTTTAATTGTTGTAATATTTGTAATAATTCAGTTTGGTTTTTAAACTGTTGCAGATCGTTATTTCCTGATAAAAATTGTGTTTCGTTTATAAGCTCAGTTGGAGGATCAAATTGTTTAACACGTTTTAATTCGCTAAAATTATAAAAATTAATTATTAGAAAAGTACCTACACTATTATTCACGAAAGATGACTATTCATGGTCATTTGTTCGAAGAAAGAATACACATCACTTTATAGCAGTAGCTTAGCAACATTTTGTATTAGAAAGAGAAAGATTATTTGACCTATGTCTATTTAATTTATGTGGTGTGACAGATATACGTAAATAGTGACATTATTTTCTCACACAAATAATAATGACATATGTCGTAGAATTACAGATACCTAATTATCTTCTACACTGCCCTCTGTGCTAATATTTACCCAGTGGCATTGACGTTTAAATTAAACATAAGTGAAGAACATAAATCTTTCAGAAATGCATTATTTAGAAAGAAACATAATTTTCAAATGAATTACTCTTATTTTTTCAGTTAAAATTTGTCCATAAATATATCATGTTGCACGCCTATGCATACGAAATGCAATGAAGTTATCTGCAAGTAATATTATATCAGACGGCTCACAAATGACCTTGAATAGTAATCTTTCGTGCATAATAGTTTAAATACGAATCGCGAAAATTATTCAGACTAAAATAAGTCAGGTAGGAGGTAGGCTGTGAAAAACAAAATTTTAAACACGCGAATGTAGTTATGTTCTGTTCCAAGCCATTCAGCAGTTAGCGTTAAAATCAGCGCTAGTTTTAAGTAGCTGAAATTACATTGGTAAACTTGTCTCTTGTGTCCAATTTCAATCAATCAGAGAGTTCGAAACTATTCCATTCTCTGCAGATTTTTAGGGACCTTTTCAATTTAAAGAGATAGAAGATATGCGCAATGAGGATTTGCGCATAGCAAGAACAAATGAGATCTATGGCGTTTGTTTCTAAAAAAATTTGCCGTAAAATGCGAGAATATTTCAGATAACTTTAAAAAATCTTATGGAAATAAGTTACAAAACTTTTATTGAAGTTAAAATGTCGATACGATACAAAATTTCACTGATAATACACGTATTTTAATGACTGAAATATTTTTGACGTTTCGTTTGACAGCCCAATTGGCAGTTGTTCGCGCCATTTTCTCACTATTTGCAGCGATAAAAAGAGATAGCCGTTAAATTGAAAAGGTCCATTTTTGAACCCGGGTTTTAGTTTTTTTTAGCTCAAAATTTAACCGTAAATATATAAATCAACCCTCTAGAGTTCATTTTTGCAAAAATAAACATTCTATTTTTAACCGAAATCGTAATGTTTAACGATTTATTACCGAAACTAAACATAAAAACATGCATTTTTGGGGGTTCATAACCCCTGACCTGTTTGAAATATCTTCAAATTAACACTAAAATCGTGTTGTACGGGGTAACAATATAAGCTAGTTCTCACTCAATAATTTTAATGTACAACCTTACTTTTCTAAACAGATGTTTTTGTTTAATTGTTTGTCCACAAGATTTTTTATAAGTTCATCGCCTTCCGATATCACAGGCTCACTTGGTACTTCATATTCTGAATAAATTATATCGTTTCTTTTTCTAAATGAAGTCATTTTTTAATAAACATAATTTGTTTGATATTAGTAAAAACATAACCTTATATAAATAAAGTGAAGTTGTTTAGTTTGAAAGGTTTGAAAGTAGTTCAAACGAAAAAAATCCCTAGGAGTGACGGAGTGGACGCTCGAATCGGTAAAAGCCAACTCACCGCTTCGTAGTTCGTACTTGTGGTACTTGTCAGTGCAATGTTCAATATTTACCTCAATTTATAGTTCTAGTTTTATTTAAAGTGAAACAAATCCATAAAAATGAATTATCAATATGTATATTTATTAATACTCGGGCTAGTGTCTCAAATTCAATGTATTATGTGGAATTTGGAACCAAACACACAAAAATGTTTGAAGGAAGAATTACAGCAAAATGTGCTAATAACAGGTGAATTTGAAGTATCAGAAGCTCCCGGCCAGAAAATCGACTATGTTGTAAGTAAAAGTAATAAATTATTTTGTATATTTTTTGTTGTTCACGCACACATCTGTAGGTTAGGGACTCGAAAGGACATATTTTGTCTCAAAGGGAAGACATTTCAAAAGGGAAATTCTCTTTTGTGACTGAGAATTACGATAATTTTGAAATTTGTTTCATGTCGAGAGTCCCGCCACGTAAGTTAAAAAAAATACGAAGTTCATTCCACATTATTTGGTGCACTTGCTGTTTTTGATAAAAATAACTACAATGTATGTCAGAGTTACCTCTCTAGTTTTACTATTACTATAGCATTGTGAGGCGAGTAGAGGTCGTAAAAAGCCGGGAACGAGCAACGCGCTTTTGCCGTGGAAGCCTGCATCTGCGAAAACGGGCCTGTAGCCGCCGTCAAGCGCGCGTTTAGTACTCGGTTCCAAATACCCCCTCGCCAAGCAGTTCTGGCTCGAAAATCGATTACATTATTGGTAAAACACTAGGGAAACAGGATCTGTGAGAAAAAAACGTGGACAACCATGGACTCCTCGAAAACATCGTCGCAGGAAAATCGGATAATTACCATTAATTCTGAGTGTGTGAGCCTGCTCCAGATTTTTTTGTCTGGTTGCAGAGGCGATATTCCTTGACCCGCGCACTCGCCAGATTTAACACCGTGCGAATTTTTTCTGTAGTGTATCTCAAAGCCGAGGTACCTTTAACTCTAGTATTTATTTTTTAATTTACCTTTAAAACTAGAGAGGTTGCTCTGTCATAGTCTGTATAAAAACTTCATCCCGACCATTTCTGTCGTCACAAATAAGACTGAGGTTGGAACCAAACAGCAGAAAATTGTCTTCAGCTTGAAATTTAATTTAAAGTTATGTTATAACGTTGAAATACTTTAATTTTAAATAAAAATAAGGTTTCTCTTGTTATTATTACGAATTCTATTATTTAAGCCACGATGAATGGATTTTTGTGAACCAAATAAAATGGGATGGGATCCGTATACATACAAGGTGTTCAACAAAACGCGGAACATAGGAGTTTAACATAGGGTTTTAAAAATGTGCGGAAATTGGCTCTCCTTTACATTGTAGAGCAAAAATACAAGAATAAAAAGTTGTTTAAAATTCATTTTTACTTATTAAAAGTCCTCATTTAATGCAATAGAACATCTATATATTTAGTAAAGAAAAAAAGAAAAAAATCAGATAGCTGTGGAAATAAAAAAACAAATAAAACAAAATCTCATGACAATTCAGTGCTATTGATGTTGTTATAATAATTGTGTCTATACTGTATCTGGTTTAAGGTTGCAGTGGTGCGAAGATAGGAGCAGTTTGTTCTTGTTTTCTGATTGGATAAACCCCGATATTATCTAAACATAAAGATCAAACTGCTCCTATTTTCACACCACTAAGGGCGCGAGTAGACACGTAACTCGAGCAACCTTGAATTGCTTGGAATCAGCTGATATGTGTGTGCGTGTCACTTTGACAATACCAATGTTTTGACTTATTTTAATTTTGAACTGTTAAAAAGTTATTATTATTATTATTATGTCATGTTGAAAATGTTCTTGTCAAAATGACATGCGCACACAAATCAGCTGATCCCAAGCAAGTCAAGGTCGCTCGAGTCACATGTCTGCTCGCGCTCTATAATATTAACATTTTAGCAGATCAAAATCAAAATAAGTCAAAACATTGGTTTTGTCAAAGTGACACGTGCACACAAATCAGCTGATTGAAAGTACTTCAAGGTCGCTCGAGTCACGGGTCTGCTCGCGCCGTTATAGGGCACGGAAGATCACGTGACCTATCATATGTTTTGTCCCTTTCTCACTTCAGACTCGATCTTCAGCTCTGTCCCATGCTAACTTCAGACTCTACTTTCGACGCAGTGCGCATGCGTCAGTTTGAATAGCTGTCACATTTCTAGCAAGATATCAAATAAGAATAAAATGAAGACAATAAGAAACAAATAGGTTTTTATTGAATTCTTCAATAATATAATATAATGGCAGATAACAATGTGATCATATGTATATTCATAAGTATTACGATCAGGATGCTCTTCGTCTTCATTCTTGCTTAAAAAGCAAGTATTACCATCAGTAATTGACAATTTATATATTTAGGGCTTCATCAACGACCTACTATCAAATCTGAGTAATCGATAATGTCAGCAAGCAAGTGATATTCTCATAAATATAAACGGCCACGAGCCACAGACGACGTCTCTCTTGTTTTTCACATGTAACCTACCTACCACACCTATCCTACTTATACAAATTGTCACTTGTTACTTATGTTATGTTCAAATATGATTAGGTTTTAAATATTACCTCGATAATCGGTACTTGATGGGATTGTAAACAGTTTTATATTATAGTCAGACGACAAACTTGCACCCAACAAAGTAGTGGCATAGTTTGAAAAAGAATGACACTCACAAACAACAGAAAATAACAATAAAATAAATAACAAGAAACAAATAATAAAACACTACAATGAATAACAATAACACAATCAATCGCTATATGCACAAGAACCGCCAAATAACAAAATGACAACAAATTCCACGCTTGCGCAAACTCATTCTTAAAATTTACCTCTAGAAAAATATGACAGCTATTCAAACAGACGCATGCGCATTGCGTCGAAAGTAAAGTCTGAAGTTAGCATGGGACAGAGCTGAAGATCGAGTCTGAAGTGAAAAAGGGACAAAACATATGTTAGGTCACGTGATCTTCCGTGCCATATAGATCTTAATCTTAACTGATTTTTTGTTTTATTTGTTTTCTATTTGTATGACTATCTGATTTTTGACGAAAATATCATACTCTAATTTCTAAATATCTAGTGCTACAGATAGTCTATTGCATTAAATACAAAAGTAAAAATTAATTTTAAACTTTTAATTATTGTACTTTTGCTCTAAAATGTACAGGAGAACCAAATTCCACACTTTTTTTAAAAATCCCTTGTTAAACTCCTATGTTGCGCCTTTCGTTGCACATCTGTATAATTATATATTTGTAAGAGTTGCAATATTTTTTCTGAATTCTTATTAGATCAAAGAGGAATTAGCCAAGAAGTATCTTTAGTTACGAAACATGGTATTGAAGCTAAAAGTTACGAAGTGGTAAGTTTTTAAAAATTCTTATCCCGTATCCTTATCTCTTGAAGTAGCGCTATTTCGATTTTTGGAATGTTATTTTATGAATAGATAAAAATAGGTTCCATATTTTTGTAACCGAAACCTATAGTATTTAAAATAATTTACAATTTAATTTATTTTTATGTCTCTAATTTTTAATATAAAAGTTTACAATTAAAGTAGCGCTATTTCAAAAGATGATAATACGGGCCTTTTATTATTCATGCGTTTCTTCGTAAAATTTTATACAACAAGATTATTTTTTTGTAGATTGGTGAAGTAGCTAAATTAAAACCGATTGAAGTTGAATTAAAACGGTTAGAAGATCTGTCCGAAGCCATTGTTAAAGATTTCTCGCTCATGAGGAAACGTGAAGAAGAAATGAGAGATACAAATGGTAAATATAACATATTTTTTTGTCAGGTCGCGAATCCGGGGAACCGGGTTCGATCCCGACCGACGCCAAATATTTCCAATTTTAAATGGCACAAAAATAACCCATGTGGTGCACTCTCCACGCCAGCAGTGAGTGCCCGTGAGGTGACGCCTGGTAAGCGCCCGCACGGTGCAAATATTTCATCATTACCGATATCTGCGTACAAAGCAGATTGGCACACCCAGCAATGGGTAATAAGCCGTGATGATATATTTATTTATTTTTTCTTAATAACACTGGGTGAAGCTAGCAACCACTAACAGTTGATTTATTACGCACGGGCTGAAGTTACGAGCACAAACTCATAATAGTTCAGCCGGTTAACATTTTTTCTACAAATTTTTTTTGGACTAGTTTCAAATATAACAAAAACTGAATATGTTATTCAAGTATTCCGCCGTAATCATTTGCGTAGGTCTTATAATTTGTTGAAAATGTAAACCGGTTAAATTATTATAAGTTTGGCCTCATAATTATCCTATTATTGTTTTATTGCCCGTAGCTAATGGAAAAAATTGATTTTGTTACAGAATCGACAAACAGTCGCGTTTTGTACTTCAGCGTATTCTCGATGTGCTGCCTTTTGGGTCTGGCCACATGGCAAGTGTTGTACCTACGTCGCTATTTCAAGGCCAAGAAGCTTATCGAGTGATTTTCTACTCCCAATGTCATTTTTATCATATTGCTAAGATGTAAATTGTCATTAAACGGAATTTTCATTAAATCTTTTGTTTAAATAAGTTATTATTATATTATGCCCTGGGTTATCAAATTAATTAATCGTCTGATTTTAGTAGGATGGGGCCACAAGCGCTTGATTTCCCTGAAAAGCGATATTCCGGGGCCCGCACGCTCGCCGGATTTAACACTGGGCGACAAGGTAAGATAAGTGACTTCTGAACCAATTTTTTGGTGTTAAGAATGGGGATTTGGGTATGAGGATGTGAAAAATGAAGTATGTAGGATTTTTACATAGGGGGTAAAACTTTCAAGCATTAATAATTATTATTTTAAAAGATATTAATGAATTTGTAATTTAGGAACACTGCAGAAATTTGTGTTGTAATTTTTGTGGTCATATGAAGTTTGCACCTAATTTTTGGATATTTAGAGTTGAAATTAAGGGTTAAAAACGAAAACTGTGATGTTTTCTTTTTATATATCAACTTTTGAAGCCCTAAAATTCATTATTTTAAAAGTTATGAACAAATTTGTAATTTAAGAATTTATCGGATAATTTGTTTTAAGTTTATTGAAGTTTGCACCCTTTTTTTGGGTATTTAGAGTTGAAATTAAAGGTTAACAGTGTAAAAAAACGTATTCTACGAAGTTTAAAATATAAATTTACTCATTTCTAAATCTTAAAACTGTCTGAACAAAGTTTTATTTGAATATTTCTAAAATGACGCGCATTGTGAATTTTTCGCTATTTTTCCAAAACATTTAAGTTTTATTTGGTTATAAATCCAGCTGAAATTTACAGGTTTCAAGAAATATATACAATTAACTGCAAATAATTTATTTATACTTAAAATCAATCGAAAACTTTAATTTTTTAATAAAAATATTTGATTGACATTTAAATTTGAGGTTAAAATGTATTATCCAACCTGCATAACATTCGGCAAACGCACCACTCTTTAAAATAATTTACATAGTCTAAAAATATACTGTATGGCACAACTATTTCAAATTTATTGTAATACTTATGGCCTATAGATGCGTAAAATATATGCAAATGATTATATTTAGCTTAATGTGGTTTTAATTATTATTTTGACAACCTCTGTCGGTAATACAGGACAATTAGTTTGAACATTTTGGCGCTGTTCAAAGTTCAAAATTTTTGTGCTCAACTGGTGGCAACATTGACAATATGGCGATCTATTTTCTTAATAGTGTTTTTTGGTCTGTGTTTCTTAACAAGACGTCAACAATTAATGAAAATAATAAATTATAAACGTATAACAATAATTAGATTTATGAAACTTAAAAAATCTGTAAATAAGGGAACGGGGAATGTGTATTAAATAATAAAAATGTTCTATATTTTTACTCGTTGAGGGTGCAATAGCAGATGTAGTGACATTAAAAAGACAGCGTTTTGTGAACATTACATTAATATATTTGTGATTTCGTTTGCTACAAGTGTTGTTTATTGTTGTGGACAGTTGTACGAAGCTGCTGTGCTGACGGGCGGACAAACAGACATCGCTCTTCGTGATCCTGGAGCTGTTGAACTTGAGAAACTTCTTGAACAATTGCCCGAAGACAGCGTTTAAAAATGGGGCTCTATAACCGTGAGGAGTCGCCGAGCAGATGTACAGCGGGATAGACATTACAACTTGAAGCTATTAAGGTAAGTAAAGTTGTTTTTATGAAGTTTATAACCTCCAACAACTCGAAATTCTAACGAGTTAACCAAAAATCGAAATGTCAGTCATACAGCGTTTAGTTTTGCAAAACCGACGCTTCTGTATACATTTACATCTTTTTCAAGGTAAGTAAGATCTTTTTACCTTCCGTCACCTTTAGGTAAGGAAGGTATTGTCTGGTCAAAAAATTCGGTGGTGAGTTTTTGATGAATAAGCACGTTTTAGGGTCCCTAGAATACGATTTTACTATTTTTACGATGATGTCTGTATGTGTGTGTGTGTGTGTGTGTGTGTAACAAAATTTTCGTCTACGATAACTGCCATACTACAATTCTAAAAATTATAATTCTTTCGTATTTCTCTTCGTTACATCCATGTGAAGAGCTGATTAGATTTTGGTTAGAATTGGACAACCGGAAGTACCCTCATTTGAAGATTTTAACAGTTTTTCTTGAAAAAACTATGTTAAATGTCATTTTTTCACATTTAATGTTATTATAAATATTAAAGAATATTTTATTCTTTATACGATTTGACTGCATTTTATACTTAATATTGAATGGATATAGAGTTAAAAAATTATAAAGAAATTTAATTTCATAAAGTAGCCATAGCTATGAAAACAGCTACTATATTAAGAAAATTTTTATTGAAAGATGTCAGTGTCAAGTGAAATTGACATAGTGTGTGTCTTATAATATTACTGGAAATATAGGATCTTTTGCTTTCTGTATGTAATTGGTATAAAATACATACAACTGCTTTAAGGTAATTTACATGAAATAATAATAATAAATCTTTTATTTCTGCAGATACATTACACTGTATATAGAAAACGTCACAAAATAATAATTTTCTGTATGGAATTTGCATAAAATACATGCAAGTGCCGGAAGGTAAAGTACAAGAAATATAAGCTTTAGCAAGGAACTTTCTGTATGAAATTTGTACAAAATACATAGAACTGACGGAAGGTAATGTGCTGGCCACATCAGATTTTTTAAGAATCTATTAGATCTTACATACCCTGAAAAACGTGTAAATGTATACAGAAATGTCGGTTTTGCAAGAATAAATTCTGTATGTTTTTGAGTAATTGTTACACTTAAATGATTGTTTCTGATAAATTGCAGATGTATGGAGACTGAAGACGAGCTGCTGTTGACTAGAGATGCTGAGAAACTTTGAGACGAGCGGAACAGACTTCCACCGTCGGATTTCAACCCTGGAGAACTTGTAAGGTTAGCAGAACACTGGACAACCCTTCTAGGACGTTGAGTGATCAGCAGGTATCAAAATTTATTTATATTTCTTAAATTTATAACAGTTTAAATATTATATTGTGCTCAGAGTCAATTTTGAGAACTATATTCAAGGATATATAACTTTTATAAATGTCTGTGTAATATTCAAACAATAGGGTCCTATACCATTTTTTCTTTATTTTTTTTCTGTAAGAACAGGATGAAATAAGAATTTTAGTGCAAACGCGACTTAAAAATTTTACGTAAGAAGCGAGATATGAATTTTTAAAGTTAAGAATTTCTTGCGTGACGTAGCTGGTACTTCCAGTGGTGTTAGTTCTAGAGAGAACAGATTTTTTCATGTTTGCATAGCTGAAATATTTTTATATAAAAACTTATACGTTACATTTACGAAGAAATTATTATTAAGCATAAATAATAAGCATTTTTTTCTTAATAAATTTTAGAACATTAAAACAGTCACAGAGTATGACGGCGGATGGCGCTGGTGTTTGTTTGTTTTGATTAGTTAATACTATTATTAATTTAATTAACACATATTGCAAATTGATTTAATTATAAATACATTATTATTGTTAATATTAGTAGATATTATAATTAAACAAATTCATAAAACATAAAATTGTAAATTCTTTGTTAGGTTATACAACAACGTGACAGTTCATAATCTTTCAAAGGTGACCGCAGCAGACGCGCGAATCTCGTTTTTAAAATCAGGCGACCAGTCAAATTCTTAGGACCTAACGCGTCATACCTAATTAGTAATCAACTTTAATCGCTTGTAGTTTGCGACCTAATCAATATTGAAACAATTTTTTTTCACTAATACTCATTAATTTATGTATATTTTTTCGTCTTCTTATTTAAGATAGTTAAAATTTGACTATGGTATAGTACCCTATTTAAAATTGAAATATCGACTATTTATCAATAAAATCAATATCTGGGAACATATGATTAGAATATATCTTTCAGGAATCGAACATCAAGAAGACTAGCAATTTTATAAGTATAGTTTTAAGCTCTTTGAACTGTATTTTCAGGTCTAATTAAACTGTGGCTCATCGCGCCGTTGAGCAAACACGCGTTTTCTTTCAAAAAGAATATAAAATGATAAAGTTGAAGCGCATTTTTGTCTTAGCTCATAGACATAATATAGCTTAGATATAAAATAGGCATAGGTTTTTTTTGCTTTTTGAGAGAGAAAAATTAATTTGACATTTTTAGATTTTTTTTCAGGATAAGTAACAGCTTTTTCAAGAATCCGTAAGAACTTATATACCCTATAAAAGGTGTAAAAGTATAAAGAAACGTCGGTTTTACAAAAATAAATATCTGAAAGATTTCGAATAATTGTTAACATATAAAATAATGTTTCTGATAAATTGCAGATCTGTGGAGACGACCTGCTGTTTTCCAGAGATGCATAGAATCTTGGAGACAAGAGGCGCGGACTTCCACCAATCGATTTCAACCCTGGAGAACTTGTAAGAGTCGACGCGAGGGATTCCTCTTCAAGTAAAGTACCCCCTCCGTGTACCCCAGACTTTTGGTGATTTTCTAATGAATGAATTGTTGAATAATTAACTTAGATTTAAAATTTTCAGTTCTGTTAGTGTAGGAAATATTTTTAAAAAATCGATTTTTCTGAGTAAACTACCCTTTTTGTTCATTTTGATAACTTGTATTTGTAAAATTGTAATAATATGTATTGTACACATTTATTTCCTTTCCTTTTAGCTTGTAATACAAATATAATGTATGTAATTGTAATTATGATTGTTGTTTACTTATTGTGTATAGAGTGTACTATAATTAATTTTGTAATAATAACGTACTTGTAATTGTTGCAGTAAATATATATTTTTGATTTAAAAATGTCATTTATTATTAATAACATGAAGTAGAAGAGTTCTTTTCAGATTCGTAAATTGTGTAAAAAAAGCCATCACGCAGTAATTTTTTATTTCGGTGCATAGATGCTACCGGGAAGAAGCATCCATGCACGCAATAAAAATTTTTTTTGGTGCATAGATGCTACCTGGAAGCATCAATGCACGCAGTAAAATTTTTTTCGGTGCATAGATGCTACCGGGAAGAAGCATCCATGCACGCAGTAAAATTTTTTTCGGTGCATAGATGCTACCTAGAAGCATCCATGCACGCAGTAAAAGTTTTTTTGGTGCATAGATGCTACTAAAATGATGGGCGGCACCACTTTTGTCCACTTTTGCTGAAAATTTCTGATGGTATCAGGATTACATGAGTCAGAAGAGCACTCGGAATTTAAGTTTGCACCACTTTGTCGAATTTTGTTGAAAATATCTGTTGGTATCCAGGTAACAGGAAAGAGAAGAGTACTTCAAAAATTTAAAATGTACGTTTTTAACTGAAAATCAATAATACGGGTCTTAAAGTAAAAGAATGTTATTTTTTTATGTTTTATTCATTTTAAAACAAATACAATGTATTTTACAATAAATGACACCCAATAAAATGTAGAGCACATTCTGAAATTTGTTATCACTCAATAATTCCTACCCTAATTAATTTTTAAAGACTAACTTAACAAATATAGACGTAGAACTTCACGTGGAGTTCAAATATTCAAGATTCGAAACAAGATTTCAATTATTTTAGGAGTTATTAAAAAAATGTAATTTTTTTAACTATGTTTTTTTTAAACTTACCCAAACCCACTTTAGACTTCAATAACTGTGGGCTCAGATTTGGCTATCCATTAGTCCTTTGTCCCTAGTGAACGTATACGGAATTGAATTGAAAATACTACTGGTGACATCTTGTAATAAACGGCTGAACTACTAGGAGTGTGTCCCCACTAAGGGTAAGTGTCCTCGCTTAAACAGTTCATTGATCTGCCGTGAGATGTCAATGACCAGTATGTGTCTCTGCTAAGGCAAATATACGCCATATTTTATATTTTTTTAGATAATTCTGGAAGTTTCAGGAATTATTTCATAAAAATTGGTTTATACATAGAAAAATCTGAGGAATCCAAATTAAGAATTAAGACTGTAGCTTTAATAGTTTTTGAGATATTTAGCGCTGAAATTGAACAAATAAAATTGTCCCACAATTAAACTTCAATAACTCTCTTAATATTAACCCCTATGGGCTCAGATTTGGCTACCCATTAGTCCTTTATCCCTAGTTAATGTATACGAAATTTGAAATCGGAGTCAAAAAGTTTTTTTGCCACCTTTTTAAGTTTCGATTGGGAAAATAAATTTTAGAGTAAGACACGGCAACCCCAAGGATTTCGAATCCGGCGTCCAAATTAGGAATTGACGCTTAGATCTTTTAAAAATTAACTTAACAAATATAGACGTAGAATTCCACGCAGAGTTCAAATTTTCATAAATCAAAACGGAATTACAATTAGGTAAGAAGATATTAAAGAAAATGTATTTTTTACTTATGACATTTTTTAACCTTAATAACTACGGCCCTAAATAATTTTTTTAAAACTAACTTAACAAATATGGATGTAGAATTCCACATGAAGTTCAAATCGATGAGGAATTCCAATCAATTCGGGTGATATCGGCGCTGGAATGAAGTCAGGATATCAGGCAAGTCGTTGGAGATGTTTTCTAAGTCCAGCAGGTCCAGAATTCCCACGATTTCTGTAGTTGCCACACCCGGGAGTTGAATCCTAAAGAAACAGTTACTAATAATTAGAAATAAAATTGTCAATAACCGACAACCCCAATTTGGAGCATCTTACACAACTTTTGTTATGACATTTTCTCGTAAAGTTGATAGTTTATCAGATAACTATGTCATATTAAGGGTGTGGGTGTTAAAAACCCGTTAAAACCCGTTAAAACCCATATAAACCGTCATAACTCGGAACTGGTACATCGAATCGTAAAAAGTTAAATGTACACCCCCCTAGAAATCGATTTGCTATAAATAAGGTCTTAAACGCTTATTCTGTATCTCTCACCGTTTCCGGCATATGCATATAAAACTCTGAGTTTTTCAGGACCTGATTAAAATTTGACTGTTAATTTTTTAAAAAATTTACAGCGCCTGTATTTATAAATATTAAATAACAAAAATTCGGGTATATACGCAACAAGATATGTAGATTTAAAAAATGTAGGTGTGAAATTTGTAGATCCACCCAGTTTCGGGTATGACAATTACAGTGCCCTAAATTATAATTCTAATACAGTCATATTTTGTGTATATATGTAGCAAAATACGTAGAATTCAAAAAGTGATATGTCGCAATTTTATTTACACCCATTCTTCAATGTGATATTATTATGATTTTGGTTATAATTGGTCACCCGGGCGTACAACAGTTGAAGTTTTTAACAGAATTTCTTGAAAAAGAACGCAATTAAATATCATTTTTATTATTTAATATTATAAATTTTAAAGAATATTTTATTCTCTATACGATTTGATTGCATTTTATACTTTATATACTATACTATAATATTAAATAGGGATTTTTTTGCAAAAAACTTTCTGTATGGAAACTATACAAAATACATAAAACTGACGCACGGAAGGTAATGTGCTGGCCACATCAGATTTACGGTGTACGAAAGGGGTATTTTATTTGAAAAGAAAATTGCTTTTTTTAATATTTCCTAAACTAAAAAAAAATAAAAATATGAAACTTTATATCTAAGTTATTTATTTACTTATACATCCATTAAAGATCACCAAAAATCTAGGGTGAACGGAAGGGGTACTTTAATTGAAGAGGCATCGACTGTTATAAGTTCTTCAGGGCTGAAATCCAACGTTGGAAGACCGCGCCTCTTGTCTCCACATTTCTCAGCATCTCTGGTCAACAGCAGCTCGTCTCCACAGAACTGCAATTTATCAGAAATAAGAATTTAGGTGTTAACAATTATTCGAAATTTCAATAAGACATTTATTATTAGAAAACCGACGTTTCTTTATACATTTACTTCTTTTTCAGGGTAAATAAGATGTTAGAGATTCTTAAAGAAGATCTTACTAACCTTAAAAAGGTTGTAAATGTATGAAGAAGCGTCGGTTTTGCAAGAAGAAATGCCGTATGATTGAGATTTTGAGTATTTGTTAACTCGTTAAAATTTCGAGTTATTGGAAGTTATAAACTTGATAAAAAGAAAACTCTTCTTACCCAGCATGAAGTAGTAATGTTTGTCCCGCTGTACATCTGCTCGGACATTCTTTACGGTTGCACAGCCCCATTTTTACATGCTGCTTTTGGGCAATCATTCAAAAAGTTCTCAAGTTCAATAGCTCCAGGACCACGACAAGCAAAGTCTGTTTGTCATCCCGTCTGCAGCAGCTTCGTACAACTGTCCACAACAATAAACAACACTTGTAGCAAACAAAATCACAAATATATTAATTTGATGTAACGTTCAGAAAACGCTGTCTTTTTATTGTCACTACATCTGTTATTGCACCCTCAACAAGTAAAAATATAGACAATTTTTATTATTTAATACACATTCCCCGTTCTCTTATTTACAGATTTCTTAAGTTTCATAGCTCTGATTATTGTTGTACGTTTATAATTTGTTATTTTTATTAATTGTTGACACCTTCTTACACAAACAAATCGCCATATTGTCAATGTTGCCACCAGTTGAGCACAAAAATTTTGAACTTTGAACAGCGCCAAAATGCTCGAACTAATTGTTCTATATTACCGACAGAGGTTGTCAAAATATTAATTAAAGCCACTTTAAGCTAAATAAAATTATTTGCATATACTTTGCGGTTCTGTAAGTCATAAGTATATTATAATAAATAAGATATAATTGTGTTATACAATATAATTTATAGACTATTATTTTAAAGAGCGATGCGTTTGCCTAATGTTATGCAGGTTGGTTAATACATTTTAAAAATTATTTTCGACTGATTTTAAGTATAAATAAATAAATTTCAGTTAATTTTATGTATTTCCTGTAAATTTCAGCTGGATTTATTACCAAATAAAATTTTTATGTTTTGGAATAATTGTAAAATGAGCGTCATTTTGGAAATATACAAATAAAACTTTGTTCAGACGGTTTTAAGATTTAGAAATGAGTTAATTTATATTTTAAATTTCGTAGAACACATTTTTTACATTGTCAACCTTTAATTTCAACCCTAAATACCCGAAAAGGGTGCAAATTTGAATAATCTCAAAACAAATTGTCTGTCAAATTTTTAAGTTACAAATTTGTTCATAACTTTTAAAATAATGAATTTCAACGGATCGAAAGTTGGTATAATATATAAAAAGACATCATAATTTAATTATTCGCACTTTTAACCCTTAATTTCAACCCTATATACCTAAAAAAGGGTGCAAACTTCAATAAACTTACTGTTGATTTCAAGAAACTATGTAATGTTGTCGTTGGGAACATTGGATTGATATTTATTTAAAACAGTTTTATTGACTTTTTAATACGAATTATAAATATTAGTCTACAAATTACTTTTTCATGTAATTTTTCTTCTAAATAGGTATTATATTTTCAAAATATGCTTTAATAAAGGTATTTATTTTAAGTTTAAATTTTCGTTTATTAATGTACCAACTTTACACCCGCACGGGGCAGCAAGATCAGCTGTTTTGAAGGTTCACGGTTCTATATATTGCTGAAAATATCAGTCGATAATCATCCGACATCTTGGTTGATAACAGCGCCGCCACCGAAGGCGAATTTCTTATATGTACTATACCGTCTATAGTTTATTACTCTGTGTTTTGAACTGTAACTGCCAGGCCAGCTGATTTCATGTCATTGTGCTGGTGGGGATTTTCAGTTTATCATTTGGGTACAAAAACGTCAAATTCATTCAAGCTGGTATTTGAAAAGACGCAATAAATGTGTAACAAGTAAGTAACTTTGTTACATTTATTCTGTTATTCAGTGCATTTAAAAATAACAATAGTAGTAGTAAAAATTCGTATATATTGTCAAAGTGACGTTTGTCGTTTGTTTGAATATGCTGACCTTGATACGAGCTGTCACTTGTTTGGAAAAATAACAATGGTTTCTCCAAGTAGATTTTAAATCGTTTTGTTAGTTTTGTCGCAATTTGTGCCAAAGTGCAAAGTGATACGGAAGAAAAAAGTGTGAATCGTTGCAATATGTTACCGAAATTACTAGATTGTTACGAGAGATCGTGGATGGACGAAGACACAGGTATTGCAGTATTTTACAACTTTCTCGTAATCTCGTAAATTCCCTTGAAAGTAGAATGAACAGGTAGTAGCGCACATTCTTTCACCTTGTTTTGATATTATTGCAACCACTGTTATAACTGACCATACTTAGTATGTTTTATACATTACAATTTGTGTTTTTTTAGTGCAATACTTTCTCAAACTTTAAAAAATTCCACAAAGTATTTATAGATTTGAATAAAAATAATTTTGTTTTTGTTCTTTTGTTTTGTTACTAACACAACCGTTGTTAAGATTTAAAGTTGTTAAAGAGGTGTATTTTTATTAATTTTGAAACTGATACATATTTTGTCTTTTCTCGTTAAATGATTCTTCTGGTATATCTCTTATAACACGATATTTTTACCATACGATTTCGCTTTAAACGTCTAAACGATTAGATAATAATACCGAAACTTCATTAACACGTATCATGAAGGGTCAGAGATTGGGGAAGTCCCGAATTCTGTATGTTCAGTGAATAATAAGCTAATATCATGTCAGACGACGCGTGTGTAGACACGTGACTCGATCGACCTTGAAGTGCTTAGAATCAGCTGTGCTTAAAAAAATACGTATAACTTCAAAAATTTACGGATACAAAAATTTATAAAAACATTTTTCTCGATTACTAATATAGTAGAAAAATTTGTAATAGTTCAGAACTTATTTGAAAAAGAAAAAATCAACAATATAGTTTTTCAACATTATCTAGTGCCCTATGCCTATGAGAATTTTTTCAAAAACAAAAGCACATCTGAGATGGCTTCCCAAAGGTGCACAAAAAGTTCCATTTAACCGACCTCTTATAGTTCTCGACATTCCATTGGTGGCAGTTCTAAATGAAACATACTGTATTATTAAGACATTTTTTTAATTGTGCTTTCATTGTTAATTTATATTTATGAAAGGAAATAAAAGTTTCTCGTCATTATTATTTATTCATTGAACGATTTTTGCTTAAATTAATTAATTGAGTGAGTGTAGAATTTGATAGCAACTTTCTTTTATTATTAATTCTGAACACATTTCTCTTTATTCGTACTGGTTACACAAAATGAGTTTTGTTGGTATAATAATTATTTCTAGTCTTTTGTATTTAATAATTGTTGTATTTTTGCTTAAATTAATTATTGAGTATAAGAAGACACATTTTTAGAATTTTATTTTACATATGTTCAAAATTGTTCCAATTGTTATAGGCTTATAATCAATCTGACTGAAAATATTGTTACTGAAAATTGAAACTATAATTTAGAAGAGTTTATAAATTAGGTTGTTTATTATAGGGTACGGGCAAACAGCTGTTTTAAGTGTCCTTGAAAACATATGTGCTGGAGCCCCACTTATCAAAGTGACAGTATAGTTATTTTGTTGTGTGTTGTGGTGTTTTAGAATAAACACATTGGCTCGTCAAATTCAAATTTCAATATTTAATTTTGCCCTTATGGTTAAAGAACGATTTTTTAAAAAAATATTTTTTCGAATACAAACTATGTTCTGCTTTAAAATCATTCTTTGATAAATTAGATATTATTTTTTATAATTATTAAAGAATGAAATTTGACATTTCTTAAAACAGCGTTTTAGTTAAAACCGTGATCGTGGTACGAGCCTCGATTCCAGAAAAATACAACACAAACGACAAACACCACAACACACGACAAAATGGCTGTCAAGTGGGGCTCCAGCACATATGTTTTCAAGGACACTGAAAACAGCTGTTTGCCCGCGCCCTATTGCCCTGTACTCGACTTGTCACATTACTACGAAGTGGTATTGTTGTAGATATGGGTAACGACAACTGCGGTTGCCTTGGTGGGTGGCCGCTGGGCAAGAGCCCTTCTCCACCGCCGGCCGCGTCCGGTTGGGCCGTACTGCCCGACGTGCCTCTCCACAAGGTGTTCCGGCTGCTTGAGCCTCAGGATCGCCTCAACGCTTCCAGCGTTTGCCGCCGATGGCGCATCGCACTCTACCATCCCAGGTACATACGTTACATTAAGTATGAGTCTGTTAGAACAGTATCCGACCTTGTTGGAAGAATTCCGAGAAAGCCTCTTTCGGAATTGAGTTTAGTTCGGCTGTCGATGCAGTCATAATGTCCTCTCTTGTCTGAAATCGCGTTCCTTTCAATGGCCTCTTGAGTTTGGGGAACGCCAGAAGTCGCAGGGGGCCATATCAGGAGAGTAAGAAGCCTGTTGAACCACAGGAGTCTTGTTCTTCGCCAAAAAGTCTGAATCAAGTGCGTACTCGTGGGAGTCAAAGAAAGCAGTCAGCATCATTTTGATGTTGCTGCGCATTTGGCGGGCCTCTTTAATCTGTGTAATCCCCATAGCATCATCCACGCCGTCTGAATCTTCCGAATGGTTTCCACCTGGCTGTCGCCCAGTTTCAGACAAAATTTGATGCAATAGTGCTGCTCTAGTCGTTCCGTCATTTTCCTTACAATGAAAAACCGACGAGTGCACTACACACTAACTCTTTCAAATGATGCTTGCCAGCAACAGACGTTATCGACAGGCGGGAAAAAATTCACGCATGCGCACCAAGGTTCAAGGTCGGCTCATGCAAGTGCGTTTGATTCAAATCCATCAGGTTTTCGCAAAAAATAAGGTCGGATACTTTTCTAACAGACCACGTACATTTTATATTAGTCCAGAAAATCTACAATTTTACCTAAAGCAAATGCAACAAAAGATTTTTTTACGGGATCATATATAGAAAAATACGATGAATAACATATCAAAAGTATATCAATTAGTAAAAATGTCTGCCATTTTCTCGAAAACAATTGCCTGTATCAAAATTTTACCAGAATACAAAATTATAACAATATTTTTTATACAAAAAAGGATTCTTGCATTTTTTATCAAGGACGAGATCTAGGATGAACTGCCAAAGAAATAGGTTAAAAAAATATTTAACCAAAATAACAATTTATGAAAGATATTTAATTTACTCAAAAATATACAATATTACGTATTTGATACTTAATCTAATAGGTTTTACTGTTTATAACAGTTTTAATTCATCGTGGCATAGAAAGATTTTTAAATAATTTTTGTCGCTGTCCTACAAATTTTCTTTTTTTTCATCCACCACTCTGATTCGGTTAAAGGTAGAATAATATTATACTGTAACGTGAGTGGGTACCTACGATATTTGGTCCGCGAGCCCCCAAGCAGTGCATGCTAGCCGATGTCTATGATAGAAGCGTTTCTAGAGAAGTAGGCGAAGCCTAGGTAAGTGATTGATAACATAGTTGCGGCGCGCAGAAGCAGGCGACATGAGGCGGACAGTTATGTAAACAAGGTGGAGATAAGCGAAATTACCCGAGCATTATGTCTTTCGTAACGATGCTAGAGTGTTCCAGAAGGTGTTGGGGTTGCTATGTAAGCTATGTAGTTGTGTGCGGAGGGACACATTTACACAGTTTATCAGAAGGACAGTTACATAAATAGACAGTTAGTCAGCTAATCAGTTGAAAGGAGTGAATTCTGTCCGGGCAATTGAATAGACAGACGCTGGAGGTCGAAGGTCGGACAGTTGAATGCGAATTGACATAAGTAAATAGTGATATAAATAGTCGAAATAAATAATCAGTAATATCGTGTAAATAAATAGTCAAATTAATGGACCTTTTTAATTTAACGACTATCTCTTTCTATCGCTGCAAATAGTAAGAATATTGCGTGAACAACTGCCAGTTGGGCTGTCAAACGAAACGTCAAAAATATTGCAGTCATTAAAATACCTGTATTCTCAGTGAAAATTTGCATCGTTAGACATTTTAACTTCAATAAAAGCTTTTGTAACTTATTTCGATAAGATTTTTTAAAGTTATCTGAGATATTCTTACATTTTACGTTTAAATTTTTTAGAAACAAACGCCATAGATCTCAAATGTTCTTACTATGCGCAGATCCCCATTGCGTATATCTTCTATCTCTTTAAATTGAAAAGGTCCATTGTTTAAATAAAGAAATAAATAAATGTTAGTGTTTAACTAGTTAATTACAGTCTTAAATTAGTATTTAATATTTGTTTAATATTACTAATTGTTATTGTTATTCACTCACACGCATTAAATACGTAATATTGTTCATCTATAATAGTACCAAATTATTGGATGGAAAAAATGTTTAGCTACCGGCTTTATATCATAAATAGCTATTACAACGACCTCGCGATTTATTTAATAGTTAATTCCTACCCTCTGACACTGATTGTAGTTTCTGGCAAGAGATGACGTTCCGAGTGAGCCGATACGAGCTAGCACGACATACATATATGAGCACGGCATGCGGCCATTTGGTGCGTAATGCGGTCGTCAAATACAACTCGTTGTCGGACGTGTGCGTCTACGAACTGGCCACATTGCTACAGCGCCTCACCAAGAATCTGAACCTGCGATCGCTTTTGTTGCAACCTTCACACTGCCACATGCTGCTCCCGCCCAAGAACAACATGTTCCTAGAAAGGTATGACAACTGTCAACTTGTTATTAATATGTTTTCTTCTTGTAGCTTTTCCCTATTTAATTTGAGCCGCTGTTTCTTAATGTCCTTCCTGCCCAACGCATCTTCTTCACATAGTTTCTCTCTCCTTTGACCTTCCACCAGCATTTCGCTTACCCTTCTTCCAAAATAGTCTTCACACCATTGTAGCCTTCTCTCCTGAACCTTTTTTGATATAGTTGAATTCACGAAAGATGACTATTCAAGGTCATTTGTTCGACCAAAGAATACACAGCACTTTATACAACAATAGGGCGCGAGCAGACACGTCATTAGTCTTGTCAAATTGACATTGTTCTTGTCAAAGTGACACGTGCACACAAATCAGCTGATTCCAAGCACTTCAAGGACGCTCGAGTCACGTGTCTGCTCGCGCCCTATAACTTACTAACATTTTTTCATGTTTATGTAATTTATGTTGTATATACGTAAATGGTGCTATTAGTTTCTAACACACTACAAATAATAATGACGTATGTCATAGAGTTACAAATACGAGGATAAAGTGAAAAGTTCTCGGCCTAATATAGAGTAGGCTTTGATATCAATGAAATATTTTGTTTAGATATTCATTGTTTCAAGTATCACAATAACAAATTCCAATTTTTAACATGATCTGTAAAATGGAAGCAATTGATTGAGTGGGTGGAAGCCAGGTTCGATCCCGACCTACGCCAAATATTTCCAATTTTAAATGGCACAAAATTGACCTCTGTAATGCACTCTCCACGCCAGCAATGAGTGGCCATGAGGTGACGCCTGGTAAGCGCCAACACGGTGCAAATAAATCATCTTTACCGATATCTGTGTACAAAGCAGATTGGCACACCCAGCAATGGGTAATATACCGTGATGATATATTTATTTATCTGTAAAATAGTTTTTTTTAAACGGGTTTTTAAAGTTGACGTGTTGAGTGTGTTTCGTTATAATGGGTAAATTGGAATATCGAGCAGTCAGAAATTCTTCGTTTTGGATGATTTATCGCCAACGGAAGTTCTTCCAAAGTTGATGACGTTTTATAAGGAATCTCCTTTATTTCCAACGGTGAAAAAATGGGCGGCTTAATTTAAACGTCAAATATCTCTTGGACATGATCTACGAGAAGGACGACCAAAAACTGCAACTATACCTTGTTCCATTTAAGCCATTCAGTATTGCGGAGCATAGGGAATAGTTTTGACATCTCTGATTGGCTGAAATTAGAGACAAGAAACAAGTTTACCCAATGTAATTTCGGCTATTTCAGATTTGCGCTGTTGCCAGTGCCATCTACTGAATGGCTTAAATGGAACAGAGCATAGACATGAAATCATCGAGGTGCCCAATATGGTGTTGGACGATCGGCGATTAAAAGTATATGAGATTGCTGAGGCTGTACGTATTGCAGAAAAAAGGGTACGGTACATTTTACACCAAGAGATAAATGTGAAAGAGCTTTGTGCAAGATGGGTGCCGCACTTGTTAAATGCTGACCAAAAGCAAATGGAAAAACGAAATTACAAACAATTTACCAGATTTGGCTCCCACTGACTTCCACTTATTCCCAAATTTAAAAAAATGGCTGGAAAGCGTTTTGACTTAAATAAAGAAGTGATAGCAGCCGTAGATCTGTATTTTGCAGGCCTTCCGGAATCGCACTTCAGGGATGGAATCCATTTATTGGAAAAACGTTGGACGAAGTGCATTGAGCTTATGGGGGACTTATGTTGAAAAATAAATGCATTTTTGAATCTAAAAATACAGCCTTTCACTGCCAGGCCGAGAACTTTTCACCTTGCCTTAGTATCTATATATCTACTACACTGTAGTAAGAGAGAAATTTCGTTGTGTTAGGTGTATCCTGGGCCCCCTCATCCAGATCTCTGGGAGGTTGGAAGAGCTAAGCTTGGGGTGCTGCGAGGACTTGTGCGCGTACGTACCACAACTTCTGCAGTCCGAGCTGCTGTGCCCCTCCAATGTGCGCCTCCTTGGGCTCGCCTCCATGAAGGACGACCCCGGGTCCTACCTCATACCCGACTGTGATCCACACATGTTTCATCCCTTCGTTAATCTACAGGTAACTATCCGTATTCTGCGATTACGCTCCAAATTTTATTATTAAATAAGGTCTAATCTAGTTGTCACTGAACATAATAAATACACATAGACATACATACATCATCGCAAAAATAGTAAAATCGTATTCCATCGAATTTTTTGACCAAAGACAATACCTTGCTTACCTAAAAGTGACGGAAGGTAAAAATAGTGGAATCCTCTATTCAGGAGTTATGAGCCCCCAAAATAATGTTTATTTTTGCAAAAATGAACTTTAGAAGGTTAATTTGTATTTAAATGGAAACCAAATTTCTTGCGGATGTCGGTCCAGGGATGATATAAATTTAATTTTTCTTCAAGCGTATTATAATATGCATATTATGCTACTGTACACACGCTGTAGAAGATATTCATTGTCTTACTAGTACAAAAATGTTATTGTTGTACTAGTAAAAAAATGTTAGTTTCTTAGTTCATCGCTGACGGCGGCAGTAGCCACAGCAACACAGATCATATTGAAAATTGTTATTTGACAGTTGAATCGTTTGTGTTTTGTAGTGTACACAGCCAGCTTTGACTAAAATTGCAAATTTTACAAGTAAATAAATTCCAAAAAAATGTCAAAAAAATATTTGAAACGCTTGAAGAAAAAGTAGTATATGTCATTCGGAGTAGAACGCCCTTTTTGTGTTTTACCCAGATTGCCAGGCCTCGGCTAGCGCCTCGGCCGCAATAGCTGGGTTCAACACAAAAAGACCGCTTTCTACTCTTAATAACATACTATTTTCTTTTTCATCCACGTTTCGGTTCTTTTATTGTTGAATCTTAATCATGATTCAAAGAAAATACATTAGAAATACAATCATTATAGTTTTATAATGATGAGTCAGCAATTAAAATTAAAAAGAGACTTCATGTCTGATGTGTATTGTACGTTACTAGTTTTCGTAAGTAAAGTTAATTTGTATATTTCCGGTATATATAAAAAGGTGAATTATTTTACCTATTTAAAATGTTTCACCTAGTGCCAACGGACGGATTGATTTTTCGCTTAAAATCTCCTCTAATCCGGGTTCATAACTTTGTAATCAACCACATCAACCAAACAAGCAAGTTAGAATGACAGTTAGTGTTGCCATAAGTTGGAAAAGAAAAATACACACCACCCTGTTTTCATGTTAGATGTCGCAAGTAGTAAGTCATTGTTGCCACTAATTGAACAACGAATTGATAGTTCAGTGTCAGATTTGTAACGAAATTTGGAAAATAAACGTGAGAATGAGTTTAAATGTTGCGTAAAATGAATAGTTTTATTACGTTTTGCATTGTTGTAATTGTTTTATATTATACCGAGTTAGTAAATGTGCATATACACTACTATCACCTCACGTAAACTCACATGATTTTACGTGTCAAGTATAAGTTGTTAAGACCCATATTTATAATTTAAGAAATGTTAAATTTCATTCTTTAATAATAATAATAAAAAATAATATAAAATTTATGAAAATATGATTTTAAAGCAGAACATATTTTGTATTCAAGCAAATATTTTTTAAAAATCATTCTTTAAACAGAAGGGAGAAATTAAATATTGAAATTTGAATTTGACATTTCTTAAAACAGTGTTTTAGTTAAAACCGTGATCGTGGTACGGACCATTGTTGTCATTTGTTGTGATAATAACATAAAATCATGTCCAAATGGTAAATGTGTTTTACTGCCTGAAAATTGTACATTATTAACATTTTAGCTGTTCAAAATCAAAATAAGTCAAAAAGTTGGTCTTGTCAAAGTGACACTGTTCTTGTCAAAACGACATGTGTACACAAATCAGCTGATTCCAAGTACGTCAAGGACGCTCGAGTCACGTGTCTGCTCGCGCCCTGTACATTTTCCAGTTAATCATTAGCAACACTGATTTTGTTAATAACCCTGAAATATGTACCATGTCGTTAGCATGATTTTAGTTAAAACAGGTGTTAGAACCACGCTCGTGCTACCAGCCATTTGTTTATATTTAAATATTTAATCCATATAACCTGTCCTCCGAATGGTGTCGCGTTCGACTCTACCCATTTGACGCACACCTGAAAAATTAATATATAGGTTAGGTTTATTACGAATTTAAAAAAGCAAGCTAAGTAAACTAACTCCCCTACGGGTGAAATTCGTTTGCGTGCAACTTGGTTTGACCCCCACTTATTATTTTTCCTATGTTTGTCTTGATGAGAAGAATATTTTGACAAAGTTTTATCCAAATCGGAGGTGAGCCAGTACATCGACAACTTTACGCATAAAATTATTTTACAGATCTTGAGCGTGGACTACGACTACATAACAGACACATTTCTATCTCTGCTTCCGGTGTGTCTGGAACGGCTGGTGATCCACGTTCATGGCCTGTGGTCGGAACACCCGGGCACGACGGCGTTGGCATGGGAGCGCTTCGTGGCGGAACATCCACAATGCCAGCTACGTCTTACACTCATCCACGCTTATGAAGCTGTGCAAGCGCTACACGATACTATATTGCAGCCTGCCATGCCTCTCACACACCTGAAGGTCTTCTTCTGCGAGGATGTACGTATCACATTCACTACGGCAGCCGTATGCATAAATTTGTTAGTGGTCACTAAGATCATTTTAAAAACAATTTAAAATGTCACTAACCAAAACCTTATATATAGTGACATTTAGTAGGATTTAAATTGTTAGTTGGCAACTAAGTGTTAATAACCAACTGAGGCATAAGACACTTTTAAGGTTAACCTCTAAACAACGGTTTTAATAGTTATAAAAAAGTAGTTGGAGTGGTGTTAAGGCATGCTGAAGAGATGCATCAATTAAAAATAAATTATGAGAAACAATACCAAGAAGCAAGAATTGCAGCTTTAAGAGAAAAACGAGAAGTAATTTGTTAACACTTTAGTTTTTTGGCACAGTATTTTTTTTTTAATTAAAATATTTTTCAATATATTGCCTTCGAAGGATGCCTCTCAGGAATGTTACCATCGTCTTCTTCATCTTCATCATCTGCGAATTCTTCATCAGGCTCTTCGATTCTTTCATTAACACAAATGTTATGCAAAACAGCCACTGCAATTATTGCCGTTTCTAAATGAAGTTGTAGTCCATTAAAAAAGCATAAAAATTTATTTTCATTATTCCAAATAGTCTTCCGACAACATTCTTCGTTCAGATGTGCGCTCGATTGTAACGCCGTTCTGCATCTGTGACTGTATTCAATAAGGGTGTTAATAGGTATCTTGAACATGGGATGGGCAACTATTATCTGCCACTTATTTCACCATTATCAAATTTTACTAAACCTTACGACAAGAGTACAATTCGTCATTGATTCTAATAAATTCTTCTTTTGCTTCTATTTCTTCCACCTCATCGTGTATATTCAACAAGCCCTCTTCCATTTTACATTGTGTTTAGTTCTATATATAAAATGCCTGACTATTCAAATTATAATATAACAATCCGTTTATAAACATACTCCCTGATATATGTGATGACAGCGCTTGATAACTGTATATCCACTTATAACCACTATTTTTTTTATATGACCTAATATAACTATACTCTATCCGTTTTAACTATAGAGCGTTAGGTGAGATAGGCCGTTATGCCGTCTGACAAAATAAATAAAAGTCAACAAAGTCAATAGTACACGATTTAATATATATTATTAATTTCTGTTCAGTTCTGTTCGTTAATTATATTATTGTTCTTTTCATTTATATAATTTTCATATATAGTGTTTTGGCGTTATATTTCATATTACATAGTTTTCTTAGTTTTTCGTTAGTTTTGTTATTGTTCTCTTCGTTAATTTATGGATGAAAATCCTGAACCTGGCTCTGCCAATATTTTACAACATCTAAAAGGAAAGGCCCTCCGAAGCGGGCAAAAAAATGGCGTATAATTTATACTGCACATATCGTGCCACGGGTGCATATTCCAAATCAGAATGTGTCCAGATTGTGGCATCAGAACTGGGCATAGGACGATGTAGTATTTGGAAAGCTATAAAAGAACATGAGCAAAAGGGGTCATTCGGATCACCTCAGGAACAAAGAAATTTGTTTAGAATATACATATAATGTATATATTTCAGAGAGTAAATATTTATATTTCAAAGGTGAATTATATTTTTATTTTACGTTGATTTCTTTAAAATTTATTTGAATAATGTGGTTTTCATTTATGCATGCCCCTTTCGCCGACATGTAGAGAAAGGTACGGAGATTATAAGTAAGTGTATGCATAAAAACAACGTCAATTAGAAACATTTTTTTTAAATCCAGGAAAGGCGCCAAAATTTGAATTCTTTATTTAATACATGTAAAAACGGCCGCGCTCGAAACGCTATCTAGTCTATTGGCGACTAAAACTACCGATGGCGGCGCTAGTGTTGTAGCATACACGTGCTCTGAAAAAGGTATTGTGCTATAAGATTGCATACAGAAACATTGTATAACCAACATTCGTTTTGAAGTATACTAACAAAAAATTCATTAAACTTTTTATAAATAGTGTTAGTAATAATTTTGTGTAAATTATAATGACATTCGAAAAAAGTTATCTTAGACTTATTTCTAAGGAAATGTTTACTTATTTGGAGGTAACAAATTCTTCTCGAAGTTTTATAAAAGAGGGAGAATTGTTGAATCGTGGGTGTGGGTTGTTATTTTTATGTAGCGTTAATGTACATAGTGTTACAGACTAAAAAAAATTTGGGCTGTGTTTAAACAAGTGCTCTAACGTCACATCCTCATAGAGATTAGAAGAACTTTAAATTTACAATTGATTATTTACAAAATGCTCTTGTATAGCTGGCCATCATAGTGGCCAGTGCAAATACATTACAGCTGTACAGATAGTAAAATAGTACCATATATTATTCAGGGTTGTTAAATAAATATGTATTTACTTTACTTAGTAAAAGATAATTAAAATGGAACTAATGTCAAATATCTTTCAAATTGTTTTAATTACAAATGTAAGAAATATATTGAATGCTACACATAAAGTGAAAAGTGTATTATTTTACTTTGGTCAGGAAATAATACAATACTTTTCATTTTTGTTGTCATCTTATGAATCGTCACTTGTTTTGCAGTTCGTATTTTCCTAATCCAGCCCTCTCTTTTGTCGATAGACTCCATTTTACCAATTTTTGGGACAGATAATTTCTTAGTACCCCGAGAATGACAGCCATAAACACAGCAATTGACGTTGATAATATTTTTTCGTTCTTTGATCATATTGCACAGTAATTTATATGTACTTTAAAACAAAAATACAAACTAGAAACCGGCAAGGAATCCAATGCACTATATATATTTACTGTAAAGTTGAATAACAGAATACCATTTTCAAGAGTTGCAAATATCGTCCGCTTGAGGGATTCACGTTAATTTTAGTCGCCAATAGTTAAAACGGATAGAGTATAGTCTAATCAACTAAACAGTAAAATCTAATATCAAGAACGTTATAATAATACACGAAATGATATTCTACCTCAGAACATATAGAACTGACAGCTGTCGGCTTAATAAACAACCAAATTATACAATGTTGCCAAATTAAATATAATGCAAGTTGGCTATTTAGTAGTGACCAGTAAAAGTACAACTATGCATACCATCCCGCTAATAGCATTTTATATGATGTTACTGGCCACTACGTAAAATGCTGCTAAAACCATTTTAAGCTTGCACTTATGCATACGGCTGTGTTGTATGTGTATAGCTGAATCTCCGCGTCTTCAACCTGATCTCATCATGGTACTCCCGCCAATTCCGCTCGCTGATGTGGGTGGACTCCCAATCGCAAGAGAGCACCTGGGCGCTGATCCGGAGCATGGGCGACGGAGACGGCAACCACCCCGACCCGCTGGTGATGGCCGCCTGGCTGTGTCCACGTCTCGAGGAAATCGTCCTTCTAGGTTACAAATATTTTGAGGAAGACCTTGTGGGCGTCGCCAGGCTCTGCGAGAACAAACTCAGACGCCTGGAGGTCGCTGATGATGATGTTATTTATTCGCATGAGGTCTACAGGGGGCTCACCGATTCCAAGGAGGTAAGTGCTTTTCACCGATATAAAAATATTAGCTGGCAATCAATTTAAATTTTAATCCCCAAAAATGCATGTTTTCTTGTTTAATTTCGGCCAAAAATGTGAGGTTAAAAATCGGTCAATATCACGATTTCGGTTAGAGATACAGTCTTTATTCTTGCAAAAATAAACTTTAGATGATTGATTTGAATATATCCAGTCATAGGCGCCCGCAGACTTTTTTACAAGGTGGGTCGAAATTTATGTTGTAAGAAAAAATGCGCCGCAGGCGAATTTTTAATAATTTTGAAGGTCAAACGTGTTTTAATGAAAAGTAAGATAATATAGAGTTCTTTACAATGAAGCAAATTTAACAAATTCTTAAAAAATTAAAATCAATATTTTATAACGAAAATGCGTATGTACGCTCTAAAAGAGTAGAATTGCCCCTTCTACTAGGCTTTATGATGCGAGATGCGAGCATAAGCAATAACTACAGAAACAGACAATCTGAAAATACAATGTTGCATTAAATTAAAATATTATATTACTGAGTAACAATATAATTATTCTATTGAACTGCTCAAAATAAAATGTATAATAATGTTAATTAAATCGCGCTCCTCACAAAATACGGCAACTCTAATCATACGTAGGTATTTTTAATATAAATAAATATGCAATGTTTATTCATTATTTACTTTTTTATTTCTTTATTTCTATATAACAGTAAAATCGATAATTGTGAAAGTTTTGAGAAGAACGTGATCATAAGATAATTAGAATAAACTAGGGCATATTAAAGAAAATGCAACACCGAAAATAATGTAATATAATAACAGTACATAACATAATTTACTCATTCTGACACTTCAGCTATTTGTACTTAGTAACAGATAGTATGTAATAAATTTTTGATTAAAATATAAGAAAAATTACTAATAATTATTAAAAAATACAATGATACATTGAAATGAAAAAATAAAATTATAATTTTATTTTTAAAATTGGATACAGTCCATAAATGAAAGGGGGGTCAGTCGACCCTTTCGACCCGTCCTGTGGGCGCCTATGTATCCAGTATAAAATAGGTTAAATTTCCGCTTAAAAACTTTTCAAACTCAAGTACAAAAATTGTACATTTTTGGTTGAAGATAGAGTATTTATTTTTGCAAAAATGAATTTTAGAGGATTGATTTGTACATGTTCGGTATAAAAGAGGTTAAATTTCTGCTTAAAAACTCCTCAAACCCAGGTTCAAAAATTGTATATTTTTGGCTAAAAATGTGCGGTTAAAAATGGTTCAATATCACAATTTTGGTTTAAGATACAGTTTTTATTGTTGTAAAAATAAACTTTAGAAGGTTGATTTGTATATGTCCGGTATAAAAGAGGTTAAATTTCCGCTTAAAAACTCCTTAAACCCTGTTCAATAATTGTACATTTTTGTCTATAAATGTGAGGTTAAAAATTGGTCTATATCTCTATTTTGGTTAAAGATACAGTGTTTATTCTTGTAAAAATTAATTTTAGAGGGTTGATTTGATATATTATAATTTTAATTAATTTTAAAAGAAGGCATTAAGGATTCCGAAAAATCTATATCTGCGTCATCGAATATTAAAAAAATTATTATGGCTTTTCGAAACTGCATATTATTTTCAGTTTAGATGAAGTTTCATTAAAAATAGTAATAAAAAAAAGTGTAGGGCTCTATTGATTTATTTGTTGTGTGTCAGGAGATCAGCAAAGTCCTGGGCAGACCGTGGGCCCCTTTGCAGTCGAGCGAGCTGCACCCGGTGATTTGCAACCCCACCGCTGGGGACTCGGACGAGTACCTCCTGCCAATTGTGCTCGCCGATCTGCAATAGAGATAAGTAGTACACCACGTGCCATCGACATTACCTAGTGCCCCAAACAAACACACGTCCACCAATTACAAATCAAATCTGAAACATTCACAATTATCAGGAATACAATTGACGCCTTCTACGGGCGCATTTTATAAAGTTGAACTGGGAGAATTAGTTTGAAATTGCGCGGGAAAAGTTATTCCAGATATGACCCGCATTTTGATTTAAAGGGAATACAATTAATTTCTCGGGAATATGTTATTAAATGAAATGTTTCAGATATGATATTGTTGATAATTTTGCTAACGTGTTGTATTAGTTCTTAACTAGGTACGGATTTTAAAACATCTTGAGAACTACGTCATCAAGATTATATTTTTAATGACTCTTTTAAACAAGAATAACGATTTATTTTTATACTTTATTATTATGGCAAAATATTATTTTCTTAAGTAATAAGTGTTTACATATTATTTTTGAGGTTTTTAGAATATAATTTTATTTTCATATTTTGCCCATTTATATATTTATCTATAATATTCATTTAAGATTTTTCAAGGTCATATTTAAGTAGTGACCTGAAAATTTTGATGCACAATATTTGAAAAATTGAACAAGCAGCTAATTTACCTCATTAAAAAAATAACTAGGTTTGTGACGTCATTAAAAAGTACATTTACATCACCGTGTAAATGCTTACATGCTTAGATATCTGGCGGATGCCTACTTCATAAAACTTGATGTACAAAAATCTTTCAAAAATGATGTAAATGTTTTTTTTCATTGTCAAATAAACTATAATATAAAAAAATGACGTAACCAGATTGTAAAACACCTAGTCGTTTTACAAAACGTCTAGGCAGATTGTAAAAAAACGATAAATCAACACGGATTTCACAATTTGGCTGCCTTTTATAAAATGGTTAGGTATTCGTATTTTATAAAAAAATGGACAAACATACAATTTATCAATGCTACCGAGTGTTGCAAAAAATAAACGAATAATTGAGGTAGATGTACATTTATATTATTCATGTCATATACAGGGTGTTTGGCGAAAGTCCGGCACCAAGAATATTTCGTTTACTTTGAGAGATACAAAAATGTTAATAAGCAAACTTAAACTAGACAAAAGGGCTCATAAGATTATCACAGTAAGAATTTTGTATCACTTCCGCTTTTAGCGGAAATGGGTACAAGTTTGAATCTAGCATAGGGAATCGGTATTTTTATAGTTTTTCCAGAATGTAAATAAAATTAGCTTCACAATGATATCAAAATATCATAGTTTTACTTCAACCATATCAAAATGGCGACCATTTATTTTCAAAATATGTATTAATAAAATTCCATACAAAATTAAACATAGCACGCTATGAAACAATTTTAATACTTTAAATTAAATCACTAAATTGTTAATACTTTTCTTTTGTTTTAAGGTGATAAAATTGTTTCATAGCTTGCTGTGTTTAATTTTGTATGGAATTTTATTAATACATATTTTGAAAATAAATGGTCGCCATTTTGAAATGGTTGAAGTAAAACTATGATATTTTGATATCATCGTGAAGCTAATTTTATGTACATTCTGCAAAAATATATAAAAATGCAGATTCCCTATGCTAGATTTAAAATTGTATCCATTTTCTCTAAAACCGGAAGTGATTTACAATTCCTACTACGGTTATCTTATGAGCCTTTTTGTGTAGTTTAAGTTTGCTTATTTACATTTTCTTGTATCTGTCAAGATAAACGAAATATTATTGGTGTCGGACTTACGTCAAACACCCTGTACAGTGTGGGATTAAAGTATGGTATATTAAAAAAACTCAATAGGTTTTTTAAAAACGCTAAAACACATCAATTTTATTTTTTTAAAATACACATTAATATGTGAGATTCGCCTTCCGACTTTCATTTGTTTTTAAATTGTGATGTCATCACAAAAAAAATTAAATGGCTGTATAGATTTTTAGTAGCGGAATCCGATAGTAATATTTCTTCTCTGTATGATCTTACAAATAAATTATAAGCGTACATAACAAACATTCTATAATAATCAAGATACGTAGATTTCATTTTTCAGTTTAAAATTTTTGGTTTATCATATTTTATAAGTTATAAGTACAATAATACCAACATTAAATGTTTAAAGATTTAAAAATATTATCAAAAGTAATATCACAAGACCTGATTTTATCGATAAATTTTTATTTTGCACGAATTTTTTGCTTAGCAACAAACATGAAAACAAACTTTATGGTAAATCTCGACTCTGCTCGACTCCGAATGAGGAGGGATTTTACCTAATGTCAGTTTGCTTGAGTGATTTTGCCTAAAAGCAAAAAAATGAGTCCTTAAAAATAAAAGTTTATCTGAGAAAATCAGAGAGGTCGTGTGGTATTTGGTGAGATAAATTCCAAAGATAACGCAAAATATAACAATTTAATTACTATTATTTTATTTTTAAACTTGAAATATTCATTAAATGCCACACTGACAGTTATAAACAATAACAACTGTTTATTTACTTGGTAGCGAAAATTTATCGGGGTAACGGAGTTTTGTCAATATAATACTGTTCCCATTGGTTGAGTTTTCAAATGTTTTGCATCATGATTGGTTAAAAAATAGTCGTTGGAATTTATCAACGAAAAATTCTGAACTGAAAAATGAAGTCTAGGTATCTTGATTATTCATTATTAGTAAATTTTCAGTTCGATTTTGATCAGAATTTTTATGTAACCTTATGATTTATTTGCATGATCATTAAGGGAAGAAAAATCACTATCGGATTCAACTAAAAAAAATTAATTTTTTTGTGATGACGTCATAACTTCAAAACAAATGAAAGTCGGAAGGTGAATCGCACATATTAATGTGTATTTTTAAAAAATAAAATCGACGTTTTTTTTAAAAAAAAACTGGGTGAATTCTCTTTTTTATTTTAATATTTCATACTTTAATCTCACCCTGTATAATAAACCATGAACTCTAATATATACAGAATGATCGGCGAAAGTCCGGCACCAAGAATATTTCGTTTATTTTGAAAGATACATTTTGAAATAGTTTAAGTAAAACTATATTTTGGTATCGTTGTGAAGTTAAAAATACTTATTCCGTAGGCTAAATTTAAAGTTGTACCCATTTCCGCTAAAACCGGAAGTGATACAAAATTCTTACTACAATTCCAAATGAACGAAAAGAGGCTCTAAATTTTTGCTAATTAAGCAAATCTGTTACGAATTTGTAACTATTTTAAACTTGATATTATGTCTGTAATTTGTAATAGGGCGCGAGCAGACACGTGACTCGAGCGACTTTGACGTGCTTGGAATCAGCTGATTTGTGTGCGCATGTTATTTTGACAAAAACAATGTCATGTTGACAAGACGAATGTTTTGATTTATTTTGATTTTTAGTTGCTAAAATATTATTTTTAATTGCATATGTTTTACTGCCTAAAAATTGTAAAATAATAACATTAAAGCAGTTCAAAATCAAAAGAAATCAAAAAATTGGTACTGTTAATGTGACATTGTTCTTGTCAAAGTGACATGCGCACACAAATCAGCTGATTCCAAGCACGTCAAGGTCGCTCGAGTCACGTGTCTGCTCGCGCCCTATTTATAATTTAGCGTTGAAAATACACAAAAACACGTCTCAGGGTTTTACTAATAATGACTGTATTTGTCATTCATTTGTCATAAAAATTAAACCTCGCTCTTAAAAAACATGAAATTAGGTCGTAACTTTTTAAAATTTTTAAATATATATTTTCTATTCGAAAAATTAACCAAAAATCAACAATTTTAGAGCTTTGCCACAGATATAAAAACAATGATATTGAAAAAATGCTATTTAATGACGTACATTGGCTGCTTGTTCAATTTAAGAATAGTTCAATATTAGAACTAAATTTTATCCAGAAAAAACGTAAAACTATTAAAACGATTTTTTATCCTTGGCGTATTTCTCAAAATCTTTTAAAAGTAGTGAGTTATATACAAAAGTGTAACATATAAAAGGAGAAGGTAATTTTAAATAAGGCGCGCTTGAGTTGGCAAAGGGCGCATGCGCTACAACGCTATACGTATGCCTAAAACAAAACAAAAACGAGAACAAAACAAACTGAATATTTATTATTGTATAGTATAGTTAATAAAGTGAAACATCTGTGATAGACCACACGGTGCACAATATTTGATCCGTGCAAAAATGAGTATGTATATAAGATTTTTATCACCAACAAACAAACAAACTAACAACATTATGTGTGGTTAAGTTAACTTATTATAATAGTGAATGTCTTCAAATGACATGTGAATTATTATGATCTCTAATTCACTTAATTCATTTACCAACTGAGTAGCGCAACAACTCTTACATTTATTATTTTATTTATATTATTATGATTAAATACAGCTGTCCCATAAAAGGCGCCCTACGCGGGGATCTCGAGAACTACATATAAGACATACGAAATCGGGTAATTAGACAAAAGTTGTCCCATAGAAAAGAGATACTATACCTGAGTTGTCCCATTAGACCATTTTAGTAGCGTACGAGCTGATACCAGCAATTTATATTTTAACCCCGTACAACACGATTTTAGTGTTAATATGGAAATATTTCAAACAATTCAGGAGTTATGGCCCCCAAAAAAGAATGTTTGCATGTTTATTTGTTTTTGTATTTCCGGTATAAAAGAGGTTAAATTTCCGTTTAAAAACTCCTCAACCTCGCGTTTAAAAATAATACTTTTTTGGCTAAAAATGTGAGGTTAAAAATCTCTATGAGGCGCGGACAGGTACGTGACTTCGACAAGTGCTTGTAGGGCCCCACAAGGTTGCCAAATACACAGCTTGTGTAACTTGCCTGTGTTGCCAAATCAATTTAAGCGTAAAATTAATAAATAAAATTGTAAAACTAGTTATTGTTAATGAATATCATGTTGTTTTATTTTCTAACACATAAACTTAATTTTTAAAATATTTTATATAAAAATAGAGCGATTAGTGCTGCCATCTACGATACAAAGATTTCTTGGCCCGCTAAATTTGAGGAAACCATCAGTTCATGTTGAATGCTCTATTTTTATAAAAATTAAGTTTAATGTGTCAGAAAATAAAACAACATGATATTCATTAATAATAACTAATTGTACAATTTTATTTATTAATTTCACGATTAAACTGATTTGGCAACACAGGTAAAATATACAAGCTGCATACTTGGCACCCTTGTGGGGCCCTACAAGCACTTGTCAAAGTCACGTGTCTGCCCGCGCCTCATGTTGGTTAAAAATACAGTGTTTATTATTATAAAAATAAACTTTACAGGGTTATTTTGTTTATATCCAATATAAAAGAGGTTAAATTTTCGCTTAAAAACTCCTCAAACCCGGGTTCAAGGATTGTACATTTTTAGCTAAAAATGTGAGGTTAAAAGTGGTTCAATATCACGATTCGGGTTAAAGGTACAGAGTTTGTTCTTGAAAAATGAACTTTAGAGGGTTGATTTGTACATGTCCGATATAAAAGAGGTTAAATTTCCGCTTAAAAACTCCTTAAACCTGGATTCAAAAATTGTTTGTTTTTGGCTAAAAATTTGAGGTTAAAAATGATTCAATATCACGATTCGGGTTAAAGATACAGTGTTTATTTTTATAAAAATGAACTTTAAAAGGTTGATTTGTATATGTGCGATATAAAAAAGGTTATATTTCCGTTTAAAAACTCCTCAAAAGCCGGGTTCAAAAATTGTACATTTTTGGCTAAAAATGTGAGGTTAAAAATTGGTCAATATCTCTATTTTGGTTAAAAATACATTGTTTATTCTTGTATAAATGAACTTTAGACGGTTGATTTGTATTTGTCAGATATAAAAGAGGTTAAATTTCCGTTTAAAAACTCCTCAAACCCGGGTTCAAGAATTGTACATTTTTGTCTGAAAATGTGAGGAAAAATCGGTCAATATCTCCATTTTGGCTGATGAGAGAGTGTTAATTCTTGTAAAAACGGACTTTGGAGGGTCGATTTGATATATTAATATTTTAAAAGTGTCTAAAAGACCTGAGGGATTGCGGAAAATAGGACAGAAATTTTGGAAAAAATTGGGAAAATTTTACCCCAACAAATGCATTTTATTTTGCTCGCAACTCCTCAACGGTTTAAATTATTTTCAAATTAACACTAAATTCGTATTCTACGGGGTTTATAATATTAATTAACTCCATTCCAAATCTTAAAACTGTCTGAACAAAGTTTTATTTAAATATTTCTAAAATGACGTCCGTTGCGAAATTTCGCAATTCTTCCATAACATCAAACATTTTATTTGGTTATAAATTCGGTTGAAATTTACAAGAAACACATAAAATGAACTGAAAATCATTTATTTATACTTAAAATTTGTGAAAATGTTGATTTTTTTAATGGAAATATTTTATTAACAGCAGAAAAGTGTGGTTTTGACATTTTGACTGTTGGTAAGGCCGCTCTCAAAACTAATGCTACTGCTATTCTTATGTAAACTTTGAAAATTAATTATAAAATAATTATGTAATATTTTAAATTCTATCAACTTGTACGAGACGTCCTGAAGCTGAAAGAACATTTTTATAAAAATTGGCGTCGATATGTAGAACGGTGTAGATTTCCCTAGCGGTTATTTTGACTAAAATTTAAACTAGATTTTAGTCAAGAAAAGTGTAATGTAATTTAGGCTTAAAACTAGCACAAGCCATGCCTTTAGGCATAGGTATATCATCAGAAAATAATTGAAGCATACTTTTGTTGTGCAATGTTGTCAACAGGTGTCCTTAGTGTGTGACAGTCTGACATTTTAAGGTTATGATTAAACCATTTATTCATTGTCGAGTTGTGTGTTGCTCAGTTTGGTGTGATCTGCCAGCTAACGAAATATTTATTTTGTGTGGCCGCTTAGCTGGCGATATAATTTTTGTATATTTTATTGTCCCTTCGAATAAGTTCCTATACTTAGAGGCCATCGGACCCAAGTACCATTTTATAACAAGTGTTTGTTAGCTATATAGGTTATATTCTTTCTCTAAATTGTAGCTGAAATTTTAATTTTGTATTTGTGACGTTTTCGTGGTTTTTGTATACATTCCGTATAAATAAAGCACGTGCAAAATTATTCGATTTTAGTTGCGTATATATTAATACAGTGGTTGAATATAAATAATTTTAAATACAAAACAAAAATAAGAAAAGGACGGAGTATAGAATAGGGTCCAGCTTTAAAATGCATTTTTAATGGACTTTAATCTTTTATGTAAAATATCATATAAAAAATCTGAAATTAGAGCGCGGAAACATGTTAGTTTTTCTTAGGCTGTATTTGTAAAAAATGTGACTTCTTCCCTTCCAAATTTGCAAAAAATATTTTAATGTAAAGGTAACCTAACTAATCCAGAACTAATTTAGCCTAGCCTAGCCTAACCTAATTCACAGAACTCAATTTGACGAAAGTCGGATGGTTACAACGACACAAATCGCTTCCGCGCCCTAATTTTGTTTTATTTTAATGAATACGAGGCTAATGAACCGATACATAGTCATTTAGACGCATTAAAAGTTTGGGCCCTATTCTTTACTTTAGCCTAAGAGAATGTTCCCTTCTACTTAATATACAGGTATTACTTTCAAAATAATTTCCATACAGTCTGTTTCAGACCACATTTGAAATTTACATGAAACTACAACTATATGACTACAAAAACTCTTATTACACACATAATTGACTTATAAATAAAAAATACTAATAAATGAGAAAATAATACGAAAACTAAAGAAACACAATTGACAGCAATGCTACGTTTACAAATGTCAACAAAAAGTGTACCATTGTTTAAAGCGATCAGCGCCATCTCTTGATAATTGAAAATCCCGATAGGGTGCGAGCAGACACGTGACTCGAGCGACCTTGAAATGCTTAACAAGAACAATGTCACTTTGACAAGACAAATGCTTAGACTTATTTTAATGTTGACTGTTATGAAGTTATTATTTTTAATTTCATATGTTTTACTTCTTGGCTTCTTAACAGGAATAAATCCCAATAATAAAGAAGCTTTAGCATTATACATATACAAAAAAATTACATATACTATAGTGGAAAATAGAGAATATAATTCATGAGTCACGTGACATGTTTCCCACCAAGGGTGCGTTCCAAAACCTTACTCTGGAGTATCGAGTATGGTAAAATTCGTTCTAAAACTATTGCACTTACTCTTAGAGTTTACGCGATAAACGTTCCAAAATTCGGGGTACGCGCTCTAGAGCATACTCTTCGTAATCTGCTACGCTAGTAGGGTACGAAATACTCCAATGAGAATTTGCGTGTCTTACGTCAATTTTTACAACGAAACATACAGATATCGAATTAGAAATAAAAATAAATCTTGAAAATTATCAATACATTGGAGTAATTGATGATTATTTATCTTATAGAAATGTCATTTGAAAAACATAATAGTAAAACCCGTATTAATTGTAAAAAATATCTAGATAAAACAGGAAGTGCACACAATAAATAATTTTTGGTAGTCAAAATGTCGTATCAAAAAGATATTTTCTTATTTCTAAGGTTATGTTATTTTATTTACTCATAGCCGTTCCTAAATACTCCGGCAAATATGGTCACGTGACCGTACTCCAAGCAGGGGATCCACTTACTCTGTATCTTTGTTTTGGAACGCACCCCAATCAACATTCAGAATCTCCCTAGTCACATGTCTATCACAGCGAGAATATAATTCATTTGTCACGTGACATGTTTTCCGCCAATCAACATTCAAAATGTCCCTAGTTACATGTCTATTACAGCGATGATAAAAAACAAAGAAATTGTCACCTTATTTGTATTCGTTACTTAGGGATTTGTTTTCTTGATATGACATTGACAGTTAATTTTGAGTATAAAAATGTGCAATAATCATTGGGTTGATATCAACATCGATGAAAATAATAAAGCAATTGTCAAATTAACCATGTTGTAATACAATATGTTAAAAGTTAGGTTAGCAGCACACACAATGTGTCACAAAAATTCATTATATTCTCTCATTAAATATAAGCTCGTGATATGATTAATAATCAAAGATATTGCTCGTGAAACCGAAGCAGCACATTTCAACTCTGCAACTCGGTTTCACTCGAGAATATCATCGATGATAATCATATCACTTGTTATATTACGTATGATGATAAAAAACAAAGAAATTATCACCTTATTTGTATTCGTTAGTAAGGGATTTGTTTTCTTTATTTGATATTGACAGTTAATTTTGAGTACAAAAATGTACGATAATCGTTGGATTGATATCAACAACGATGAAAATAATAAGGCAATTGTCAAATTAACCATGTTCTATTACAATATATTAAAAGTTAGGTTAGCAGCACACACAATGTGTCACAAAAATTCATAAGAAAGACAGTGACAGAAAAATGAACTAATGTCAAAAACAAAATAAAACTCGCACTCGCTCGCCATCTACAGGTTACATTCTTAAATATGCATCCCTTTCTCCAGTTCAAAATAATGACGTCAAAGAAAATCTTCTTTCTTAATATATATATATATATATATATATATATATATATATATATATATATATATATATATATATATATATATATATATATATATATATATATATATATATATATACAAATGATTTTTTTAAAAATAAAATTTATATTTTTAAATACGGTTTCAACTTTACTTTAGGAATTTATGGGTCGATTCTGTTCACATTTGTAAGTCTTACAGATCTGTAAAAACCTGACAAAAACGCATCTATTTTTGTTGATTAATATAAAATTATACATAAGGGCTTTCATTGCGATTTTGTTCATTATTTACAAATTTACAGATCTGTAAGATTTACAGATGTGAACAGAATCGACCCATTAGTGATAGATATCAGATTTTCAGTACCACGCAAGTAGCCTATTGGGATTTTCAAATAAGAAAACGCCAACTAACGGTGAATATTAGAACTACAAACAGTGGTACACATTTGACATTTACATGAAATTACAACTATTTGACTACAAAAATTCTATTATACATACCTGAATTATAAATAAAAATACTTATAAATGAAAGAAATATTACGAAAACTAAAGAAACGTTATTGACAGTAATGCAACGCTGACAAATCTCAACATAAAGTGTACCATTGTTTAATGCGATCAGCGCCATCTGTTGATACTTGAAAATCCTAATATTCTCTCATTAAATATAAGTTCGTGATGTGATTAATAATAATAGATATTGCTCGTGAAACCGAAGCAGCACATTTCACTCGAGAATATCATCGATAATAATCATATCACTTATTATATTACGTATGAGAGAACTCTACACTTATAAAAAATTGCCGTCAAATAAATATGGACTGGAGATTTTTTCACTGTTGCCATTTCAGGGGCCATGTTGAACGTAGTACAAAGGCCAGGGTACGAAAAAGGGAAAAGCTGAGCATCAATCCATACTTATTTGACGACGACTATAATAATATTCATACAATGCTCCATTTATTGGTTATAAGTTAGGACGCGAACATTTCAAATGACTCGTATTTTTGTAATAATCAAAAAACTGATTTTTTAAAATAAATATTTATTAAAATTAGGATGCATATCTGTTTTTAATGATGTTATCTAATGAGCAAGAGCAAATGCATTCTCGTAATTAGATTGTACATGGAACAATATGGGGCTAATACAATTTATTTATATATATATACATTAAGCCCCATTAGACAAACATATGATAACGGAAATTATTTATTTTTCAACCACTGTTTTTTAATTAAAACAAATATTTATTAAGGGACGTCAATCATTTCAAAATCTAAAAGATTTCGAATGATATTGAACGCACCCATTTTGAAATAACAGAAGTAAATATAAATATTACAAGACGAAGAAGGGAACACCATTGTTGATGTATATACATATTAACTGATACAGAACGAAATAAATCAGAACTGCACTAGCTGTAAATAAATAACAATCACGTGAAGATAAATTGTAGGCGAGATTACGAAATGGGCATTTAAAAAACATGTCATCTGCCTCAACAACATCTCTTCACCAAAGAAAAATATTGTATAAATTTGAAGTGGCCTCGGGATTAAAAAATCTTATAATTCTACATTTTTTCCTTTTTTTAAACTTCTGCAGAACGTAAATAACGCGTCGCTTGTAAAATTCATTCACGATAACCATAATTTTTTTAATTAATTCGCAAAGAGAGAAGTCATTTTATTGGTCAGACCAGAGGATAATTACTCCTACAACTAATCAAAATGGAGACAAAGAAATATACTCTATCTAAAATAATATAATAAACACTGAAAGAAAAGTCTAAATACTAGAAGAATCAAAGAAAAACTACTGAGAGCAATGACACGCTTATAGGGCGCGAGCAGACACGTGACTCGAGCGACCTTGACGTGCTTGGAATCAGCTGATCTGTGTGCGCATGTCATTTTGACAAGAACAATGTCACGTTGACAATACCAATGTTTTGATTTATTTTGATTTTGAACTGCGAAAATATTATTTTACAGTTTTTAAGCAGTAAAACATATGAAATTAAAAATAATAACATTTTAGCAGTTAAAAATCAAAATAAATCAAAACATTGGTTTTGTCAACGTAACAATGTCCTTGTCAAAATGACATGCGCACACAAATCAGCTGATTCCAAGCACGTAAATGTCGCTTGAGTCACGTGTCTGCTCGCGCCCTATAGAAGTGCTTCTTCTTTGTCGAAGGTTTGAGTACGTTCCGCGCGGTCGAAATCCCAGATGATCGAATCCCAAGCTGTCGAAATTCCACGGGTTCGAAATTTTTCCCCACCACTTTCTCCATTCTGCAGAAATTCAAATATTTGCAGGGATTTCGACCCATGAGATTTTGACCACGTGGGTTTCAACCGCGTAGGATGCTTCGGAAGGTTTGACGTTGGTGCACAACGCCATCTCTACGTAGTGTAATATCCCAATAATGTAACTTCAACATAAGCCAGTGACAATGGACCTTTTACATCAAAAGAGAGAGATAGACAGGAATGACATATATGTAGTGCGCAGTAGGTTGTTTGCGCTTTGAGGAGGCCAGTTACATTTCAAATAAAATTACAAATGGCGGAAAGTAAAAACTCTGGCAAAAACTTAACTTTTTTAAATAAATTCACACAAAGCGTTTGTGATGAATATTTTAAAACAAGAGGAAGAGGAGAGGAGAGTTAGAAAAAGTGATTTTTTGTTCCACAAGGAGCGAAATAAACAACACATAAAGTGACAGATAATTGCGTAGTTGCCAGTTTGATATTAGGAAAGTAATAAACAAGAATAAAATTGTTGTTTTTACCTTCCGTCACCTTTAGGTAAGGAAGGTATTGTCTTTGGTCAAAAAATTCGGTGGTGAGTTTTTGATGAATAAGCACGTTTTAGAGTCCCTACAATACGATTTTACTATTTTTACGATGATGTGTGTGTGTGTGTGTGTGTGTGTGTGTGTGTGTGTGTGTGTGTGTGTGTGTGTGTGTGTGTGTGTGTGTGTATGTGTGTGTGTGTGTGTGTGTGTGTGTGTGTGTGTGTGTGTGTGTGTGTGTGTGTGTGTGTGTGTGTGTGTGTCTGTGTGTGACAAAATTTTCTAATGCGATAACTCTAATACTACAATTCCAAAAATTATAATTCTTTCGTATTCCTATTCGTTACATCCATGTGAAGAGCTGATTAGATTTTGGTTATAATTGGTCAACCGGAAGAACCCTAATTTGAAGATTTTAACAGTTTTTCTTGAAAAAACGATGTTAAATATCGTTTTTTCACATTTAATGTTATTATAAGTATTAAAGAATTATTTATTCTCTATACGATTTGAATGCATTTTATACTTCATATTTAATGGACATAGAGTTAAAAAATCATAAAGAAATTAAATATCATATATATTAGTCAGCTTTGCTATAACTCTGGAAACAGCTGCTACATTAAGAAAATTCTGATTGATAGGTGTCAGTGTCAAGTGCAGTTGACAGTATGTTTATGTTATAATTTTACTGGAAATATAGGATCTTTTGTTAGAAACTTCCTGTATGGAATTTGTATAAAATACATATAACGGCCTTAAGGTAATGTACAAGAAATATAATCTTTTGCAAAGAACTTTCTGTATGACATTTATACAAAATACATAGAACTGACGGAAGGTAATGTGCTGGCCACATCAGATTTTTTTCTTTTAAATATATTTTTTTCATTATTTATTATTTCTTTATAGTTAAAGACAAAATTATTTAAGTTTTTGTGTTGTTTAAATAATTTTTTATCGAAAATGAATGCTTGTTCTTTTAATCATTTTACTTGACAACATGGTGCCTCCTTATCTCTAATTCCTAAGAATTTCACTACGTGGCGCATTGAAAAATGACGTCAGGGTGCAATAAAAATGTAAAAGGTCCATTGACAATCAAAATATGAACAAATGAATTACGGCGCCATCTCATATAAAATTTATCATATTTATCAAATCATGCTTGTAAATAACTCAAAATTGTATTTCTTGAGTTGTGTCGTTGTTTTATTTAATGATGATGATATTGAGTAGATGACATGATAACAATTGAAGCCCTTCCTTCTATTCAACATCGTACCTGATTGAGTGACCTAAGCATTTAGACCTAACGTATAACAGTGAAAGCGCGAAAGAACCTAGTCGAATTTCGTTCACGTTCAGTGTGTATTTTTGGTGACTTTTGAGTGTTGTTAAAATCAGAATGAAAATGAAGTGAAGAGAGAGAACATGTTTTATTGAATGTCTGCTATTGCAGTATATCCCTGCATTCTACTCACCAAACACAGTCAATATATTATTATTATTATTTAAGTTGAGGCAGGTATTTAAGCACTAACCGCTTTTGTCACTGCTGCGACCAGAAATGAATCAAAACGTTGCAAGAATAATGCAATAGAGGGTTATGATTTTGACGTCATACGCAAGAAAGAATGCGACGATGTAGATGTTGAAACTGAAGATCGGATTACAAACAAACCTTGCCATTTTTAAAGTTCTGTCTTCTGTCACTTGTGTTTTGACATTTTTTGAGTTTTACATGTGATTCAATGTTTTCGGATGGCTGTGGAAACTTAAGGAATTTCACATTTGTCATGTATTCTTTATAATTATTGCGGGAGTCACTGTTGCAAAGACCATACTCTCGCTTGATACTTGGCACCATCTTGTTACTGTCACCGTGACAGCGATTTGTTTGGAATCTAGCAACGGAGTGAAATGAGTCACAAGTGTAGTACAAGGAGAATACCAATAGATGGCAGCCCGAAAATATACCTCTTAGGGTACCTTTATAACATAACCAGGGTATGGCCATGGGCCAAGATCACCGCCATTATCGGTCATTAATTTCCCTATTTATTTGTAATAAATGTGATATATTATAAAATAATATTAAATTATCACAATGAATTTATAAAGGTAATAAAAATTAATTAATTTAAGAGATACACAATTATTATTAAGACATACATTTAGAGGTTATGTAGAATATATGACATGGGTTGTTATTATCACATCTAATTTAATATCTGTAGTTCTTATTTACATAATAATTGTATATTCTGAACTTACCTTTTCAAAATTTAAATGATTGTGCTTAATATTGGTAATTTATAGTTGTTTTCAATATGTCAGTAATCGTTGTGGGTATCTTAACAAACTACACAAGTAAATAAAATAAAATATATTACTTACACTTTAAATACATATTAAAATGATATGTAAATGTGTTTTTCATTAAAATAAAACAAATAGCTACGAAAATACATAATAATTTTCGCAAGAACAACACATATAACAGACGGGCCGGTAATGGCGGACGAAACGTGAGCCACGCCATGGCCATACCCTGGTTATAAAGGTACCCTAATACCTCTATATAACCTTCCATTGTGTGACGACACATAATTTTATGCGCATCAAATAAAAAATGTTAATTTCTGACGTTTCTGCAGTTATATTTTAGTTAGGGAAGTTACATTCCGTACTTCAGAGACAGTTACGCATGCGCAATAGAGAAGTCAGGGATAAATAGTCAGAAGAAATTTAACCGATTCCATTTTAAGGCGCATTTACACATTTGCACTCGTGTTTTGCCTCGCCATTCGCCGAAATTCGCGAGTGGCATTCGCATGTTCGACCCCACAACGCGAATGACCGTTTTCAGATTCGCCGAGTGTAAAGACTGATTTCGCCGCATCGCTACAAGCCTTTGGCTCGTCCCCAAAAACCGCTCCTGGAGCGAGCGCTACGAGCTGCAAGGCGAGGACCGAGGCGAATAACGAGTGAACAGACCACACATTAGCTCCGCCACTCGCCTTGCAATTCGACTCGCCATTTATGCGAAAGTGTAGATGCGTTGTGACAACAGGATCCATGACTTCCTTGTAACTATCACACTGGAGTAAGTCAGCGATATGAACCGAAGGGGCGAAGTATAGAATAGGGTCCAGCTTTAAAATGGTACAAAATTGACCCGTATGGTGTACTCTTCACGCCAGTAATGAGTGCCCGTGAGGTGACGCCTGGTAATCGCCCGCACGGTAGAAATATGTCATCGATATTATCGATATCTGTGTACAAAGCAGATTGGAACACCCAGCAATGGGTAATATGCCGTGATGATATATTTTTCCTATATGAAAATACCGTTTATCAATTTTTTTTTGACATAGTAGAAATGGCTCCGCACGAATATGCTATGGTTCTGACCGATACTGTCCACCAAGTCGGATCGAGGGTTATCTAATCAATCGATTTTACATGGTTTTATCCGTAAAACTGAGGCATGGTTTTGGTCGTGGGCTCTTGTACTATCAAGTGAAGGCACCTAATGCCTTTAAAGCAGTCTGGCTGTCTGACATTGTTTGTTCAGGTTTATTTGACTGTTTAAAATATAGTGGAACTGATGCCGGTGGATTAGTTTATTTGGTAACCTGCTGTTCCACAAAAGTTTGCACAAATAACTATTGAATGCATAATGTGTATAGCGAGTAGAATGCAGTGGAGTATTATACTACTTATATATTACTAAATATAACCGCTACCTGTGATAATAAAGCGTATATTTGTTAAAAACGCTATCGATGAACCCATACTCGTAGACATTCTCTAGACATAACATAAATAGCGAAGCGAGTTGAAGGGATAAAAACAAACAAACACAAAACACCTAATCAAAACGATCAAACAACAAAAATGTATTTTTAAAACTAACACAAGGCAAGCTGCTAGAATGGTGACACAGCATCAGCATTTATGTACCTACGGACACTTCTTAAAAGATAAATATTTCAAACTTTTTTTACCCTTTGTTTTATATTTCAGACGGGAAATGCGGCTGAAAAGTATTCGCGATTCAAATTAACTTTTCCCGCCTTTATATAGCCTTGTGACGTCACAAGTAGGCTGTACGATCTGTCAATCTGTAACTGTTTAATTGTACATTTTACGCATTTTGAAGAAGTTTAAAAACATTAAACTTTTGTTAAAGGATGTTTTAACGTATTATGAACTGTTTATTGGTAGAACATGGTGTATATAAACATATCTATAACAACTGGGGCATTAAATGAGGGCATAATAGTTCATTATGCCCTCATTATAGTCCGATCATCGTTTATTGACTTTAAATTAGAAATAATATGAACGGTATATAATGAAAATTATTTTTTAAAAATTATAATTCATTGCAATAATAATAAGGATTGATTACAACAATTAATATAATAAGAAAACAGCTTTGAAAACACAACATAATAATCATTTTTAATTTAATTATAATACTTAAAACTGATTATGAAAAGGGCCTGAAAAAGCAATTTACTTTCACCACACATGTAAATAGTAAGTATGTCGAATCGCAGACTGCAATGTTTCGTATTGATTTTGGACGGATGACGGATCACTAACTTTTTTGGGAACGATATTTATCCACTTTTGAATTCATTTATGATATTACTACAAACTCTCTAAAATGTAATAATATTCAGAAATAAGTGCATAAGTAATAAAGAACTGAGATCTGTCATGTGAAAACGAACCTCAAAATATAATACTTACATCTTCTACAGACGAGAATGAAATAATTAGGGGAACATTTATGTGTTTCTCTTCCTCAAAATATGCAGAAGCATTCAAAATGATTTATTTACACCGTTTCAATAATAGTATATTCTACAACAAGTATTGGAATGGCCCATGTTCCACACGAGAAAAAAGGTTGTGGTCCGAGCCGAAGGCGAGGACTACGGTTTGCGAGTGTCGATTATGCCATTCTAAACGTGTTGTAAACTATACTTTCTCCAACAAGATTATCTCTTCCTATCGCTGCAAATAGTAAGTACAATGGCGCCAACAATTGCCAGTTGAGCTGTCAAACGAAACGCCAAAAATATTGCAGTCATTAAAATACCTGTGTTTTCGGTGAAAATTTGCATCATTAGACATTTTAGCTTCAATAAAAGCTATGTAACTTCTTTCAAGAAGTTTTTTTAAGTTGCCTGAAACTTTTCTCACATTTTACGTCTATATTTTTTAGAAACAAACGCCATGGATCTCTTGGCAAGCGTGTATCCGTGACTCCCGCCATTTGTTCTTACTATGCGCAGATCCCCATTGCGCTTATATCTTCTATCTCTTTAAATTGAAAAGGTTTATTATACCAAACGGTTTGATGGAATAATATTGATTCCAACATAATTTTTGGTTGTGGAATGTGTAGTTTCCAAAATAGTGTTGAAGAAAATATCTTCCAAAATATAAAATTCGCCCATTCCATCATTTCAAACGATATGGATAGAACGTTATATTTTAAAAATATATAAATGTTGATAATAAACAAAACAATTAAACAACATCCTTAGTAACGTCAAAGCTTAAGCATTATTGTAATCAAAATTATTACATATAAATGAATAGTTATTTCACATATTCTAGTGAGACATAAAATCTTGTATGCACCTCGAGCGTTACTAGATGATAATGCCCATTGGACGACATCTATCCCTCGGGCTAGATCCTCGTCGCTCTCCTGGCATTATCATCATCGTAACGTTCTTGGTACATAAAATACTATAAATGACCTTAAAACTCTAGAAAATTTGTGTAAAAGGAAAGAAATAATATATTCTGGGAATATTTTTAGTTCAAAATCTAGCCACCAGATAGAGGTTGCTGAACTTGAATCGCGAATACAGTGACGTCAGCTAACAGTTTTTTCCGACTGAATAGGGATTTCCACAATGTTTTAATTTTGTATGTTAATCTTAATAATAATTTTAAAAAAATAGACCCTTATCTTTTATTTTTACAACAAATTAATAAAATGCTTATATTACTTTGCACAGGTGACGTCACATAAGTTTTAATGCCGTTTTTCTCGAATAAAAACGATAAAATTATATTTTATCGACGAGCGGATATCGCGAGTGAATTTTTTCCCGAGTCGATAATTCAAGTTTATGGTCATGTATAAGATTCTATTTTTTCTACAACAGATTTTAAAAAATAAGAAAAGTTAGGTCTAGTCACAATATACTTATGGCTCAAGATGACCAATCACACCTCAGAAAATTACCAAATAAGTCGGCCATCTTAAATGAACGCAGCGCCTCTATTGGACATTTCAGTCGCCAATAATATTTTTTTTAAAAAAATGCGTTTTTTATTATTTTGAAATATTTAACTTTTAAAAGAGTGTTTAACTATTTTTAATCCACTGTATAGATTGCTATGGAAGTTTTTTGTTTTCCATGGCTACTAGATGTCACATATTACTAGCAGCATTTACTTACTATTTGGCAGATTATAATAATGTTGAACAACTATAGATTTTATTTCAAAAAATTTAGCCAAATAAATATATTGGAATATAAAATTTGTTTCAAATAATTATAAATATCTATAGTGTTTTATTTATGAAATATGAGATTACTAAAATATATTAGATACATATACGTTTAAATAAATTGTAATTTATAAGATATGTCATCCAAAAATATTAGTATAACTACAAATTATATGATGATATACACATATTCGTTTATTTATTTATTCATATACAGGGTGGTGACCCCAATATCGGATACGGTCAACACTTTGTATATATTGTAATATTTTGTAAATAACAAAATATCTTAATGTGTAATTGGCTTTAAACGTGGTCAAATTACTCTAATAATTCTTAGCAACAAAAAGTACAGGTGTCCAAAAAATGTCCTGTACTTGTACCTTTGTATATTTTTGTGAAATTTCTGCATAATTTAATTATGTATGGTAATTTTGGTTACATACTGTATTATATGTACAGACAAGTCTACCATACCTCATAAACTGAGGAAAAATTACATATTTTTTTATATTTCGTAAATTTTTTTAATAGGGTGTTCCAGGAATGTTATGTAAATTTTACGTTTTATAAGTTAGAATCTAAAACTTCATTTTTTAAGGCAAATAAAATATATTTTACACAAAATTTATTGTGGGATAATGAAAAAACATAATTTCAAGCTTTAAATCGTCTCTACACGTTCCAACATTTGGGCTATGTCCTGGCGATTCTTTAGCTGAAGCAGGGTTGTAGGGCGGTGTTGTAAACCTCTACCTTGAGATATCCCCATAAAAAAATCACATGACGTTAGATCGGGCGAGCGCGCCGCCCACGGGATGTCACCTCAAATCGAGATGATCCGTCAGGGGAACATTGCCTTACATCTGATTGTAGCTACATATACATTCCATCTTCGTATTGATGTCAACTGAGAATGAAATAGCAAATATATTGAAAATTGAAATGCATTTGGCTTTTTTTGAAATCTTAAAATCCATTCTTAAAGTTCTGTGCTTAAAATGCTTCTTGGAACACCCCGTATTTATTGTACTTTAAACGTATGAAAAAGAAATATTAATTATACATTAATATACATATTCTGAAAATTATGAATTTTTATCAATATTTTCTTATTTATTATAACCAAAAAACTATTTTTAAAGAGAATTTGAATGTTTTGCACATTTATAAAAAAAATATGAATAATACTGGGTGAGCCTGGGAAGACGCCCCCCCCCCTTAACTTTTTTATTATAAGTAATAGAAAAAAATGACTCATATAAAAGTTTTATTATTTTATATATACTATTTGATGGCAGATGTAGATAATTTAGAAATAATTTTTAAACAAATATTATAGGTGGCTATATGAAAATAAACAAAACGTAACAGTGCTACACAACAAACAAACAAACAAATGTATACTTTTTTGACATTAATAATTGTTTTACATTGTTACGTTTTGTTTATTTTCACATAGCCACCTATAATATTTGTTTAAAAATTATTTCTACTATTTCTAAATTATCTCATTTTTCAAATACATTAATAAAAAATAATACATCTTTGAAAAGAGAAAAAAATGGCGGTTTCTATTTTATTAAAATAATTATAGGTTGCCATTTGAAAAATAAAAGTTGATAGTCGTATATGTAAAATAATAAAACTTTTATATGAGCCATTTTTTTCTATTACTTAGAATAAAAAAGTTAAAGGGGGGGGGGCGTCTTCCCAGACTCACTCTGTATATTTATTTCATTTATAAAAATTTATGGCACAAAATATATGATATAAATTTGTATACCCGTATTTTTTATCTTAAAACTAGCATTTATGGCCTTCAGTGTGTTACAGTGCGAGGCCATAAACACAAACTTATGCCCTTGTAGAATTAATTCGTACATTAATTTTTTTTAATAATTCCACAAAGAAAAATTTATTTTACTGGTTTTATAAAGAAATTTAATCCTCAATTAAAATTTAATAGTAACTTTAATGAAAGAAAAAATACGCATTTATACAGGATGTTTCTCGGATATGGGACACCTCGATTATTTTCTTTATTATTGGAAACAGAAGTAAATCATTTAAATAAAAATTGAAATAAATAAAGGGAGACATTCACTTATTTAAGAAAAATAAGGCATAAAAAATATCTATAATCCCATTTGGAAAAATATAACTTTGTGAACGTAATTTGAGAACCGCAGGTTTAAAAGAATATTTTTTTGGTGGGATGTCCCCTGTTATGTATGTGCTGCTATCTAGTGGAAAGAATTAGAATAAGAGAGGTCAATGGCAGCTGATAAAGTTTTGAAAGATTGGATTAATAAAGTAGAATAATAATTGTTATAATTGTGTTTTATTGTGGAAATCCACACATACAACATTTCCCTTTGGTTTCCTATAACTTTGTTCTATAGTATTTTTTGTAACTATAATAATAAAGAAAATAATTGCGCTGGTCGCTGTTGGTGTTACACCTATATACTGATAAAAAAAAATAGGTGACACTGTGACACATTTGTTATCGACGATAAAAATTCATAATTAATTTTAAAATTAATTTATAGTAGGTAGTATTAGAATATTAATAGAGAATTTGCTGTATTAAAAAAAATGGAAATGAATTTTAATTATTAATTTTTGTATTACAGTAACTTTTAATTTTCAATAAATCCCTGTAATTTTTATTTTAATATTATATGGTTAAAATATGAATTTATAATGCTATTTATAAAATATTAATGTTAATATTTTATACAGGGTGTTACGTAAGTAATGTGCCATGGTTCAAAGTGTAAAGAGAACTAAAGCAAGTTATATTCTGAAATATATTTTGCACATTCTGTCAAATTATTATACTAATAGTATTTTCGGTTTGTTATTATTAATAAATTAGCCCCTTATTCTTGATCATTTCTTGTATATGACATTTTTTTCTAAAGTCATTAGTTCGCCCAAAAAAGCGCTGGTTGTTTTAAAGGAAACACCTGTATATATTTTTTTCTTTTTGAAATTCTGTGTCGATATAATAAGTCTGTATGAAATGAGTCTGAACTTGCAGTGTGAAACGCTGACGTCACAACATGTCTGGTTTTTGCAACTTTTTAAAAATGTCATACTTTAAAACGATTTTATAAAACAAAAAATGTAAATAAAAAATAATTTAATCATACAGAACGATAAATAAACTATGCTAGTTCGATTTAAACAAAAAAAAAACTATTATTTTTTTGCATGACCTCGTTGTAACAAGCACATTAGAAAAGAAATTATTACAGATTTAGAGATGGGTCAATTCCCAAAATTTAAAAATACGGGAAAATTCCAAGAAATTTTCCCGAATTTTTGTTAAGGAAATTTCCCGAGGAATTTCCTTCGGGAAATTTACCAAGGAATTTCTTATATATATAGTGCAATATTCACAAAACATTAAATGAGTAATTGAAAAGTATCGTACTAAATTTCACAAGTACTTATATTTACTTATAAAAAAATTGACCAGAATAACAATTTATTATGAAGGAACCATAATTTACACAAAAAATGAACAATTTTACATATTTAATAATTATTTATAACCGCTTGAACCAAAGATCTAGGCCAAATATACGGGAAATTTTTAAAAATTATATTCACGATATTTTTCAAAAAAAAAAAAAAAAAATCGGGGAAAAAAGTGACAAATTTTCCCGTAAATCACGGATGAAGGAATGAGGCGCGGGCAGACACGTGACTTTGACAAGTGCTTGTAGGGCCCCACAAGGGTGCCAAGTATACAGCTTTTATATCAAATATTTTAAAAATTAAGTTTATGTGTTAGAAAATAAAACAACATGATATTCATTAATAATAACTAGTTTTACAATTTTATTTATGAATTTTATGCTTCAATTGATTTGGCAACACATGCAAGGTACACAAGCTGTAAACTTGGCAACCTTGTGGGGCCCTACAAGCACTTGTCAAAGTCACGTGTCTGCCCGCGCCACATTCCCAGGAACTTTCCCGCGGAAAAAAATCCTCGGCGGGAATTTTTCGACAACACATCCACTATACAGATTACGAGACATTGCTACCTTGTTTATTAAGTGGCAACGTATGGCACGTTACTAACGTAACATCCTGTATATTATGCAATATTTGTAAAGCCAAAAAAGGTTTAATCAATAATTTTTTTATTCTACACAAATAATTAGTTGATTTCTGCAAAGAGTTATAAACTAAAAGAATGTCTGTTTTTAGCATATTCTCAAATTAACAGTTTACTCTGTGTTTATAATAAATAAACAAGCAAATTCACTATTTAAAAAAAAATGAAATGTAACTGTCTTTTTTTACATTTCATGTAATGTTAGTGTCTTTCAGTTTCTATACAATTACTTTATATCGCATCCCAACTTTTTAAATTTCATTGAATTGCCGCCATTTTCATCCTTTTCAGCTGTTTATATTTTGTTTCTAATTCCTAAACAGCTTCCATAAGTATCAATGTGTTAGAAAGAGATAGCGCATCTGACGTGCGTCGACCGCAATGTCGTTTACCAGTCTATCCACTTTAAAATTTAAGCTATGATGAAAATTATTTAATTTGATTTTAAACGCACAAAAACTTTAAAATTAGATGCATTTACAAATAATAAGAAATGAGAAATGCATTTTGAAAGAATTGTTATAATTTGTATTAATTGGTGTGGTATATTAAAATTATATATTTGTATTGTATTAGATCTATTTTGATTTAATGTTACTGAAGAATATTCTTTGTATTGTGATTTATTACTTTGTGTTGTGTATTTTGTGATTGTTTATAAAGTATTTAAATGTTAAACAGATGCAATATTATATTTTTGTTAATTATATTTTATGTAAATTGATTTTGAACTATTGTTCATTAAAAATTCTTGTATGTATCAAATAAATAATGTATTTCAATTACCAATGTATGGCTTTTAATTATTTTATGTATATTATATTTTAATTGATGTGGCCAGCACATAACCTCCCGCTAATCCCATAAAATAGCAATCACTTCCGGTTGGTCATTTGTAAACAAAATCTAAGTTGTTCCAATAAAGAGAAAAATCTGTAATACGAAATGTTGAATTATATTTTATTGTTTTTCCTCGAAAATCTATTAAGAGTTTTAAATAAAGTATCACTTCCGGTGTATCAATTTTAACCAAAATCTAATATGTTGTTCCTTTTAATATAAAAATCTTAAATACTAAAATTGAAAAGTTTTAGATTATATTTTAATATAGTTTTTCATTAAAAACTGTTATGGGCTTCAAGTAAAGTACCACTTCCTGTTATCCAATTTTACCCAAAATCTAATTAACTCTATACAGGGAGTCTGGGAAGACGCCCCTCCCCCTTTAACTTTTTTATTATAAGTAATAGAAAAAATGGCTCATAAAAGTTTTATTATTTGATGGCAGATGTAGATATTTTTTATAAAGTCAGGTTTACAAGATACTACTATCAACTTTTATTTTTCAAATGGCAACCTATAATTATTTTAATAAAATAGAAACCGCCATTTTTTTCTCTTTTCAACGATGTATTATTTTTTATTAATGTATTTGAAAAATTTCGAGAAAAATGAGATAATTTAGAAATATTAGAAATAATTTTTAAACAAATATTATAGGTGGCTATGTGAAAATAAACAAAACGTAACAATGTAAAACTGAACCTGTTTCTCGAAATCGGGTAAAAATCCTTCTCAGTGTTATTAAACTCGGTTGCCGACGTCTAGGAAACCGCTCCCGGTAAATTCTTTTTGCTCTTCTTATGATTCCAGTCGATTCACCAATTATTAGAATCATATCAATTAATTCGTTCTTCATAAACATTTCAAAATGTTTTTTTTTTGTTTCCAAAATAAGTTAAATTAAGTAACAAACAAATGTATACTTTTTTGACATTAATTTAATTGTTTTACATTGTTACGTTTTGTTTATTTTCACATAGCCACCTATAATATTTGTTTAAAAATTACTTCTAATATTTCTAAATTATCTCATTTTTCTCGAAATTTTTCAAATACTTTAATAAAAAATAATACATCGTTGAAAAGAGAAAATAATGGCGGTTTCTATTTTATTAAAATAATTATAGGTTGCCATTTGAAAAATAAAAGTTGATAGTCGTTTCTTGTAAACCTGGCTTTATAAAAAGTATCTACATCTGCCATCAAATAGTATATGTAAAATAATAAAACTTTTATATGAGCCATTTTTTTCTATTACTTATAATAAAAAAGTTAGGGGGGGGGGCGTCTTCCCTAACTCATCCTGTATTAATGGAGAAAGCTTAAATACGGAAAACAGAAATTTTTGGAAATATCGTCACATAGAGACAGACATAAAAATAGTAAAAATGTGCTTATTCACTTAAAATTCACCATCGAATTTTTGGACCGAAATCATATACCCCTTACCTATGGTGGAAGGTAATTATCGATTTTTAATTCCCTAACATATCCGCAACATGCATTACACGCGTGTTATATTGATTTCAAATGTTTTGTAATTAAAAATACATTCTATTTACATGACATAACAAATTTGTCATGTGTTTATTATTCTTTTGTTTGCGTGAAATGTCATTTGGAATGTTAAAACATCGAATAAGTGACAAATATGTTTATAAACAAAGAAATGCTTTAATATTGTTTATAAATAAATTGTTAAAAATAGATTTTCTTTAAATACAAATGTCATCCGTTAATAATTTAATGTAAATCGGCAAAATTTAGATGTTTTATCTTTTGTTTAATTTAAATTTGGCTCGAAGTCCGTGTTCGGCATTTGTTTACCCCTAATGTACAAATAACCAATCAAATTACAGTGATGTTAGTTGAAAAAATGTAGTACAGGTAGGTATAGTTTTTGTGCATACAAGTGTGTGTGTGTGATAAGAGTATTGATATCAGTGCATAACTCGTCACCAGTCGTCACGTGTAGTGTAGCGAACTATACTGTGTGTCACCAAACAATCAAACACATTCCCTACGAATATAAACGAATCATAACATCAACAACCCTTCAGCACAACTATACACAGTGCAAATACTAATATAACCTCAAAATAGTTAAAATCAACACTCGTTTAGCGTAAAAGTAACGTAAAATAGTGTAAACCAGTGATTCTTGTAGTGAAATGAACAAATCAAACACAAAACATGGTTAGAACAGTTATTTTGACGCGTGTGTAGAAGAAGAAAGCTATAGACAGGTGATGCACTTTGTGATCTACATAAGTGCGCATACGTTAGTGTTTCTCATCAAGCGGCGAAAAGAGTGCAACGTATTTAAAGTTTGTCTGCGCTTGCCCCGTTCAGCCGACAACTCAGAGGCGGACTGGGACTAAAATTTGATGCGGACATTTTCGGGATCACCGGCCCACATTTTGTAAGTCAATTTATATTTTAACCCCATACACGATTTTAGTGTTAATTTGAAAATATTTAAAACAGTTCAGGAATGGACCTTTTCAATTTAACGGCTGTATTTTTCTATCGCTGCAAATAGTAAGAAAATGGCGCAAAAAACTGCCAGTTGGGCTGTCAAACGAAACGTCAAAAATATTGCAGTCATTAAACTACCTGTATTCTCCGTGAAAATTTGCATCGTTGGACATTTTAACTTATTTTGAGAAGATTTTTTTAAAGTTAACTGGGATATTCTCACATTTTATGTCTAATTTTTTTAGAAACAAGCGCCATAGATCTCAGTTGTTCTTACTATGCGCAGATCCCCATTGCGCATATCATCTATCTTTTTAAATTGAAATGGTCTATTATGAGACACGAAATGCATGTTTACATTTTTAATCTCTGTCTAAAATTGTTCAACATCACAGTTAAAGATTTTTTATTTTTGCAAAAATGAACTTTAGAGGGTTAATGTGTATATTTCCGGTGTAAAAGTGGTTAAATTTCCAGTTAAAAATTCCCAAAACCCGGGTTCAAAAATTGTACATTTTTGGCTAAATATGTGAGGTTAAAAATCGATCAATATCTCGATTTCTGTTAAAGATAGTGTTAATTCTTGTAAAAACGAACTCTGGAGAGTCGATTTGATATATTAATATTTTAAAAGTGTTAAAAAGACCTCAGGAATTACGGAAAATAGGATCGAAATTTTGGAAAAAATTGGGAAAATTATCACCAGACCGTCAACACTTGGTCAACACCCTGTGTACAAAAGTAGGCTGGTAACATATGGGTCGATTCTGTTCAATACTAGTCTTACAGATCTGTAAATCTGTAAAAAAAAGTGACAAAAACACGTTTATGGGTCGATTCTGTTCACATCTGCAAGTCTTACAGATCTGTAAATCTGTAAAAAAAATTATACATAAGAGTGCAGTTTTCGTTACGATTTTGTTCATTATTTACAAATTTACAGATCTGTAAGATTTACAGATGTGGACAAGATCGACCCATTATTCTTGTTGATTAATATAAAATTATACATAAGAGTGGCATTTTTCGTTGCGATTTTGTTCATTATTTACAGATCTGAACAGAATCAACCCATAAGTAATAACTGTACGTGTACGGTCAGACTATAAAATGAAAATAAAATTAAAGTGTAATGTTCTTCATTATTACATACAGATAACATTAGTGTATCGTTCTTAACACGGTTTACTTTATTCTAAAATAATAAACGAGGAATAAAGCACTTAATTTGAATAATTGTCATATTGACATATGTCAAAATAATTGTTCTGTTTATCATAGCATAGCATACTTAACGTAGCATTAATATGAGAATTTCAAAATAGTAGTTTGTACAAGAAGAGTGGATATGATGTCCATATCGCATGAGGATGAAGTTTGAGCACGACGCCGTAGGCGGAGTGTTCAATCATCCGAAGGCGATATGGGCATTCCACTCGAGTTGTACAGCATACTTTTTCTACGACTAACGAAAAGAAGGAAAATGTGAACTATAGAAATTTGAAATTTTATTGAACATTATTAATTAATATCATTTTATGTACTTGTTTTCCTAAGCTTTCTTAATGACATTTGTTATTAAAATAATATTTTATTTTGTAAGTATGCAATACTTTTACATACTATTTACGATTTTTTATTGCCAAATTTAAGGATAACCTTGACTTGGCAATGCGATATTTCATACCGTTCTGATTTCCATTTTTTATACGTTCTTTTTCAATACTTACAATTAATTCAGTTAATTGTTATTAAATTATTCAAATCTTTTTTTTATACCGAAAATATTTCCATCTAAATGACAACAATGAAATATCAAATATGACATTTGTATCGTTCTTCTTCTTAATCTTGTAATAAATGATTAGACAGTTGCCTGGGTTACACGACTTCGAGATTTGTGATTCGTGGATTTCATATCCATCCTAGAATGCGTATGAAATTATATCCGTTCAGTTAACTAATATTGGGAGTAGAAAAAATAATATATATTAATAATGATATTCATAACAATCATAGGTATGTTAATAGCTATTAAAAATTTGCATACATGTATAAAAACGCATGAAAAATAACATTACATTAAAAACTGTCGTAAGTCGAATTTGCACTACAATTTATGGTTAATCCTGTTATTCCAGAAGCCCACCGGGAATTTGGCCGAACTGCCATATGGCCAGTCCACCCCTGCCGACAACTGTAGCGAATTCCCCACACATGAGAGAGAACAATGATACGGTACGTATTTCCTGTATAACAGCAGTGTTTTGTAGACGCAACACAAGGCCACGCCATATTGAATTGAATCAGTCGTCTGTTAATTTGGCCTGGAGTGAAGTCATTCTCCCGGTTTATTTTTCTCTGTTTTTGTGGTTAAATATCGTTCAGTTTACCGAAAAATGATCAGTAAACATTGATATATACAATGTGGCGAGTGCTAGTGGGGTTTTGTCGCGACTCTGTGAACCAGCCGAGGACTTTTTGAGTGAGAAAAGTGTATGTGTTCAAGATAATCGATTGTCAACGCGAGGTTTAGATTACAAATTTCGGTACACTAATTGACCCTAGGTATGTGAGGATTACGTCACGAATATGTCGTGTTGGGTGTCGTTTTAATCGTCTCTTTACGGACTGTTCAGCAGTGTAGTTTATTTCGTGATCTGATTTCCTTTAAAATCAAGTTTTTTTAATAGTGGAGGTATAGTTAGCGGCCATTCACTTGGGATGCTGGCACGTTGAACGTACCGGTGATGCATTACCCGCTGTTTAATTAACACAAACCACGTTCAAATAATAAATGTTATATTGGATATATTTACGCGGGATGCATATTTTTATAGTTTAACAACTTTTGCCTTATTTGTTTGTAATAACTGTATTTCATAAACTGTAACTTAAAATATCAAACATAGTTTGTTTTTATAAAATTATTAAACTAGCAACTGTTTTATTAAATTATATATCGTACCATAACGATATATTACCAATTCTGACTATATAAAACCTTTTTTGGTTCTGTGATACTTCTAGCGCCGGAATCATTTTATATTTTAACCCTGTAAAACACGATTTTAGTGTTTATTTGAAGATATTTCATACAGTTCAGGAGTTATGAACTCCCAACAATGCATGTTTTCATGTTTAGTTTCGGCCAAAAAAGAGAGGTTAAAAATGGTTTAATATCAAGATTTCGATTAAAGATATTGTTTAGTCTTGCAAAAATTAACTTTAGAGGGTTGATTTGTACATTTCCTGTATAAAAGTGGTTAATATTCCGATTAAAAACTCCTCAAACCCGGGTTCAAATATTGTACATTTTTGGCAAAAAATGTGAGGTTAAAAATCGACCAATATCTCGATTTCAATTAAAGATAGAGTGTTAATTCTTGCAAAATCGAACTCTGGAGGGTCGATTTGATATACTAATATAACTTTTGTCTAATTTTTGTTGCACGTTTATACACTCAGGTGCAATGAAAACGGGCAATTTTTATTTTCGTTTTTGTTAACAGCATTGTTTTTGAAACATTTTAAATAAAACTTTTAATTTTGTCCAATGAAAGACAGACTATTGCAGTGTACAAAAAAGTAACAAATGTTAATTATTGGTTTATTTAATGGGTAATAATAATTATCAAACATGAATTTGTAAGGTTAGAAAATACTGTAGCTTCAAATCCAGTAGTGATAACAAATGAGTATCGTCATTCGAAAGAGCTTAAAAAGTGCCCTAAAGAAGTGCAAATCAAAATCTGGAATTATTTTATAGGTACTTAGATGTTTTGCAAAAACAAAAAATCTGATGTGGCCAGCACATTACCTTCCGTCAGTTCTATGTATTTTGTACAAATTTCATACAGAAAGTTTCTATATTTCCAGTAAATTATAACACAAATATATTGTCATTTGCACTTGACACTGACATCTGTCAATCAGAATTTTCTTAGCCGTTTCCATGGTTATAGCACAGCTGGCTGCTTTATGAAATTTAATATCTTTATGATTTTTTAACTCAATATCCATTGAAAATAAAATATTCTTTAATAATTATAATTATATTAATGTGAAAAAATGATATTTAACAGCGTTTTTTCAAGAAAAACTATTAAAAACTTCCGGTCGACCAATTATAACCAAAATCAAATAAGTTCTTCATATGGACGTAAAAAAAAGGAATAATAAAAAATTGTAATTTTTTGAAATGTAGTATTGGAGTTATCGGATTCGTCACACACATGCACACACACACACACACACACACACTCACACACACACACGCATACATATACAGGGTGTAAACGAAACTAGGAAACGCGATTTTTCTCGGAAGTTATTAGAGATACAAAAAAATACTATAAAATAAAGTTGTAGGAGACCAAGGGAGGCATCCCATTACAGAATAAAATATTTTTTAAACCAGTGGTTCTCAAGTTACAACATAAAGTTATATTTGCTTAAATGAGATGGAATATATTTCTTAGGCCCATTCGATACAGTATTTTTTTCTGAATTCAACCATGTAATCATTTTATATCCTTACATAATAAAAATATTGAGAAAAATTCAATTTAAATTTAAATAAATTTAATTTTTATAGATATTTTTCAGTAGGCCATGTATGAAAAACAAAACCTGATATTTGTCAATTTGAATTATTTAGTGCATAATAATTCCTATTGTTGCGGATAGAACACTATTTATACGGTAATTAATAAATATTTGTTTTCCTTTAATTTAAGCTCAATTGTTTTTCATACATAGCTTACTGAAAAGTAACTATAAAAATAAAATTTATTTATGTAAATTTTAATTGAATTTTTCTCAATATTTTTATTATGTAAGGATATAAAATGATTACGTGGTTGAATTCAGAAAAAAATACTGTATCGAATGGGCCTAAGAAATATATGCCATCTCATTTAAGCAAATATAACTTTATGTTGTAACTTGAGAACCACTGGTTTAAAAAATATTTTATTCTGTAATGGGATGCCTCCCTTGGTCTCTTACAACTTTATTTTATAGTATTTTTTTGTATCTCTAATAACTTCCGAGAAAAATCGCGTTTCCTAGTTTCGTTTACACTCTGTATACAGACATCATCGTGAAAATAGTAAAATCGCATTCTATGGACCCGGAAACATGGTTAAATAATACCTTCTTTTGACGTCAGGTAAAAAAACTGCAAAATTTACATATTTGTATATACCTATATCTAGTGATCTATGCATTTCTTCTGAATAAACAATGTACTGCTAAAATGGCATCCTAAAATATGAAAACTTTTGTCTTATTAACCGACTTCGTAGTTGTAATAGTTGTCGATATAAATATCAGAAATAATTTTAAAAATAATGGCCCGTTTTTTGCACCTGAGTGTAGCTTCAAATTTAAAAAATAACTGTATTTCACAAACTAACATAGATTGTTTTAATAAAATTGTTGTTAATAAACGTGTTCATTAAAATTTACTACTGTATATTTATGAAATATAAAACGGTTATCCTTATTTACTGATAAGGTTTCGAAGTCAATCTTGATAAAGTAGCAAACGTACGATTGGTGAAGTTAACCTCATTTCACAAGAATGTTTGGTTTTAGGACGAGTTCGCAGGGCTGGTGATCTAGCCGCTGCTTCTCTGTGTCATGGAAAAAATGGAAGTGGATGAAACCGTCGTTGATTTAAGTATCAGGTAAATCAAATCCTCACTATTTATTCATTATTGCATTTACTATTTTTCAAAAATGACATTCATTGTAACCTCAAAATGCAGACGTAAATGTCAAGTTACGATGAGTGAATTTTAGCGAAAATATTACAAATATTTAAAGTTGAATAATTCCGATACGTATATTCATCTGTGTAAATTATGTTTGACAAGGTTAATGGCATGATAATAAATAAATAAACTTTGTACCTTTCGTAACATCAAAAATTACAAATCTACTACTCTGATGATTATTTTTAAGGTAGCATAGGATTTAACGGAAAATAATGGTGTAACAGTTTTAAAGTTTAATATTTCATATAGTGTGATTTTTTTTAAATGTATACAGGGTGTTTATTTTATATGACCACCATTGCTATCTCGAAAACTGTAAGGCTAAATTGGCAAATAATTTCTATTTTATAAGAATATTTTTTTTAATTTAAAGAGGAACACATATTTGATTATTCGATGGAAAATTTAAAACTGAATTACTGATATATTTTCATACCCTCACATAACGATTTTTTTTAGAAATATGCAGGCTGTTTCCTTTAAAACAACCAGCGCGTTTTTGGGCGAACTAACAACTTTAGAGAAAAATGTGTTATACCAAAAATGATCAAGAATAAGGGGATAATGTATCAATAGTAACAAACCGTATATTTAACAAGTGGTTCTCAAACGGTAGAACAAAATTATATTTTTTAAATGGCACCCTATATAAGTTTTTAGCTCTTTAAATAGAATATTATTTTCTGATTTCAACGATATAAATATAGCATAGGGTTGTCTAACAATTATTTTGAGAAAAATGGTATTAAAAACTAGAAATAATGTAATAAAAAATGGGTTTACTACTAGCATAACTAGGCAACAGACGTATCTGTGTATTGCATAGCTTATTGTAATATTATAACATTATTTCTAATACCATTTTTCTCGAAATAATTGTTATACAACCCTATACCATATTTATATCGTTGAAATCAGAAAAAAATTCTCTATCTAATGGGCTAAAAAATTATATAAGGATACCATTTGGAAAAAAATTATTTTGTTCTGCCGTTTGAGAACCACTGGTCGAATTTTCGGTTTGTTATTATTAATGAATTAGTCCCTTATTCTTAATCATTTCTTGTATATAACATTTTTTTCTAAAGTTGTTAGTTCGCCCAAAAAAGCTAGTTGTTTTAAAGGAAACACCCTGTATATGTAAAATTTTATATTAATTTGAATGGAATGAATATATGAATACGTGTTATTCTTTTTACATAGAATAAGAGTGCCATGAAAGAAACAAGTGAATATTTTGTTCACATTTTCCAAAAAGTATTTTCATAATAATAATTTTTATTTTAATAATTTATTTTCGCAAATAAATAAAAAGATTGGCGCCAAAAATAGTCATAAAAATAACCCCACACTTCTATGACGTCATAGCACTTACATTACGTCATTCACAGCCAATAGGAAAACAGTTTGTCCATCACGTATGTTTTTAAATAAATAAAAGTAGGCAATGTATGTACTTTGACGTCACATTCTGTTCGGATGACTTTTGCAAAATATCGAAATTTCAAAATTTAATTGTAAATTATCTAATGAATATTTCTTGATATTTTCAAATTTGAGGTTATTTATTGATCATATATTTTTTTAAAATGTGGCTTATTTTTTTTCATGGCACTAATTCTATGCAAAAAATATCATGGTATTTATTTATTCCACTCATGGCATTATTATAATAGTCATATTTAAATACAATTAATATAAAACTTTAAACTTTTTGATGTGGTCAGCACATGACCTCCCCTCAATTTCATATTTAAAGCAATGAGCTTTAAGGAAAGTATCACTTCCGGTTGATGTTTCAAATTATATACGAATTTTAAATACCAAATTTAAGAAGTTTTGGATCATATGTTAATATATTTTTTCTAGAAAATCTGTTTATAGCGTCAAGTAAAGTATCACTTCCGGTTTATCAATTTTCGTTAAAATCTAATCTAATTAATCTTATTATAGAACATTACAAAAGCAAATAAAATTTGTCTATATGATTTTTAATTAATATTCAGTAAGTTATTTTATAATGAATTTTAAATTGGGAACCAATTTTTGTTTAATTCTCTAATGATATAATAGTATATTAAAGATCGAATGTCATTATAAATTTTGGGAATTTTGTGTCAGTGGGTGATACTAATGTGACATTGGAATGGTTGGAATATTCATATGATGTTCAACAGCACAACTTTAACCTTATTTTTATAACACCAATTATGAGTCATTCACGATAGCGAGAGAATGTGGAACTAACTCGCGGGCAGACACAAGTCGTTCTATTGGTCGGTTTAGGATCATTTGCGTCTGCCCGCGAGTTGGTTCCTCATTCTCTCGCTATCACGAATGGACTATATCTACGATATTTTCCATTTTTTTCTAACTTTACTAGGTACTCTATTTCTTCTCTTCTGTTTATATTCACTTTTAAATTCTAAATTATATAAAAATAAACTTCTTAACATTCGTTTATTTTCCTTTATTTAGCGAAATTTGACATTTTTTGACATTCGCCAACATTAAAAAAATAAATTTTACTAATTTATTAAATCTTTAAAAAGGGCAGAAATCTTCTAAAACGGGACAAATACGTTATTTTAAATAAAACGACATGACGGCCGGTACTTTTTTAAAAAAAACAGCACGGTCGGTACATTAAAAAAAAAAAACGGGACGTATGGTCACAAGAGAGTGAGAATAATTGGGGTCATATCAAAAAGAAAAAATGTTGATTTTTCTTTCATAAATGAAAAATGTACCTAATATTATGCATATATACATCAAAACTATTTAATATTATTATACTTTTCATTCATGATTTTCTTTATAAAGATTCTGAGTTTGGTTTTGTGACGTCACAGTTTTGTACACAAATTCACGATAGAGAGGCACACCCGTACTCATGCTTTTACTGTACATGAACAGATCTGTCACTTTTTTCTAACATAACCTTAATATAACCAATATTTTGATAGTAACGTCAACATCCATCAACAAGTTATTAAAAAAAAAAAATAAGTACAAATAACGAAATATGCTAAATAAAAATATAAATAAATACAATTTATGTTTGATTTAGATATTACAATGGTTGTACAATATTGTTCTATGTCGTCCTACGAGAATAACTCGTTGAGAAGTAAAAATGAAATTTTTGTTTGTATTCTTATGGCTCCCGAAGTTTTGAAGACTACGTTTGGTTTCAAAACACAATGACATAAATGTCAAAAGTAGTTCCATTTTTGTTCAGTAGATGTCACTACGGCCGCAAAACTATTACGTCATTCGAAATTAAAAAAAATATTACTGTAAAACTAGAAACTTGTGTGTCATAAAATATATATTTTCGTAAGTAGTTTTAAATGTACTTTTAGATAAAAATAAAATTGGAAAATGTGGTATGACCCCATTGAAAATAATTTGACAGATTTTGCCAAATGGCAACAAGTTTGAGAAGAATCTGTCATATTATTTTCTAATTTATTGAACTCTCGAATTATATTTAATTAGATTATTTTTTGATCCACAAATTTCTAACTTTGAAATCAGGCTAGCATGCACTGAGCTAAATGTTATAGGGCGCGAGCAGACACGTGACTCGAGCGACCTTGACGTGCTTGGAATCAGCTGATTTGTGTGCGCATGTCATTTTGACAAGAACAATGCCACGTTGACAGTACCAATGTTTTGACTTATTTTGATTTTGAAATGCTTTAATGTTATTATTTTACAATTTTTAGGCAGTAAAACAGATGAAATTAAAAATAATATTTTAGCAGTTAAAAATCAAAATAAATTAAAACATTGGTATTGTCAAAATGACATGCGCACACAAATCAGCTGATTCCATGCACGGCAAAGTCGCTCGAGTCACGTGTCTGCTCGCGCCCTATAGTTTTATATTTAGTTCAGCTGTCATGCTATTGTAACGCCATCTACTGCCGTAATTAACTAGCTTCATTCATTTACATAGCTCAGTCGGTAAGTCTGTTTTGACAACTAGAACTCTGACATTGCAAAATAAATAATCAAAAGATATAATTACTAATTATGGTATTTCTAGAAGTGGTTTCTATAATTGTTTGGTTTATTTCATGACCAGAACTGACACAAAATTGGTATTTTTTGCTCATTTTACTTATAGGGCGCGAGCACACACGTGACTCGAGCGACTTTGACGTGCTTGGAATCAGCTGATTTGTGTGCGCTTGTCATTTTGACAAGAACAGTGTCACGTTGACAATACCAATGTTTTGATTTATTTTGATTTTGAACTGCTTCAATGTTATTATTTTAAAATTTTCAGGCAATAGAACATATGAAATTAAAAATACTAACATTTTAGCAGTTAAAAATCAAAATAAATCAAAACCTTGGTTTTGTCAACGTGACATTTTTCTTGTCAAAATGACATGCGCACACAAATCAGCTGATTCCAAGCACGTCAAGGTCGCTCGAGTCACGTGTCGGCTCGCGCCCTATAGGCGATTTCGGGCGACATACCCGTTCACTTCTTCGGATTACTTATGGTTAGTTACGGTATGATATGGTTAATGGTGGCGCCAAAAATCGTTGGTTCACATGTTGACACCGTGCTTGGTGCTTATGTATATTCTGCGACATTTAAAACTGTCAAGAATAGTGTCTGACAATTAAATTACATTAACGGAGAAAGATAGTTTTTTCCATATTTGTCCAAAAAAGAGTCAACGAAAATAATGTCACCCTGTTTGACATAAGACCACGACTCCGACTGTTTTGACTTTTGTCATTTCAAAAAAAGACATGATAAAAAGAGATGGAAATAGTGAACAGAGAGCTGACCCGACTCGCAAACCAGTTCAGCCATAGAAAATAGATATAAATTGACTAATAGAATGCGCACTCTCTGTAGAAACGCAAGGAGTTTAGATGTACAACTACCGCGCCTTGCGGACGCGCCGAGAAATAAAATTTTGTGAATGAATCATGATGATTTAAATGAAATTCCAATAAGGAGAAAAAGGAAACAAATTGAAAACTGTTCATTTGATTTATTTATTATGCCATTTTTGTGTTTTAAGTTCCAACTTGTCACAAATCGGTACACAACACTTGCTTTTCTTTGGCATTGCCATGGTTCACAACTCAGATCGTTCACGGACAAAAGAAAAAACAAAAATATTTAACAAACAACAAAAAGAACTTAACAAATAACAAAAAGTATTTAACAAACAACGAAACTACTTAATAAAAAACTGAATCGCAAACAGGAATACAAAGAAAAGAATTCGATAAACCGATGCTGACACTACAAGAGCGAAAACATGAGTGATCAACTGACATGTGTCAGCATCTTGAAAACTTTCAAAACTTGTGTTATCAGCGCTATTTGCGGCTCGGCGCACAACTATTTGAAGCGATAGTGGCGTTTTTGCGGTCGCGCGAGAAACTATATGAAAAGTCTCGGTTGCTGCATAGAGTGCGCATAGCATGAGTTCAGCTGTGAGCACTGATCCAAGCATACCGGGTATGTTGTTACTAGCGCCCGAATGTGTGAACGTACCTGAACGCAACATACCGCAAGTGAACGGTTGTCGCCCGAAATCGCCTTATGTGTTGATTACTATCTGACATATGTCAACAAAAACAAAAGCTTCAGGGATTATTCCCGGGAATAATTTGTAGAGCTTTATTCTCAGTAAAATAATGACAGGATTGGTTAAAACGCAGTCACGTGACACAAAATGGAACATTTCATTGGTTGTAAAAAATGTCAAAAAATAATCTAATTCTAAACTATTCTCAAAACTATTAAAAATTTAGAACATCTATTTTTATGGATTCTTTTACTTTAAATAGTATTGTACATATTCCCCTTTCAGATAACGCCTAGTGTACATCCACATCATCATAATCTGCTAAAATCTACTGGTATTCGCAGATTGGCACACCCAGAAATGGGTAATACCCCTTTATAATATATTTATTTATAGTTTTAAAACACTGTGTTTAGTGCCCGACGCGGTGGTGGTGGTCGACGGGTGTTGAGGCCCCGGACGGAGCCCCGCAGCTACGCAGAGAGTCCGGACGGCGGAGCGGTGAACGGAACGGGCGGAATCGGCGGCAAGCCCCGAGCCAACGGCACCACAGGGGGGCCCAGTGATAGTGATAGTGACAGCGAAGCTGAGATGCCGCCCCTCGCGCCCATCAAGGAACTCTCCCCACAAGAGGTAACAACACATTTCAAACTTTCTTTTCATGAATAAATATCATCTTAACTCACTTGGTCTATAAATATTTATTAAAATAAAGGTTGCGTAAAGTCGTCTAGTAATCTATAATATTTAAACACCACACTATTCGTTGTGTAGGTATGGCAGCGCGAACGAGGCCTCCGAAGGCTTCGAGAAGAACTCCGCGCTGAAGAAATGAAACTGGTGCTGCTGAAGAAGCTCCGGCAGTCACAACAGCTGAAGGAGAACGTGAACGTAGCGCCCGCACTTCCCCCTGCGGGGTTACCTTCAGGGCTTAGCATAACGCCTACCACTGTGAAGGTTCCCGCCAAAACGCAGCAACCACCGCCACGTGCCACTAAATTGGCGAGTACACCACCCAATACGCACGCAAGGGTTGGTATTTCTAACTACAAGGTTTGCATAAAAATACATTTAAACTTGTTTGATATGGTCATAATTTTGTAACAAAAATGAGTCAAAAATCTTGAAATTGAACATTCTATTCGTTTTCAAATTTGATAACAAATTATGACCATGTCAAATAGACTTTAGTTTAGCGAAATGATAGAATATCCCGTTTAAAACTTAGATGTTGAAAAGTACTGGGAAATTGATGGAAATCATATCGAATTAAATAAAAGTAAACTCAACCCAAAAGCTGTATATTTTCATAGTTGATCCATTAATTTTTCGTGTGATTGTCGTACGTCAAATTTACCATTTTTTATCACCAGGCGAAATTGTATTAATTGTCGAGTCGTGACATCTGAAACCTAATAATTTTGTTTTTTTAATTTGAAACTATATGCCAATGATGAAATAAATGTCTCATTATAATCGATTACGGATACTAAATTTCTAGACGAATTTGATACTAAACGGCGATATAGGAGCAATATTTTCATCTTTGGTTAAACTGTCTGTAAACTTATTTGGCAGTTAAAACGAAAAACAGCATAAGTTCTAAAAATTGCACATGTGAGTAGTCACGTGACTCAAGCGACCTTGAAGTGCTTGAATCAACTAATTTGTGTGCGCTTGTTACTTTGACAACAATTATGTTTTGACTTACTTTAATTTTGAACTGTTAAAAAGTTATTATTTTAAATTTAATGTGTTTTACTGCTTGGAAATTTTAATACGAGGTTTTTTCAAAAAAGGTGATTTTTCAAATTTCGCGGGCTATGTATATCATATTCTCGATTTTATTTTGTTTATTACGTTGGTACACATGTTCCCAACATACAGGGTGAGTGTGGGAAGATGCCCCCCCCCCCATTAAAATAAATAAATATAAATATATCATCACGGCATATTACCCATTGATGACATATTTAAACCGTGCGGGCGTTTACCAGGCGTCACCTCACGGACGCTCATTGCTGGCGTGGAAAGTGCACCACAGGGGTCAATTTTGTGCCCCCCCCCCTTTAACTTTTTTATTATAATAGAAAAAAATGGCTCATATAAAAGTTTTATTATTTTACATATACTATTTGATGGCAGATGTAGATATTTTTTATAAAGACAGGTTTACAAGATACGACTATCAACTTTTATTTTTCAAATGGCAACCTATAATTATTTTAATAAAATTGAAACCGCCATTTTTTTCTCTTTTCAACGATGTATTATTGTCAAACTATACTAACAACAAACAGCAGCTAGTGAGATTTCTACAATTTTAGATATGGTTACCATGATGTTTTAAAAACATCGTTCCTATTGGGAAATCCTTTAGGCGATTTCGGGCGACATACCCGTTCACTTCTTTGGATTACTTACAGTTACTTACGGTATGATATGGTTAATGGTGGCGTCAAAAATCGTTGGTTCACTTGTTGACACCGTGCTTGGTGGTTATGTATATTCTGTGACATTTAAAACTGTCAAAAATAGTGTCTGACAATTAAAATGAATTAACGGAGAAAGATAGTTTTTTTCCATATTTGTCCAAAAAAGAGTCAACGAAAATAATAGGCGATTTCGGGTGAGAACCGTTCACTTGAGGCATGTTGCGTTAAGGTACGTTCACACATTCGGGCGCTAGGAACAACATACCCGGTATGCGTAGATCAGTGCTCACAGCTGAACGGGTTTGCGAGTCGGGTCAGCTCTCTGTTCACTATTTCTATCTCATTTTATCATGTCCTTTTTTGAAATGTCAAAACAGTCGGAGTCGAGGTCTTATGTCAAACAGGGTGACATTATTTTCGTTGACTCTTTTTCGGACAAATATGGAAAAAAACTATCTTACTCCGTTAATGCATTTTAATTGTCAGACACTATTTTTGGCAGTTTTAAATGTCGCAGAATATACATAACCACCAAGCACGGTGTCAACAAGTGAACCAACAATTTTTGGCGCCACCATTAACCATATCATACCGTAACTAACCGTAAGAAATCCGAAGAAGTGAACGGGTATGTCGCCCGAAATCGCCTAATGTCACCCTGTTTGACATAAGACCACGACTCCGACTGTTTTGACTTTTGACATTTCAAAGAAAGACATGATAAAAAGAGATAGAAATAGTGAACAGAGAGCTGACCCGACTAGCAAACCCGTTCAGCTGTGAGCACTGATCCAAGCAAACCGGGTATGTTGTTCCTAGCGCCCGAATGTGTGAATGTACCTGAACGCAGCATACCGCAAGTGAACGGTTGTCGCCCGAAATCGCCTTTTATTTCTACAGTTTAACTGAACGACTGTAGTGACGCTGACGTCACAACACGGCGGTCATTTTCATAAAAAATTTAATTACATTACTATCGGTATATAAATAAATACAAAATTTATAACAATTTTCATATCGTTTTTATTTATTTATATTCAAAATGTAATATCTAAAAAGCCATAAACTTGGACAGGCCCACTCATAACAAGTGAGAAGCGCACACAAATCAGCTGATTCCAAGCACTTCAAAGTCGCTCCAGTCACGTGACTACCTTAATGAGTTATTAAATATTACTGTCAAAATTTCTATTCGCATTTTTGCTAAATCGAACATATCGACCGATTGAATATTTGATTTTGTGTATTTGTGTAGGCGGTGAGTAGTAGCCGTCCCAGTTTACACGCGCCATCATTGCCACATGTGTCGATCACGTCACGGTCGGGGTCTGGATCGGGGGGCAACAGCGGTGGCAACACAACAAGCCTGTCCGTTCCGCAGCCCCCACAACGTAACTCGCTTAACCGGCCCCTTTCCGCACTCGCAAATTTCCCCGCTGCAGCCAAGGATCTATCGCCGGCTGTAACCATCACACCAGCGCCACCACAGCCCAGGGATAAGGTACGATTATATACTTTTATAGAAGATTCATACAAGGTTCTAATATCGGATGGCGCTCGAAATCCAGTAAATAGGTGATTAACATGGGAACATTTTTATTTCAAACTACCTAATTAATACCTGCGGGTTTCGTAACCGCGAGTCAGTTTATATTTTAACCTCGTATAACACGATTTTAGTGTTTATTTGAGAATATATTTCATTAGTTACGTGGCATGTTTTCCACCAATCAACATTCAGAATCTCCTAGTTACATGTCTATCACAGCGATGATAAAAAACAAAGAAATTATCACATTATTTATATTCGTTACTAGGAGATTTTTTTTTTATTTACAACATTGAAAGTTAATTTTGGATATAAAAATGTGTGGTAATCGTTTTTGATATCAACAACGATGAAAATATAATAAGAAAATTGTAAAATTAACCACGTTGTAATACAATATATGAAAAGTTAGGTTAGAAGCACACACAATATATATAAAAAAAAATCATATTCTCTCATTAAATATAAACTCCTGATATGATTATTAATATTGCTCGTGGAACCGAAGCAGCACATTTCACCCGTCCTTCGGACTCATGAAATCTACAACTCGGTTTCATTCGAGAATATCATCGACGATAATCATATCACTTGTTATATTACGTATGAAAATATTACAAACAAGTCAGGAGTTATGAGCTCCCAAAAATGTATCTTTACTTTTTTAGTCTCGGCCAAAAATGGTTTCATTCACAATTTCAATAATGCTTATTTTTGCATATACAGGTATCTCATTTTCGATCTTTTTTTAAAGTAACTTGGGTAATATTAACGATAGATCAAAACCGTTTGTACATAGCAAAGTTTAATAGACACCACAAGAATTTTCGATCTTTTTTTGTTTCTGAGATACAGGCAAAAGCTCGTATTTTGCTAATTTTAGAATAAAATGGCGTAATTAGATTTTTTAAAACTTAATAATTCTCGAGATATAACACAGGCTTTCGATTTTTTAAATGGGAATCTATGTTGAAAATAGTCTCGTCTTTTTGCTTATTCCTCGATATCTCCCTTGTCGTTCGAAATAAAGCATAAATTTATTAACAGAATTTATTCGTCTACTCAAAGAGTATAACCTAAAATTATTTTCACATATACAGGCTGTTGCACTACGGTTCGGCAAGAATTCTTTCTCTTTTTTTAAATGGAACACCTGTATAGTTTCATATATTTTGAATTGCATTTTATTCACCTATACGCACATATAATTTTTTTTAATTTTCCTCGGCGTTGTAAAGTTATTCCGTTTTTTCTCTAAAAATGACAATACACGCATTGCTTTATAAAGGCGTACTAAAGTTATTTTAATAGTAAAAATTAGGAAAAAAAATTCAGTACAACTATAACTATACTTTATGTTCTCATATAATTTTTTAAAAATATTATACAGGTTGTTCAATAAAGCCAATCAAATTTAGTGAATTTCAAATGACTATAACTCGTCATTTTCAAATGGAACACCCTATATTTTATTATTTATTTGGTTTTTTTTTATGTTATCTTTCTATGTTATTAAGGGTATATTATGCTTAAAACTAATCATTTTGGAGTTATTCACCATTTTTGTCTAAATTTATTTAAATTAAATCTAGTATACTATGGAAATTGTGTTTTTATTAAGAAACAATTGCAATAATGGGGAAGTAGTTTGCATTAGATAATAAATAAAACTGTTTATTATTAATATTTGTGTGATTAGGTATTGGTAGTTCTTCTTGCGAAAAATTCATATGAATAAATTATTATTACCTAATCGCACTAATATTAATAATAAAATAGAGGGTGTTTCAATTGAAAATGACGAGTTATAGTCATTTAAAATTGAGTAAATTTAATTCGCTTTATTGAACACCAATATAATTATATATTTTTTTAAAATATATAGGAGAACATAGAGTATAGTTATAGTTGTACAGAAAAAAAATTCTTAATTTTTACTATTAATATAACTTTAGTACGCCTTTATAAAGCAATGCGTGTATTAGGTCATTTTTAGAGAAAAAATGGAATAACTTGACAACGCCGAGGAAAATTTAAAAAATATATGCGCGTATAGATGAATAAAATACAATTCAAAATATATGAAAATTAGAGGGTGTTCCATTTAAAAATCTGATGTGGACACCACAGGACTTCCTTGTACGCAAGACCAATATGAAGTATAGACCCAATTATAAAATTGCACGTATTTGACGTAATTTGATATTAACATGTATTTTTTTGTTATTTTTTGTCGTAATCCATAGCAAGCTTCATTACAAAAACCAAAAAGTATATGTTTTAAATTTACATATCTCGCTTATACAAAGGGCTAATTTAATAATATTTGATGTGCTAGACGAAGAATTTAATTCTCTAAAACTCTTATTTGAAGCATTTATTTCTAAAATTAAAATGATACTATTTTATTCAAGAAAAACTGTTAACAACTTCAGGTAATATATCACTTCCGGTTAGCCTGTTTTAACCAAAATCTACTATGTTATTCCAATTGACATAAAAATCTTATATACCAAATTTGGAAAGTTTTGGATTATATTTTAAAATAGTTTTTCATTAAAATCTATTATAGGCTTCAAATAAAGTACCATTTCTGGAAATTATTTAATGATCAAAAAGGGAAGTGCACAACTAGATGTTATAGAAGTTCTAAATACAAAATTTCAATTTTCTACGGCTTACCGTTTTTGAGTTATGTGAGATACGCACGTACGTACAGACGTCACGACGAAATTAGTCAAAATGGATTCAGGGATGGTCAAAATGGATATTTTCGTTGAAATCTGAAAACCGAAATTTTTCTCGATTACAATACTTCCTTTACTTCGTACAAGGAAGTAAAAAGAGAAACAATTCTCGCCGAGCCATAATGCAACACCCTGTATATATGAAAATAATTTTAGGGTATATTCCTTGAGTAAACGAATAAATTCTGTTAATAAATTTATGCTGTATTTCTAACGACAAGGGAGATATCGAGGACGGTCATTTCAAAGACTCAGTCTGTATATAAGATATTTTTGTCTAAAATTAATTGTGAAGTTTTCCCATGTTAAACACCTATCACCTATGGCCCGCTTTTTAATAAACACACTGTATATTTGATTACCATTGGCACAATTTTCTGCATTCATTTGAAAATGGATACCTTTTTAGCACGAATTTGGAATAGAGTAAATGTGTGACATATATTAAGGGCATTAGAAACTCGAGCACATATATTTAAAATCTCAACTCCTGTCCTGTAGTTTTGTTTTTTGTCAAAGGAGTTTTTGTCGTATTACGCACAGAGATTAATAAGAAGAGTAATAATAATGTGAATGATGTGTTATGTCTGTTTGCTGCATGAAGGGCTCCGGTGGCGTGGACGTAAAGGGCTTGCCCCCGGCCGTGCCCTTGACGGCCACTGACCAGGTATCTCACTCACTCACTCACTCATTCGCTAAAATCAAAATAAATTATTGTGTCGTACTACTCACGAACAATGCGCTTTTTACACGAATGGATGCTAAAAAAGTGTTTGGAGGACATGATTGTTATTAATGTATGTAACAAAAGTTTTTTTTTTAAATAATAAAATCTGAGCATAATTTTTTCTCAAAACTTTTGTTACATACGTTTTTGTAGTTTCACCTAGGACTGTTAAATTATAATTTTTAACAATCGATTTTTAAAATTAATCAAATTATCGATTAATCAATTGCTCGGTTCGTAAAAATAAGAATTTATTTGTATTTCGCATTGTTATCGTGAAATCGTGTTGTGTTTGCTATGTGAGATGTAAGTATTGTACAATGGATGTTATATTACAGGAGAGGAGTAGAGATGACAACCAAACCCCAGCGCAGAGACAAGCCGCCGCTAAATTAGCGCTTCGGAAACAACTAGAAAAGACACTGCTACAGGTCAGTAATACACGATGATCACTTTTCTCTACTATGCTTCATCTCAGTTAATAATGGAAATATACAATTAGTATATTGTTGAAACCAAATTTAGCTTATATGATAATAGTTTTCAACAAATAAATTATAAAACCTACGCAAATATCTACAAATTTCTTTCGACTAGTTTCAAATATAGATTTTAAATTTATAAAAACTGATTTAATATTGGGTTGCATCGCCTTTATTAATAATACTAGTTTTAATTTTATTAAGCAATAGTCCCAAATGTCTTACTTTACGAAGTTGTTTTTCTTTGTGCCAAAAGTAAAGGGTTTCAATAAAAGCTATTCGTATTACACGCTCAATCTACCATTACGAACTCGATTCATATTGGTCCTCATTAGCTTTGCTTATCTACCGTATCTTTAGATTAGCATATAACTGTCTTCTCGGCCTTCCTTCCGTCACTTGGTTTATTTGGCCTCTAGCGTGGTTTACACGTCGGGTAACCTTGTAAACTGAGTCTCCCCCTCTTGTTGCTTAAACTCGGCCTCTAGCGTGGTTGACACGTCGGGTAACCTTGTTTAAGACTACTATCCCCCGTGCTTCTGACGATGCCCCATACGACTGCGGGCGAAATGTTGAGTTCTGACTCAAAATATGACACACTCCATTCCCGGAAAACGAATATTTCTCTTCAGAAACATATTCTGAATTTTGAATTTTTATAATCCATTGTTAATTGAAGTGAAGTATGGTATTGTGTGTGTCGTTTTAAAAATATTCCACTTGAAAATACAATAAAAATATTATTGTTGAAATTTATTCTAATTGAATAATCGTATGACATTTTTAAGATAAATTTTCCTTTTTTGCTAGCCTGCCTCATCACTACCACCTTATCTCACGGTACCTGTTCATGCAATTTATTATTAATTATATCTATTTTATATACATAATTATAAAATCATCTATTTTCATTTTTGAAATGCTTGAAATTTACTTTTCTTTAAAATAACTTTGAATCAAACATTATTATACTATCATATGGTTTTTGTCTATTTCTAATGGGCTCATAAACCATTACCAACATTTTAATATTTAAAAATTTACCGCCCGAGTCACAAAAAGATTAAGCTAATCTTTATTTTTGAGGCCCCATGGGGTCTCGTAGACGCGTGCCTGAGTGTCAGGTCGCGAATCTGGGGAACTGAGTTCAATCCCGACCAACGCCAAATATTTCCAATGTTAAATGGTACAAAATTGACCCCTGTGGTGCACTCTCCACGCCATCAATGAGTGCCTGTGAGGTGACGCCTGGTAAGCGTCCACACGGTGCAAATATTTCACCATTACCAATATCTGTGTATAAAGCAGATTGGCACACCCAGCAAGGGGTAATAAGCCGTGATGATATATTTATTTATTTTTGGATTAGCGAATTTTACTCTAACTTTGGCAGTTTATTTCTTAAAATATAGTCTAATCTAATCTAAGTAACTACATTTTTGATAATAAAATGAAGATTAAATTTAAAATATCTGGATAAAATAAAATTCACTAATCCAAAAATGAGAATTAGCTTAAACTTTTTTTACCTTCCGTCACCTTTAGGTAAGGAAGGTATTGTCTTTGGTCAAAAAATTCGATGATGAGTTTTTACTCAATAAGCACGTTTTAGGGTCCCTAGAATACGAATTTACTATTTTTACGATGTCTGTATGTGTGTGTGTGTGTGTGGATGTGTGTGTGTGTGTGTGTGTGTGTGGATGTGTGTGTGTGTGTGGATGTGTGTGTGTGTGGATGTGTGTGTGTGTGTGTAACAAAATTTTCGTCTGCGATAACTCTAATACTAGTTACAAAAATTATAATTTTTTCGTATACTTCTTCGTTACATCCATATGAAGAGCTGATTAGATTTTAGTTACAATTGGTCAACCGGAAGTACCATCATTTGAAGATTTTAACAGTTTTTCTTGAAAAAACTATGTTAAATATAATTTTTTCACATTTGATGTTATTATAAATATTAAAGAATATTTTATTCTCTATACGATTTGACTGCATTTTATACTTAATATTAAATGGATATAGAGTTAAAAAATTATAAAGAAATTAAATTTCATAAAGTAGCCATAGCTGTGGAAACAGCTACTATATTAACAAAATTCTGATTGAAAGATGTCAGTGTCAAGTGAAATTGACATAGTGTGTCTGTCTTATAATTTTACTGGAAATATAGGATCTTTTGTTTTCTGTATGGAATTTGTATAAAATACATACAACTGCTTTAAGGTAATGTACAAGAAATAATAATAATAAATCTTTTATTTCTGCAGATACATTACACTGTATATAGAAAACGTCACAAAATAATAATTTTCTGTATGAAATTTGCATAAAATACATGCAACTGCCCGAAGTTAATGTACAAGAAATAGAATATGTATTTAATTTAACAAGGAACTTTTCGTATGAAATTTGTAGAAAATACATAGAACTGACGGAAGGTAATGTGCTGGCCACATCAGATTTTTTTCCTATTCTATTTACATTTTTCTTTTTAAAACGTTACTATAATTAATTTGAAATAATTAGTTCTTTGACAGTGACATTTATCTGTCAGTTACATACATTTAAATAACTGCCAAGGAGTATTGTTTGTTTAAAGTGTAGACTCCGGGATTTAAATTATATACAATTTTATAAATTTATCCATATAATATGTAGAAAAAGTATTAATGCAAATCTGTAGAAAATTTAATAATCTTTAATTTTTATAGTAACATTAAAGGCAATGCAAAAAATAACGTTTAAAGGTATTTTCCATTACAGAAAAAGTTCGTAATACAAGGTTTCAAAATTTTCTGAATGATAGTATTTGAGTTGGAATGGAGGACCCACACATACACACAGACATCATCGTAAAAATGTTAAAATTGGATTGTAAAGACCTTAGAACGTGGTCATTTAGCAAAATCTCGATATGCGATTTTTAGCACGATCCCTATATCTCCCTTACCAAGGGTAGTGGGAGATAAAAACTGTGTCGCATTGAAGATAATGATCCCCTATTTGTGTTTTAAAACTAGATTTCTTATCTCCTTAGTTTTTAGAAACAACCCCCTATGTCAATTTTTCAATTTAAAAAAAATACTTAAAACGTAAGAAAATAATTGGTTTATGAGCTCATAAGATGAGGTTAGGGTTAATGGTTGAGTGGAAGAACATATTGTTAAATATGTTTATAGATTCCTCCGCCGAAACCACCGCCACCAGAGATGCACTTCATCCCCAATCCGAGCAACACGGAGTTCATCTACCTGGTGGGGTTAGAGCACGTGGTGGATTTCCTGACAAAGGAACCGAAGGTGGCGTCGGTGAGCACGCCGCACGCCTGCCAACAGTGCAAGGCCGACTTCACGCCCGTCTGGAAATGGGAGAAGCAGGGGAAGAATAGACAGAACGCTACCTTCCCCGTACATACGGCTAACGGTGAGCATGTAACGTCAATCTATTCTATCAATTATACATATACCGTGTGTCTATTTCAAAAGTGTACATAGGAGATTAACATGGGAAATCAGTTTTTTGCAATTTCCTGCTTGCCTAATTATTTTAAGCAAAAATGCGTCAAATACAAGTTTTAGGGTATAAAATTCTACATCTAAGACAATAAACAGAATTACCTCTACATGCTTAATAACGATAGAAATTAAATATGAAAATGTTGAAAATTACGTTAAAAATATCGACAGCCATGGAATTGAACAAAAAATAAATAAATCACAGACCATATACACTATTTTAGATAAGAAACGTACGTGTTAAGCATCGGAACCACATCAGTGGCGCCGTCGGTGTATGGAAGCAATAATTAAATGTAAAACTCGGTCGGTATAATCATTATCTACAATTAATATTGGTATTTTCGGTTTATTAATTACTTCTAGTTTGTACGATGTGCAGTTAAAGCATTTTTTTCACAAAATACTGTATCATTGCTTAGTATTTTATGAAAAATATACTTCAACTACAAATCAATCTTACAAAGATTACATCAAATGAATAAAAAATATTACATTTTTAAATTATAAAAAGTATAATTTCATTTAAAAAGGATACAATACTAATAGTTATTTTTTTACGAGATAATACAATTTTATTTGATCGACGAGCAGAATTATTATTCGCAACTCAGTTATCGAATTTTATCGTCGTGTATCATATTTTATCTTCATCAGATTTATAGAAAAAGTTAAGAAAATGAAATTAAATTATTATTTGAGCACAATTTGTGGTTCTTCTATTACATTAATACAATACAAACCACCAAAGTTTATAATGTATTTAATTTAATTTAAATAATAATAAATATGGGATCGCGTGTCTATATGCATTAGGTGACCGGTTGTGTTTCGGATTTATTTCAAATTTTCGAATAGTACAAAAGCGACCACTGTGGTGCTCTCTCCACGGTAGCATTGAGAGTCCGTGAGCGTACCGTGACGCTGCTTCCAAACGTTGTTTAAATGAGTTGTTTTTCTTTTTTGATCAGACTGCCTGTTCCAATACTTAGCGCTAGAATAGAGCTTCCTTCCTTTTCGGGTCCTTTTAACTGCCACTGACCGAAGTAGGGATTGCGTCAAATTGTCTGAAAATAAATATTTTGCTCAATTTAAAAGATCCGCATCTTTTTATTTAAAACAATAGCTAAATACGTAAATAATTACCTGCCTGCATTTCAGGAGTAACCTCTTGTACATTTGTATTAGATATGTTTCCAACAAATGCGGTAATTGATGTAGAAGAAATTGGATCTTCTATGTTTGCCGGAAAAGCTTATTCGGTATTAGGTTCATTTGCGTCAGGTGCGGTATTTGAATTTAAAGAGTGAACTATACCTGTAAAAATTAAAATAATGAAAATTGGAAGATAAGTATAGTAACATATAAACGCATTCTTCGTATTATTATACTTTATGAAAACTAGAATATCTACTCTAATAACTTAAAAACCTCAGAGATACACAAATTAAATAAAGAAATGTAAATCGTAAATCAATTACACTCACCAGGTTAATTCAGCGATGGAACAACAAGTACGTGGAGACGTCGATTGTGTGGGCTTTTATGCTTTGCCTCAAAATGGGCAAAGCAAAGACGGTTATTATTGTATACGACCTGCGAATCTAAAATTCGAAGTTCTTTCACGTTTAATACTTCCAACTAGAGGTGGGCGCGGGCCGTGATTATGTCGGGTCACGATGGGTCACGACGTGACCCGCGTGATCGTGACTATAATTTAAATTTTGCGTCGTGATCGGACGTGAGCGTGAGGCACTAAAAATTATCGTGCGTGATCAGGCGTGATTGAAATTTAATCGGGCGTGAGCACAAGTTTTCTTCTATTTTTTATTTAAAAAATTGACAATTTCCATCTTTTACTTTACATTCTTTTTATCATTATTATGTCCAAATATGTCATCAACAGTATTTTTTTGCATAAAAATAGTCTTACTGTTGTACTCAAAATTGTATACACAGTTGCTCCGATTTCACTTAAGATATACAAATCTTTAAGCCCGTTTGACACGATCATAATTTTGTTAACAAATTTGTTACCAAATTTATAATGATATTTGTGAAAACAACCTATTTGTACATAAACATTCGTTTCCAATGAAACCAATCTGTTACCTAACTTATTACCAATTTGTTAACAAATTTGATAACAACTTATGACTGTGTTAAGCAGGCTTAAATGTACATAGAACAATTACGTGACACGAACGTGACCCGCCGGGCGTGAGTGCCAAAATAAAATCGTGAGCGTGAGTGATCGTGAATCAAACATAAAAAGTCGTGCGTGATTGGTCGTGATTACATTTTTAGTTCCGTGAGCGTGCGTGATCGTGAACAAAAAGTTACTCACGCGCCCACCTCTACTTCCAACCGCTTGACAAATAAGTCTCGATGTGTTCTAGGATTGCGAAATCTATGCTGTGTCATTCCTAGAATATGATTTTGTAATACATTTTACTAGCATAAAAACACACAATTACTTATATAAGAATATATTTTCACTTACCGGTAGCAGTACAATTCAGTACACAACACCTTCATTTTTCATACAGAATAACTCGCACAAGACGATAAAGACAATACTGTTTGAATCGGATCGTTTCAATAATTCAAAATGACAAATCACAAAATTCGTGTCAAGCGTCAAGTGAAAAAAATTGACATACTAATGATACTGGTGTCGCCATCTCTTGTACGGAAGCAAAACTAAAATTGCTATCCCGGTACCCGCCATTTGCGTTTCCCGGGATGCTTGACGTTTTATCTGTCACAACGTATTTGACATTTCTGACAATTTGATTTGAACAAATATCGTTAATTATGGCAATAATAGAAATATAAAATTAATAAATAAAATTAAGAAAATACAGTTTTGTTTAAATAATATGAATATATCAAAAATTCAACATTGCGTGACAAATTTATGTATGATGCTGTTATGTGCGCTCAACTCATTTCCAATACATCTACCTTAGTACTACAGAAGCGGTCTACACTTATCATTCCTAACACTTTTTCTTAGAGTAACGCATATTCTGCTCGTCCTATATTCTTTTTACGCGGCTCAAGTGTATTTCTTGAAGACACATTAACAGTCTTTTCAAATTTTGTCAGAAATTAGCTCTTCAGTCGTATAAATATTCATTTTTTAATCATTTCAGACAATAAAACTAGAGACAAAATCAAATTGTCAGAAACGTCAAATAAGTTAACTTACGTTGTGATAGATAAAACGTCAAGCATTTATTTATTTTTTGTTCAATTCCATGGCTGTTGATATTTTCAACGTAATTTTCGATATTTTCATATTTAATTTATGTCGTTACAATGCGTGGAAAGGTAATTCTCTTTATTGATTTAGATGCAGAATTTTATGCTCTAAAACTTTTATTTGAAGTATTTTTGCTTAAAATAATTAGGCGAGCAGGAAATTGCAAAATTATGAAATTAATCCCATCATAACTTCATTTTACTTTTAAATGTGATGGCACAATTGATGCATAGTTGGCCAAGTAAAATTGTTTATTAAAATAAAAACTGAAATTTTATCATTTCATTGTGACAGTTTTATAAAAACAATCATGATTAGTGAAGATTTAAGTTGTACACCCCCCGAATTACGGGAGATTGCAGAAAATTTAAATGAAAAACTATTGCCAGAAAAATCGAAACATCTATATTTTAAAGCTTACACATATGCTCATTGACAGATTGTATCATCTGATTGTGATTGCACAGTTTTTGGTTGCACGGTTCAAGCATTTGTATTATTTATTGTTAAATCACAAATATTATTTAAAAGTATTTTTAAATAGTTTTTTTTTACATTGAATAAGCGAAATTGACATGAAAGAAATGTCAAGTATTTAATATGTTCTCGGCGCGAAAAACAAATATTCAAATTAATCCGAATTTTTAATATTGAATTACGCTGTTTAAACAACCATTTAAATGCATAAAATAATAAATAAAGTCTCTTGGTTATACAGTGTGTTCAAAAAAATTCCTAACTCGGAGTAGGCTATGAACAGAAAAACGTGTGTCTGATCATTATTCATTTCAAAAGTCAAGTTGTCAAAATTGATCTTGAAATGTAATTTTAAAGAGAAAAGACAATAAAGAAGGATACAGTATATTGACATTCGTCGTTTTTTTAATTTGTTTCCATTTCTAAAATAAGATACAGGATTTGGTTTCTTTACAAAACATTTTTGACAATATTTTATGTCAAAATGACATTTAATTAATTGACATACGTTTCTTTGTACATAGCCTACTCCGAGTTAGGATTTTTTTTGAACACACTGTACTTAAACTTGCTATAAACATTTCCGATTTAAAACTGTCACAGAATTATTTCACGGCACTCTATTCGGTCAATAAAGTACCTTTGTGTAGCTAGTAGTGAAAAAAATTTCTTATTTATATTGTTGTAATATTTGTATTTGTGTATTTTAGGCAAGGAGGTGCGCGTGATTTGCGAGCAGTGCGTGACGAGCAACGTGAAGAAAGCGCTGAAGGCAGAGCACACCAACCGACTGAAAACGGCCTTCGTCAAGGCCCTTCAGCAGGAGCAGGAGATAGAGCAACGACTAGCACAGGTACCATTTGCACTGTTATTAAACCTCACCACTAATCCCAGTCCTTATCCCTGTTTAGAGTATGGAATGTCCTATCCTCTACTAAAAACCAAATGGAATGCTATATATCAATACATCCTAATATTTATTTTTATTTTAAGTATAATAAATAAAACTATTCAAATAAATTGTATTTTTATTTTTTGTTAAAAGAATTATTTTTAAGCCTACTTACGATATCGGAAGTGGAAAATAGTTATTAATGCTACAAGAGATACTCAAATTATGTTTGTGGACAATACGATTTTTGGAATAAACCTCGTCAATTATTGTCCAATGCATTGTGCGCAGTATTGACCCTCTTTTTGTGTGTCAGAACGGCGTATTCCAGGTGACGTGCACCTCCCTCTCGCCAGAGGCCCCCAAGTCGGGTACGCCGACGCCGGCACCACCAGCCCCAAAGCACGCGGCCACGCCCCCTGCCCCGCCACCAGCGCAACCGACGCCGCCCCCTAGAGCCTCCCAGGATAAGTACAGCGCCGCAGCAGCCGCGCAAGACAGAGCTGACCGAGCTGCTTCCAGTGTACCGGGGGCCTCTGCCTCGGCGGTGGCTTCCGCGGCTGCTATGCAGGCGCTCCATCAGCAACTCCTAAGAGGTAAGCACTATCTTCAAGATAAAATCTGATGTGGCCAGCACATCACCTCCCGTTAATTCCATGTTTAAAATAGCAATGAGCTTTAAGTAAAGTATCACTTCCGATTGATCGTTTGTAAACAAAATCTAATTTCTCATTCCAATAAATAGAAAAGTCTGTAATACCAAATTTTGGGTTATATTTTATTATGTTTTTCCTAGAAAATCTGTTAAGAGCTCCAAATTAAGTATCACTTCCGGTTTATCATATAAGTATACGCAAGCAACACAACATCGACGTGTCGATGGATGACGTTTAGGCGACGTGTTTTTAACGTAAAATTTTCGACGTTTCTGGTCAATGCGACGTCGTTGCTTGACGTCATTATTTTGACGTTGAAGAAACGTTCGATACACGTTTAATATTGACTTGTCAATGTTCACGTTATAGAAACGTTCAGCGACTATCTCAGTCATTTGTAAAATATAGGTATAGCTGTTTAAAAAAAAATATATAAATAAAATAAATAAATATATCATCACGACATATTACCCATTGATGGGTGTGCCAAAAAAAAATTATTAGTATATTTGCGTGCCGAGTGTCTAGTCGCGAATCTGGGGAACCGGGTTCGATCCCGCCAAATATTTCGAATTTTAAATGGCACAAAATTGACCCCTGTGGTGCACTCTCCACGCCAGCAATGAGTGCCCGTGAGGTGACGCCTGGTAAACGCCCGCACGGTACAAATATGTCATCATCATTACCGATATCTGCGTACAAAGCAGATTGGCACACCCAGCAATGGATAATATGCCGTGATGATATATTTATTTATTTTATTTATTACCTTTATGTTTCTTGAACCTGAAAGCAATGATAAAAGTTAAAAAAAAAAATTGTAAAATGTACTAAATCTTCCTTGAATATTGTGTCACATATATAATCTTCGTCTATGTAACGTCTATAAACGACGTCAAATTTTCGTTGTTAAACCACGTCGATTCGATCCACGCATAATCGTTTTTGTGACGTCAACAAATTACGTCTTACATCCGTCGATATCGCGTCATTTGGTTGCTTGGATAGCCAAAATTTAATATGTTGTTTCAAATTATTCACGAGTTTTAAATACCAAATTTGATAAGTTTTTGATCGTTTTTTAATATATTTTTTCAAGAAAATCTGTTTACAGCATTCTGTAAAGTACTACTTCCGGTTTATCAATCTTAGAAAAAAATCTAATATGTCGTTCTCATTAATATAAAGGTCTTAAAAACAAAATTTGAAAAGTTCTGGATTGTATCAATATATTTTTCACGAAAATATGTTCGGAGCTTCAAATAAAGTATCACTTCCAGTTTCTCAATTTTAGCCAAAATCTAAAGCCGGTATCCCACTGTAAAAATTTTATAAAAATTTTACGCTTTTTTATGGAGTGTTGCATAACTCATGAAAGAGAATTGGCGCCAAAGATACTACTATACTTCATTTTGTGGACGTTGTTTTGCAGAGGTAGTTGCGTTTTATAATTTCATTATGAATAACGTCAATTCAAATAAAAAATTGTTAGCTGCAATAATTGTTGGAGTAATGGGTTATACAAAAAATAAAATCAGAACATCGCTGGTGGACTAGTCTATGGCTGAAGAAAAGAAATAAAAATCGCAGTGTTTTAGTTATCGCACACAACTAATTACGAATAGAAGATGAAATAAATTACAGAAACTTTCATTGAATGAAAGACCATTTCTAAAAAATCATGGACATAGTTCGAAATTAAAGTGAGAAACGTGACACTCATCTAAGGCAGTGTATTTCGGCACATGAAAGATGACATACATTGTCGGTCCCCCCTGCACCCCGCTTACCACATATGTCCGGGGACTTTTAGTATGTTTTCCTCCTAACGACTCCTAACAAGGTCACTCAGAATGGACCTTTTCAATTTAACGGCTATCTCTTTTTATCGCTGCAAATAGTAAAAAAAAATGGCGCGAACAACTGCCAGTCGGGCTGTCAAACGAAACGCCAAAATTATTGCAATCATTAAAATACCTGAGGCGATTTCGGGCGACATACCCGTTCACTTCTTAGGATCAGTAACGGTATGACATGGTCAATGGTGGCGCCAAAAATCGTTGTTTCACTTGTTGACACCGTGCTTAGTGGTTATGTATATTCTGCGACATTTAAAACTATCAAAATTAGTGTCTGACAATTAAAATGCATTAACAAAGAATGATAGTTTATTCATATTTGTCCAAAAAAGAGTCAACGAAAATAATGTCACCCTGTTTGACATAAAGACCAAGTCACAGATTGTTTTGACTTTTGACATTTGAAAAAAAGACATGATAAAAAGAGATAGAAATAGTGAACAGAGAGCTGACCCGACTCGCAAACCCGTTCAGCTGTGATCACTGATCCAAGCATACCGGGTAAGTTGTTTCTAGCGCCCGAATGTGTGAACCTACCTGAACGCAACATACCGCAAGTGAACGGTTGTCGCCCGAAATCGCCTCTGTATTCTCGGTGAAAATTTACATCGCTAGACATTTTAACTTCAATAAAAGCTTTTGTAACATTTCGATAAGATTTTTTAAAGTAACCTGAGATATTTCTCACATTTTACGTCTAATTTTTTTTAAGCAAATGCCATGGAGATCAGTTGTTCTTACTATGCGCAGATTTCCATCTTCTATCTCTTTAAATTGAAAAGGTCCATTATCTGTGTGTGTCGGTTTTTATTAAAAACTGACTCGTGTGGGATTCGATCGCTATCCCACACAAGCAACCTTGTAATGCCAGGCGAGCACTCTGACCGCACGAAATACAAATTAAATGATATTATTCCATAGGTCTATCAGCAGGCACCCCACCGCACATGCTTCCATTCTCGCCTCTCTTCTACCCCTACCAGATGGCGTTGGCGCAAGCGCAGGCGCAGGCCGCGGGTGGTAAAGGCGGGGGCCCCAGTCTGGCGGAGCTGCAACGCGCCGCTGAATTGCAGCGCCAGTACCTGCTCGACATGATACCGCCTCAGCAGCCACCGCCCCAGCCGCCGCCCACGCAGCCATCCAGGCACAACTGGAAGACGTGATCTTAAGACTATTAACACACATATACATTACGCTCACTTTATACTGCATATACAGACATCGTAATTTTCTACACGCGACCGCCACTGGAATTAATTTATTTGGAGACTTGACGGTCACATTTTAGGGGTTTTTTGTGTTTATATATTTTATGTCGGTCGTGCTTTTCTTGCATTTTGACAAGAGGTTTGTTCGTTCCGCTATGCTGCGTTTTACCGCAAAACGCGGCGGAAATTGTCGATGCGCTTTGCGATTCACTGCCAATCGCCGCGTTAATAATTTAAGTTACTAAAAATTATTTTTCTATTCGATCCGTTTGCGTTAAATTATTTTCGAAGATACTTCGGACTATTATAATTAAAAAGGATATTCAGTAAAAATATATTATTCCATTTTCCACTATTTTAATTGTTTACTATTGTTATCATTTAAATTTACCTTGTTACAATTCATATGACATTGACATTTATATATTTTACAAATGTATTTCAATTTCTATACTCTATCCGTTTTAACTATAGACTAGATGGCGTTTCGAGCGCGGCCGTTTTTACATGTATTAAATAAAAAATACAAATTTTGGCGCCATTCCTAGATTTAAAAAAATTCTTTCTAATTGACATTTTTTCAGTAATTTTGTCATGTACGTACATGTGTATTCATATACTTACTTATAATCTCCGTACCTTTCTCTACATTTCAACGAAACGGCATGCATAAATGAAAACCACATTATTCAAATATATTTTAAAGAAAACAACGTAAAATAAAAATATAATTCACCTTTGAAATATAAACTATATACACCGTTAATTATGAACAAAATAATATTTTAAACTAATTTCCTTATTCCTGGGGTGATCCGAATGACCCTTTTTCCTCATGTTCTTTTATAGCTTTCCAAATATTACATCGTCCTATGCCCAGTTCTGATGCCAATTTGGACACTTTTTACTTTGGAACATGCATTCGTGGCACGATATGTGCAGTGTAAATTATACGCCACTTTTTTTGCCCGCTTCGGAGGGCCTTTCCTTTTGGATATTTTAAAACATTGGCAGAGCCAGGTTCAGAATTTTTATCCATAATATTAACGAAGAGAACAACAACAAAACTAACGAACTACTAACTAAAAACTAAGAACACGCGCACAATGAAAACTATGTCATATGAAATATAACTACAAAACACTATGAAAATTATATAAACGAAAAAAACAAACAAACAGAACTAAACAGAAATTGATAATATATAATAAATCGTGTATTATTAACTTTGTTGACATTTATATATTTTATGTCAGACGGCAAAATAATTGATATAGTTGTCAAGCAAATTTAAATTTCGCGTCAATTATTTTATTGTGTAAACTCGGTTCACGTTTGAACCAATCAGAGAGCTAGAATCTTAAGCCCTATCTCACCCAACGCTCTATAGTTAAAACGGATAGAGTATAAAACTGAAACATTACATAGCATACTTATTGAAAAATCACAATTTTTTCCTAATATTTATTTGTCAAACACTGTCATACTGGCACTTCATATGTAGACGCGAACATTACCGCCAATTATTTTTTTACCACCGAGTCATGAGACACTGTAAAAATTATAACCGCCAGCTGCCGCGGCGTTTTACAGCAAGTTACTAGAATAACGGAATGAACAGAATCTAGTGACTTTACAGTGAACCGCGAATCGAAAATAACAGCAAATTTCACCGCCGCGATTTGCGATAGACGCAGGGTGGCGGAACGAACAAACCTAAGGTGTGGCAGAGCAACCTCTCTAGTTTTAAAAATGAATTAAATTCGAGTTAAGAAAATCACATCCCGAACTTATGGGAAAATATTGGCCAAGTGGTGTCCAAACACTGTTGCAAGCAACTTATGAAGTTTCGCATAATTCTTTCGAACATTTCTTGAGGTATACGGCGAATTTCCATGCGGATTGCCTGCTTTAGGGTTTGCAGGTTTCTCGGCTGTGTTAAATCTAACAAGCGCGCAGTGAGCCAAGGAATATCGTCTCAGGGAAAAAAAGCACCCGGAGAAATCTCTAAACCTTCATTAATGCTCGCGCTGTATGGGCCGTAGCTTCAACCTTCTGAAACCAGACATTCTCCGGGTCAAGTTCTTCAAGAACTGAGGCAAAAAATTCTAGAGCAGGCTCACACACCATCAGAATTGATGGTAACTGCCCGATTTCCCTGAGTTGATGTTTTCGATCGTTTTTGACCAACAACGTAAAGGATTTGCGGATCAGAATTGTTTGGCGAGGGGGTATTTGGAACCGAGTATTAAACGCGCGCTGGACGGCGGCTACAGACCTGTTTTCGCGGATGTAGGCTTCCACGGCAAAAGCACCTTATAGCTCGTACCACGCGCACGGTTTTAATTAAAACGCTGTTTTAAGAAATGTCAAATTCAAATTTCAATATTTAATTTTGCCCTTGTTTAAAGAACGATTTTTTAAAAAATATTTGCTTTAAAATCATATTTTCATAAATTTGATTTTTTTTATTAATATTAAATAATGAAATTTGACGTTTCTTAAAACAAATTTATGAAAAGATTTTAAACCAGAAAATGGTTTGTATTCAAACAAATATTTTTTAAAAAATTGTTCTTTAAACATAAGGGAGAAATTAAATATTGAAATTTGAATTTGACATTTCTTAAAACAATGTTTTAGTTAAAACCGTACTCGTAGTACGAGCTATATTATGTTTACGATTGAATTTTTTTGTAACACTTGTCCATAGACACCCCCGTACTCTTTTAAGACCTTTACTCGTTTACGATGCCATAATAAAACCAGGGAGGTTACTCTGTTATCTGGGCGCGACCGCTACTGAAATTTATTTAAGGGGATTTAATTTTTTGTATTTATAGGTTTTATGTTGGTCGTACTTTTCTTACTTACATCGTTTTTCAGTTTTAAACAAAGTATAGGTGTCTCATTTTCGAAATGTTATAAGACATTAAATTATTTAAATATACGGAGTGTCCAGATTTCGAAGGCCACCACTGAAATCTCGGAAACTATAAGAGATACGACTTTGGTTAAATAGGATATGTGGTGCGCCTTTGCGGGGCCATTTTAGTTGTGCTTTTGTTTTGCCAAAAAATTCTCATTTTTTCGTAAGAATTTGGTCGATTTTATCATTTTGAAATTACTTCTGAACTATGAATAATAGCAAAAATGTTTCAAATAATTTTATTTTTTATTTTTCATACAATGGCGTATGAATAGTATATTACTAACCGAGGTGGAAAGTGTTTCATTGTCGAGGGCGAGGGCTTCGCTCCTTGGTTAACTATAGCCCGAGACAATGAAACTTTTCACCGAGGTTTGTATACTATTTTATTTACAATCTGAAATAAAAAATTAATATTTGATATTTAAATAATAATAATAACCTAACATAAATAAACGAATGGTCTGAGATTGTTCATTTGTCACATGAACTGCATGAACTGTCACTTTGATTTCTAACCTTAAATACTGATTTCATTCATTACTTATATTATTTACAAGTTTATTCCATATTTTTACCATATAAATTGTAAAGATGCTTTGTTTATATGTAAATACCCATCATTAATACGCATTGATCTCTCAAAGCGGGGGGGCAGCTATTTCCCGCCTCGAGGTTAAAAAGTATAGCGTGAGTATAGCTGAGGTTGGAAAGTGTCAACTTTCCAACCCCAGCTATCTTCACGTTATATTTTCCAACCTCTTGGAATATGAGGTTAACAATAACTAACTTCCCAACTTTTTAAAAATTCGATATATAACCGGAACTTATATTTTTTTAAAATGAAACCAATATTTGATTTTTGCTTAAAAAAATAATTATTTCCCCTTTCGATTTTCCAATTTAATTTTAACTATATTTTTTAATTTACGCAAGTAGATATACCAGGTATGATCTAAAAAAAAATTAAAACGTAACCTTTAAATCAATCGAAAGAGATAAAAAAATATTTTCTTGGAGCAAAAATAAAATTTCAAATCAATTTAAAAAATACAAGTTTGTGTTCTATCTCGAAAATTTACCTATAGAAAATTATTTTCGCCACTGGATTGACAATAAAAATATCTATATTTTTTATTTGAAACATTTTCGCAATTACTGATAGTTTAGAAAAAATCGACCAAATTCAGTTTTCCGCTATATCTAGTAACAAAAGTACATCTAAGATGGCCCCTTAATGGCGCATCACACATCCCATACCAAAATCGTATCTCTTAAGTTTTCGAGATTCGAATGGTGGCCTTCGAAATCAGAACATTTTGTATAACAATACTAGTGATTGCCGCCATGTTGATAATGTTTGAAGCGCCGCCATGTTTAATTCGTTCGTAAAGACTGCCAAAAAGGAATATAGGCTAATTTAAATTTGAAAAAATTAATATATACTTTTATTACTTTTCCAAAAATATCAACTTATTTTTTTTCATTGTATCAGTTTTAAAACCAAAATCAATGAATTATTAAAAATAACAATTTTTGAGTATTTATTATATTATTATTTTTCTCATCAATAACAAATATTATTTTAGTTTAAAAAACAAATCTAAGTCGTATATGCAGTAGAAAACCAGAGTATCTCAATATGTAAATAAATTTACATTTTTATATGACGGTACAATATTTAGAAGCATTTAAAACTCCAAATTTAGTACTCGTTGTAACATTTTTCATTTGATTCTAAGAATTTTGAAATAAATTTGTGAAACAACAATAACTTGTAACAAAATTTTCGATATGTTACATTTATGTTAATTTCAAAAAAGGGAATATTTTGAATTCTTACAATGAAAATTGTTGTTTCTCAAAAGTTTCGATGTAAATACGATTGTTTAGAAGCAGCTCAAAATGTAGCTGAAGACATAAAACAATATGTCAGCCCCTGAATTTAGTTACATTGTATAATAAATAAGAAGTTATTTAAGTTTAGTAAAAACCAATTTTGTAACATGGTTTTTACACAAATTAGAGAAATTTTTGATATTTGGCCTAATAAAGAGAAATTGTTTAGGGTTATTTGTGTAGTAACCATGGTAACTATAAACAAATAATACTTTCTATGGTTACTAGATTACTTGCTGTTGTTTCTACCAAATACCAAAAAACAGACTCATCCATAAAAAAATACTGTACTTTTTCTACGATCGGTTCAACAAAAATATTCTAACAACTATTAAAGTCAAATGTCTAAAAAATCAATTAAAATTTTTAATCGTGCCAAAAAGTATTTTACGCATACTATTAAAAGTCAAAATTTACTTACTGCGATCAATCATAACTTTTGAAATACTATTTTTTTCTAAATTGCATTTAATAAAACAAACCACGCCATTTTTAAAGTTCTATCTTCTGTCACTTGTGTTTTGACATTTGAGTTTTACGTGTGATTAAATGTCTTCGGAAGGCTGTGGAAACTTAAAGAATTTCACATTTGTCATGTATTCTTTATAATTATAGCGGGAGTCACTGTTGCAAAGACCATACTCTCGCTTGATACTTGGCACCATCTTGCAACTGTCACCATGACAGCAATTTGTTTGTAATCTAGCAACGAAGTGAAATGAGTCACAAGTGTAGTACAAGGAAAATACCAATAGATGGCAGCCCGAAAATACACTTCTGTATAACACTATTGGGATTTTCAAATTAGAAAACGCTAACTAACGGCGACTATTAGAACTACAAACAGTGGTACACATTTGACATTTACATGCAACTACAACTGTAAGACTACAAAAACTCTATTATACATACTTGAATTATAAATAAAAAAATACTAATAACTGAGAAAATAATACGAAAACTAAAGAAATACAATTGACAGAAATGCTACGCTGACACATGTCAACAAAAAATGTAGCAGTGTTTAATGCGATCAGCGCCATCTCTTGATACTTGAAAATCCCAATAGGGCGCGTGACACGTGACTCACGCGTCCTTGACGTGCTAGGAATCAGCTGATTTGTGTGCGCTTGTTATTTTGACAAGAACAATGTCACTTTGACAAGACCAATGTTTTGACTTATTTTAATTTTGAACTGTTGAGAGGTTATAATTTTTAATTTCAGGCGTTTTACTGCCTGAAAATTGTACATTTATAACAATTTAGCAGTTCAAAATCAAAATAAGTCAAAACATTGGTCTTGTCAAAGTGACACTGTTCTTGTCAAAACGACATGCGCACACAAATCAGCTGATTCCAAGTACGTCAAGGACGCCCGAGTCACGTGTCTGCTCGCGCCCTATTGCTTATTTTATATAGAAATTGGCATTTTTTGAAATACATTTGAAAAATATACATGTGACCCAAAAGTTTTTTTTTTTTAATTTATTGAATATTGATAAAATTTGAGAATAACGGCAGTACAACAAGACGATCAAATAAAATTTGAAGAGCATAAAATTCTACATCTGAATCTGTTTTGTAACGGCCGAAATTACAAGTCTAGTCATATTATGAAACCTAAACAAATAGTTAGAAATTTCTACAAAATTATTTCGATTATTTTAAATATTAATCTGCCTCGTATTTCAATATGCCTCCTCGTCAGTAATGTACCATTTTCATGACTTATATTAAATAATAATTTTCAATGTGATTGCAAAATATTTGGATGAGTCTATTCTTCGGCTATTAGTTATCTAGTAACCTATGGAAAAACAAAGGAACGTTCTTATTGAATGTAGGTGAAATGAAGATCGCGGTGTTGACAAATGCATAAACAATAATTGAATAAGTGAAGTGAAAGTGAATACCTATTGTTTTGTTGAGTGACATGAATTGAACGGAATAGTAGATTAGAGTCTGTAGTTAGTGCTTTTCCATTTTACCGTAAAATGTATCAAGTGTTTTTTATCGATCGATACTTATCTCAATCTCAACGTTACTTGTGTTGATTTCATTGATTGATTGAACTCTATGGTCTGTTGTAAAGGCCGATCCGTCAGTGTAAACAGTGCTCAATATTTCCGGTTTTTCAGTCACTACTTAACAAACTCTGTACATTTTATTTTATAATTTACTTAATGCACAAATATACATGTAAAAGTAAAACAATGTCTTTCATTACCAAATGCAAAAGTTGTCCCCTTAATTGGGCCCTATGACATTTTTTTAATCGCAAACGCGACTATCAGTAATAGACCTTTTCAATTTAACGGCTATCTTTTTCTGTCACTGCAAATAGTAAGAAAATGGCGCGAACAACTGCCAGTTGGGCTGTCAAACGAAACGTCAAAAATATTGCAGTCATTCAAATACCTGTATTCTCAGTGAAAAATTGCATCGTTAAACATTTTAACTTCAATAAAAGCTTTTGTAACTTATTTCGATAAGACATTTTAGAGTTATCTGACATATTTCTCACATTTTACGCCTAATTTTTTGAGAAACAAACACCATGGATTTCAGTTGTTCTTACTATGCGTAGATCTCCATTGCGCATATCTTCTATTTCTTTAAATTGAAAAAATATATTGAGAAAAATGGAATTCATATTTGACTTTTACTCTAAAAAAAAATACTTATTTTTTTTCTGTTTCGATTGGTAGAGTCCGTGCGTTTAGAGAAAAAACAAATCGGCGCAGTAGAAGTTACCCAACTTACAGGTGTTGACTATTAATAAACATTTAACTGAATAATATTTAAATGTTATTTACGATATTTAATATTCATAAACAAGTAAACATATAAATATTACTCTCACAAAAGACATTTGATTAAATATCTTTGTCCATATTTATATATGTAACCTATACGCTACAAACAGCTGCTACCTGTCATAATATCGTACCATCCCTACTTTCACATGTTGGACCCGCCCGGATGAATTTTGGTCTGTGCGTCGGTTTTTTGTCTAAACGCACGGATTCTATAAGGGTTGTGTTTTATTTTCAAATACGTTATTGTTCAAATTTACCGCCATAATTTACTTTCTATTTCGTTTTCATGGCCGCGTTCAGCATGGCATAGCGCTGACAGCGCTGAGCACCGAAATTTGCCGAATACAGTTGCTGGACCAATCACATTCGTCCATTCATTGCGTTCGGCAAATTTCAGCGCTGTGCCTTGCTGAACGCGGCCATTGACATTTCTAATTTTCAAGATGGCGGCTGGGACCTTTCAAGTTTTACCGGACATTTGACATCTACCAGTTGTTCTGACACGGGCGCCCATATGCTTGTCAAGGCTAACAAAGTCACATGATTGCTCGCGCCCTATTCATATAATCTGTAAATATCTGCAAAATTTAGCATGACTACGCAAATAATTATAAAATAATATATTTTCAAACAAAAATTAATATTTGATTTTTTACTTTTCGAAAGTATTTTGATTTTACGTTTGTTGACATTTTGAGTATCACTCACAAGTAATGTTAATAAATTTATTTTTATTAATAATACATATACAAATAAACGATCTGAATGTTCCGTATGACATTTTGCGAGCAGAAATTATTGATTTGTTTATTTTTAGCACCAAAACCAATATTTTTCCCATTCGCGAGAAAAACAGTTTTATAGTTGAGATATCTGAACAGAAAATGTCCATTTCTGTTGAAACTTATGTTGAAAAGTGTATAAAATTAATAAATAATTATGAAATATTAGTTTTTATTTCGAATTTCCCTCCAGTTTATAGTGTACTACTGTGAACTTTGCTGCATTGGTGAGTAGAACACAAATACAAAACTCCCAGCTGCGTATTGTGCAAACTTTGCTGTCATTTGCACACAAAAATAAAGGTTGTGGATTTATTACGCCTTAAACTAACCAGTTTTTAATGTGTATTTACTTTTTAACTTATACAATCCTTATAACAAATGTAATAACAATGTAACTGTGTGGTAACAAAATCTTCGTGATGAGATTGTTCCTCTAATGGATTATCCTTTGCAAGACTTTGAGCTCGACGAAGAAACCGATTTCCTACTAGGGGGTGCTTCGCAGCATGCTGGGATCATGGACGGCGATACTAGAAGGGCCCCTCGTAAGCGGCGAAAGCTAGTAACTTTTTTATGTAGGTAAGTACAAATATCGCACCTATCGCACATAACTTCATGACACATTGTGACAGCTCATAATAGTCGCATAAATATTTGTGTGTGAAATAGTTTTACGAAATCTCGAACCAGCTGTGATTGCGTTTATGTTTGTGATATATTGTGATATGATGAAATATGGAAACTGTTGATTCGCAAAGTAGTTTGAACAGACCTCAGACATCGAAAGAAGACATTCCATTAATAACTAAACCTAGGAATGATTATTCGTGGTTTGGGTAAGTTTTTTTTTGTAATATACCGGAAAGAAATATTAAAAATTAAAGTAATAAAAACGTGTCGACATAATTCGAACTCTGAACTATAATATTGACCATTGTTAATAGATACATAATGTCTCGCAGTATTTACTTATTAAAACATCATAAAATGATTAAATTTTATGTTGTCTTTGTCAATTCATATATATATTTACTATCATAATAAATTAAGTACATATTTTGTTAAATATTTGTCTCGTAAATTGCGGTTATGTGATGGAATTTTATTGTATTCAAGGGAAAGAGATTTTATCGCCCGTTGCGATTTATATGTCCTTGTATTTTAACTTAAATTATTCATACTTTTGATCAATCGTTTGACAAATGAATATTTAGTTTTATTTTCACCTCTTGATAAAGTGCTATACTTTGTTTCACGGCCGGTATTTTCACTTGCGAATAAAGGTTCCGATAAATTTATTCTTCGGATAAATATTTTTGTTGTCTCTTCACTCGCAAATAAATTTATTCGAAAGAATAACATGTGTTATTCGCGGAATAAATTATTCGGTACTTGGATAGCGAATAACCGTTTATTCGTAAGTTCATTACATTTCCACATAGTGCAGATTTATTAACAAATTGGATATATTAAATATTTTTGATGATTATGATGATAACTTGAACTAACGTGAGAAATCGATTACACACCATCAGACAGCGACATAACCATATACATGAAAGCTTTTTTGACAGATTCCGATTATGAAAACAATTTATTATTACATATTGGGGATCGCATTTGATCTCAAAAAGTAAATAGATAAATAAATCATAAAAATCCTGTCATTTCACGCGGACAACATATTTTTGAATTTTGGATACTTTTGTTGAATACATTGACAAACATTTATTTTGAACTGAAAGAAATTTACAAAAAGTATAAGGACAATTTTAAAATATACATATCTCGTTTACCACATATGAGTGCTGCATTAGTCTTTCAGGGCAAAAAATGCAGAAGAATATAGATGACATTAATCGCGATCATTTTACCACTTTTTACATGAGATCTCAGCTGCTAATTTTAACTGTTCTTTTTATCGTAACGGAGATGAGATAAAGTGAGACCAAAGTGAGAAGATTTCCTCTCCCCTTCCCGATTCTTACTCACTTTTGGAGGTTGTTGACATTAAAGATTCAAACAAAATTTTGACAACTAAGGATTCAAAAGAAGTTGACACATTTCATCCTTGTCTGCTTAACGTGGCTACGCCAAACTCCATCCTTCTCTACTGACACAAATTCACTCTGCAAGGCTACCAATTTACGAACGTTAAAGTTATTCGACAGGTAGCTATTTGCTTCTGTAAAATGTGTGAAAAGACGCAATGCAATTATTCGTTGGATAAATATAAAAATAAATTTATTTAGCGAATACTTGTCCGAAACTTTATTCGGAAGGGAAAATACCGGGCCGTAAGTAAATAGCGTTGGTTTAAATAGGGATATAAATTCTGCCATTTGATTGGTTAGTATGCAAACCTAGTTCACAAAAACGAAAAAAATATCATCTGTCAGTTGTCAATCTTACACAGATGTACCGCAACTCGACCGACAAACGTACCATATATTCCGGGGGTTATTGCGATCAAAATAGGTGAATTGATATTTGTTTCGGAGATATCGAAGGAATTTAAAAAAAAAAATGATAAAAGAAAATTTATTTATCAATGGATAGCTAATTAACACAAAATTACAGAAACTGTTCAAAATGAGAACCGCCATTTTCTAAACATACAGTTACCCTTCGATTCATAGAATGTTGCCAGTTAATTACTGCCAATTCATTCTTTAGATAATTAGTAGCTTGAGAGTTGAGGCAACCCCACAAGAAAAATCTAAAGGCGACAAGTAAGGTGACCGAGCTGGCCAATGTACAGGACCACCTCGTCCTATCCACATTTCCGGAAAATTTTCATTAAGAAACACCGTCATTTGTCTCCCAAAATGTGGTGGTGCTCCATCTTGCTGGAACCACGTGCCCCAAGCAACGAAAAACGGTTGAAAATGTTGTGTGGTGAGGAACAATGCGATCTGGGTATCGCCTGAGGTACTCCGCATCTGCAGCACGTCCACTTCCATTGCAAAAATTATACACGAAAACCATATCGGCATATTCTGCATTAGTAAAATGCGGAATAATGGCTTAAATTAATAAGACAGCACAAAAATCATTCATTTGTCAAACATACGTTCGTTCGTCAAGGCTAACTCAATTATCATTTTTACCTCCCGCTACCCTTGGTAAGGGAGGTATAGGTATCGTGCTAAAAATCGCATATCGAGATTTTGCTAAATGACCACGTTTTAAGCTCCCTAGAATCCAATTTTAACATTTTCACAATTATGTCTGTGTGTATGTGTGTGTGGATCCTCTACTCTAACTCAAATTCAGAAAATATTGAAACCTTGTATTTCGAACTTTTTCTGTAATGGAAAGAGCCCATTAGATTTTGGTGTAAATCGCATAACCGGAAATGGCACTTTACTAGAAGCTCAAAATAGTTTTTCGAAAAATACCTTTAAATGAGAAATATTCGTTTTCCGGGAATGGACTGTGTCATATTTTGAATCAGAGCTCAACGTTTCACCCGCAGTCGTATGGGGCATCTTCAGGAGCAAGGGGGATAGTACTGTCTTAAACAAGGTTACCCGACATGTCAACCACGCTAGAGGCCGAGTTTAAGAGACAGGAGGGGGAGACTCAGTTTACAAGGTTACCCGACGTGTAAACCACGCTAGAGGCCAAATAAACCAATAGGCTCTGACTCAAAATACCTTTAAATGTTATTTTTTCGAGATTAATGTTATTATAAAAATTAAAGATTATTAAATTTTCTACAGATTAGCATTAATACTTCTTCTATATATTTTATGGATAAATTTATAAAATCTATAATTTAAATCCCGGAGACTACGCTTTAAACAAACAAAACTCCTTGGTTGCGCAGTTATTCATATGTATGTAACTGACAGATAAATGTCACTGTCAAAGAACTAATCATTTCAAATTAATAATAGTATAGTAACGTTTTAAAAAGAAAAAAGTAAATAGAACAACAGCTTCCAGTATAAATAAATAGATAGAATTTAGATTAATAAAAATTAACGATTCTCAAAAAAGTTTAAGGTAATCCTCATTTTTGCATTAGTGAATTCTATTCTATCCGGGTATTTAAAATTTGATCTTCATTTTATTATCAAAAAAGGTAGTTACTTGGATTAGATTGGACTACATTTCAAGAAATAAACTGCCAAAATAAGAGCAAAATTCGCTTATCCAAAAATAAAGGTAATCTTAAGCTTAATCTTTTTTGTGACTCGGGTTATAAATGGCGGGAAGTATTGTGTTGGCCACCAGATTTTTTTTAAATCCCTTCGATATCTCCAAATCAAAGAGAAATTCACCTATAGGTCATATAACATTTTTTGATCGTAATGACCCCCGGAATATATGGTATAAGTTTGTCGGTCGAGTCGCGGAATATTCTGTATACAGGGTGTTCCGCGACTCGACCGACAAACTTATATCATATATTCCGGGGGTCATTACGATCAAAAAATGTTATATGACCTATAGGTAAATTCCTCTTTGTTTCGGAGATATCGAATGAATTTAAAAAATATATATAATTGAGTTAGCCTTGACGAATGAACGTATGTTTGTCAAATGAATGATTTTTGTGTTGTCTTATTAATTTAAGCCATTATGTCGCATTTTACTAATGCAGAATATGGCCAGATTGGTCACCTGACTTGTCGCCTTTAGAATTTTTTTCTGTGGGGTTGCCTCAAATCTCTTGTGTATTAATGGTAAACCAGATACACGCGAAAAGTTGACTGACCGTATAGTTGAAGCTACTAATTCTCTAAACAATTAATTGACTGTAATTAACTGGCAACCTTCTATGACTCGAAGGATAGATGTATGTTTAGAAAATAGGCAGTTCTCATTTTGAACAGTTGCTGTAATTTTGTGTTAATATCTATCCATTGATGAATAAATTTTCTTTTATTATTTTTTTAAATTCCTTTGATATCTCCGATATAAAGAGGAATTCACCGATAGGTCATATAACATTTTTTGATCGTAATGACCCCCAGAATATATGGTATAAGTTTGTCGGTCGAGTCGCGGAACACCCTGTATAAAAGTAATAGAATAACCGCTAGGCAATCATACCTAATTTCTGCCGTTATGCAGCATGCAAAATTTTGTTTATTAATTCATATGCAGAATTTTATGCTCTTTAACTATTATTTGATCTGTTGATAGCGTTTAGCAGGCGTCACCTCATGGTCTTTCAAGCTGTTGTGACACTAACCCAGTTTGCTATTAATATAAATATTGTGTGTTGTGTAGTTGCTGGTGTGGACTATGGCGTCGATGCTGCGGCCCGAGGGAGCTGCGCTCGCGCACCATTCATTTGGGGCGCACGTGCGCAGGCGCCTTCCCCAACAATGCCATCCGTAACCGGAAGTACAACATCGTGACGTTCCTGCCGCTGGTGCTGTTCCAGCAATTCAAGTTCTTCCTTAACTTATACTTCCTTGTGATGGCCACCAGTCAGTTCATACCGGATATCAGGATCGGATATCTCTACACATATTGGGGACCGCTCGTAAGTTTTTTATTATTAATATACTCTTTATATTAGTATTATGAAAGAAACGCTGTAGACTTACAATTAAATTTTATTTTTTAATATAATCCGCCCATATTTACAACGTTTCAGTAACGATTCAATACCCCTAAAAAATATCTTTGGTTTGTCTTCAAAATGTGCTAAAACTGCAGCTTTCACTGCTTCGTCGTCACTGAAATGGCGCACTCGAAGGTCCTTTTTCAAATTTCCAAACAGACAGTAGTCATTGGGGACCATATTTGGACTATAAGAAGGATGATCAATTTGTTCAAAACCGCAGTCGCAAATCGCAGCTTGCGCAATTGTCATGCAGCAAACGCACGCCTCTGGTTAGTTTACCACGTCTTATTTCCCGAATATTTTGTCGCAGTTTATGCAGAAGTGCTGCATAATATGCCCCATTGACTGTCGTGTTACGTTCTGTTAAGTCTATAAAAAAAATGCCCTCACAATCCCAAAAGATCGTAGGCATAACCTTTTTACCTTCCGTCACCTTTAGGTAAGGAAGGTATTGTCTTTGGTCAAAAAATTCGATGATGAGTTTTTAATCAATAAGCACGTTTTAGGGTCCCTAGAATACGAATTTACTATTTTTACGATGATGTCTGTATGTGTGTGTGTGTGTGTGTGTGGATGTGTGTGTGTGTGGATGTGTGTGTGTGTGTAACAAAATTTTCGTCTGCGATAACTCTAATACTACAGTTACAAAAATTATAATTTTTCGTGTACTTCTTCGTTACATCCTTATGAAGAGCTGATTAGATTTTGGTTACAATTGGTCAACCGGAAGTACCATCATTTGAAGATTTTAACAGTTTTTCTTGAAAAAACTATGTTAAATATAATTTTTTCACATTTGATGTTATTATAAATATTAAAGAATATTTTATTCTCTATACGATTTGACTGCATTTCATACTTAATATTAAATGGATATAGAGTTAAAAAATTATAAAGAAATTAAATTTCATAAAGTAGCCATAGCTATGGAAACAGCTACTATATTAAGAAAATTCTGATTGAAAGATGTCAGTGTCAAGTGAAATTGACACAGTGTGTTTGTCTTATAATTTTTACTGGAAATATAGGATCTTTTGCTTTCTGTATGGAATTTGTATAAAATACATACAACTGCTTTAAGGTAATGTACAAGAAATAATAATAATAAATCTTTTATTTCTGCAGATACATTACACTGTATATAGAAAACGTCACAAAATAATAATTTTCTGTATGAAATTGGCATAAAATACATGCAACTGCGGGAAGGTAATATACAAGAAATAGAATATTTAATTTAGCAAGGAACTTTCCGTATGAAATTTGTACAAAATACATAGAATTGACGGAAGGTAATGTGCTGGCCACATCAGATTTTTTGTTGACTGGCAGACCCTGAACTTTCTTAGCGGTATTTGTCCTTTTCGCCTCCATTCCATCGACTCTCTTTTGAATAAAGGATCATAATAGAGAACCTTAGTTTCATCTCCTGTGACAATTGTCTTCAACACCTCCGTTGGGTTTACATTACAGAGCTTCAACAAGTTTTGAGCACATTCAACACGACATTAGCGCTGAACTGCTGAGACATGTTTGGGGACCCACCTTGCACTAACTTTATTCGTGCCTAAATGATCGTGGATAATTCGACGAATGCTTGTATCAGAAAGCCCCGTCGTTTGAGATATTTCTTTCACCTTCAAGTGTCGGTCGCCTAATACTAGATTTTTAATAAGGGCAATATTGTCGTGTGTCACCACGTCGTCCCTTTTCAAATTTCCAAACATACAGTAGTCACTGGGGGCCATATCTGGACTATAAGGAGGATGATCAATTTGTTCAAATCCGCAGTTTCGAATTGCAGCAGTGTGCACGGCTGCATTGTCATGTAGCAAACGCACACCTCTGATTAGTTTCCCACGTCTTATTTCCCGAATATTTTGTCGCAGTTTATGCAGAAATGCTGCATAATATGCCCCCTTGACTGTCGTGTTACGTTCTTTAAAGTCTATAAGAAGAATGCCCTCAAAAATCCCAAAAGATCGTAGCCATCATTTTTTTGTCGACTGGCAGACCCTGAACTTTCTTGGCGATGTTTCTCCTTTTCGCCTCCCTTCCATCGACTCCCTTTTGGATATAGGATCATAGTAGAGAACCATAGTTTCATCTCCTGTAACGTTTGTCTTCAACACCTCCGTTGGGTTTACATCACGTAGCTTCAAATAGTTTTGAGCACATTCAACACGACATTGGCGCTTGAACTGCTGAGAGATTTTTGGGGACCCACCTAGCACTAACTTTATTCGTACCTAAATGATTCGACGAATGCTTGTATCAGAAAGCCCCGTCATTTGAAATATTTTTTTGACCTTCAAGCGTCGGTCGCCTAATACTAGATTTTCAATAAGGGCAATATTGGTGTCTGTCACCACGTCGTCCCTTTTCAAATTTCCAAACATGTAGTAGTCACTGGGGGCCATATCTGGACTGTAAGGAGGATGATCAATTTGTTCAAAACCGCAGTCACGAATCGCAGCTTGCGCAATTGCAGCAAACGCACACCTCTGATTAGTTTACCACGTCTTATTTTCCGAATATTTTGCCGCAATTTATGCAGAAGTGCTGCATAATATGCCCCATTGACTGTCGTGTTCCGTTCTTTGAAATCTATAAGAAAAATGCCCTCAAAAATCCCATAAGATCGTAGCCAACACTTTTTTTGTCGACTGGCAGACCCTGAACTTTCTTGGCGGTGTGTCTCCTTTTCGCCTCCATTCCAGCGACTCCCTTTTGGATAAAGGATCATAGTAGACAACCATAGTTTCATCTCCTATGACAATTGTCTTCAACACCTCCGTTGGGTTTACATTACAGAGCTTCAACAAGTTTTGAGCACATTCAACACGACATTAGCGCTGAACTGCTGAGAGATGTTTGGGGACCCACCTCGTACTAACTTTATTCATGCCTAAATGATCGTGGATGATTCGACGAATGCTTGTATCAGAAAGCCCCGTCATTTTAGATATTTCTGTCACTTTCAATTGTCGGTCGCCTAATACTAGATTTTCAATAAGAGCAATATTGTCGTCTGTCATCACGTCGTCCCTTTTCAAATTTCCAAACATGTAGAAGTCACTGGGGGCCATATCTGGACTATAAGTAGGGTGATCAATTTGTTCAAAACCGCAGTCACGAATTGCAGCAGTGTGCACGTCTGTATTGTTATGTAGCAAACGCACGCCTCTGGTTAGTTTCCCACGTCTTATTTCCCGAATATTTTGTCGCAGTTTATGCAGAAGTGCTGCATAATATGCCCCATTGACTGTCGTGTTCCGTTCTTTGAAATCTATAAGAAAAATGCCCTCAAAAATCCCATAAGATCGTAGCCAACACTTTTTTTGTCGACTGGCAGACCCTGAACTTTCTTGGCGATGTTTCTCCTTTTCGCCTCCATTCCAGCGACTCCCTTTTGGATAAAGGATCATAGTAGACAACCATAGTTTCATCTCCTATGACAAATGTCTTCAATACCTCCGTTGGGTTTACATTACAGAGCTTCAACAAGTTTTGAGCACATACAACACGACATTAGCACTGAACTGCTGAGAGATGTTTGGGGACCCACCTTGCACTAACTTTATTCGTACCTAAATGATCGTGGATAATTCGACGAATGCTTGTATCAGAAAGCCCCGTCGTTTGAGATATTTCTTTCACCTTCAAGTGTCGGTCGCCTAATACTAGATTTTTAATAAGGGCAATATTGTCGTCTGTCACCACGTCGTCCCTTTTCAAATTTCCAAACATTCAGTAGTCACTGGGGGCCATATCTGGACTATAAGGAGGATGATCAATTTGTTGAAAACCGCAGTCACGAATTGTAGCAGTGTACACGGCTGCATTATCATGCAGCAAACGCACGCCTCTGATTAGTTTACCCCGTCTTATTTCCCGAATATTTTGTCGCAGTTTATGCAAAAGTGCTGCATAATATGCCCCATTGACTATCGTGTTACGTTCTTTAAAGTCTATAAGAAGAATTCCCTCACAATCCCAAAAGATCGTAGCCATCACCTTTTTTGTCGACTGGCAGGCCCTGAACTTTCTTGGCGGTGTTTCTCATTTTCGCCTTCATTCTATCGACTCCCTTTTGGATAAAGGATCATAGTAGAGAACCATAGTTTCATCTCCTGTGACATTTATCTTCAACACCTCCGTTGGGTTTACATTACATAGCTTTAAAAAGTTTTGAGCACATTCAACACGACGTTGGCGCTGAACTGCTGAAAGATGTTTGGGGACCCATCTTGCACTAACTTTATTCATGCCTAAATGATCGTGGATGATTCGACGAATGCTTGTATCAGAAAGCCCCGTCATTTGACATATTTCTTTCACCTTCAAGCGTCGGTCGCCTAATACAGGGTGCGGCAGAACCAATTGAGCAGTTTGGAGGGGGCAGGTGTTCGGGCGGTGGCGGGGGTAGGCAGCTGTACTAGGTTTCCTTTTGTTCTGTCGGCATCCCCATTTTAGTACCCTACATGGTTTGGACCGGAGTACATCGTGGCTTTGCCGTGCGTGCGTTTTATGAAAATAACCGATCTGTGATTGCGACGCAAAGAGCTTTTCGGCGACGGTTCAACATTCCGCGAAATAATGCTGTTCCTAATGCGAACACAATGCGGTCCTGGATTCGGCAGTTGGAGGAAACTAAGAATAGGTACACATGTGGAGCTAGTGAGAGCAGCAGTCGAACAATCGCCAAGACGTTCTGCTCAAAGGCACGCTATTGCATTGGGGGTTTCAGACCGCAGTTTGAGGAGGATTCTGCATTTAGATTTGAATTTCCATCCCTTCAAAATAATGATGGTTCAGGAATTGAACCCAGCAGACTACGCCAACCGCCAAAATCTGTGTGAGGAAATTCTTGCAGCGATCCCTCCTGAGGCAGCATTCTTCAGCAGCGACGAGGCACATATTCACTTAAGCGGGATTGTGAATAAACAAAATTTTCGCTACTGGGCTGAAAACAACCCCCAAATTGTTCACGAAAGACCGCTACATTCTCCGAAACTAACGGTGTGGTGTGCCGTATCACAATTTGGCGTTATAGGCCCGTACTTTTTTTGAAGAGGGAGGCGTGACCGTGACCGTGAATTCCGGGCGTTATGTTTCAATGTTGCAAAATTTTCTGCAGCCCCGATTGGAAGTAGTTGTTGAAGAAGAGGGATTAGGGGACTTTTGGTTCCAACAGGATGGGGCTACAGCCCACACAGCCCGAAATTCTCTAAACGCTTTAAGAGAAATATTTCCTGGACGTCTAGTGTCTTTGAGAGGTGACGTGGGGTGGCCTGCGCGATCGCCCGATTTAAGCATATGCGACTTCTTTCTTTGGGGATATCTAAAGGAAAAAGTGCTTAAACGTCGCCCCCAAAACCTGCTAGAGCTAAGGGAGCAGATTGTTGAAGAAGTAAACGCGATACCTCGCGAAATGTGTCAACGGGTTGTTCAAAACTTCAGAAATCGGCTCCAGAAATGTATTGCAGCTAACGGCCGCCATCTTAAAGACTATTTTTAAAAATTAATGAGTATAAAATGGTAAATCCTACTGATTTCAAAAATAAATCCATTTTTTTTATATATGTACCCTGGTTTTTTTTATAACTCTTCAAAACTGCTCAATTGGTTCTGCCGCTCCCTGTACTAGATTTTCAATAAGGGCAATATTGTCGTCCGTCACTAAGTCCGCCGTCCTTCCTGTTCTGACGTCATCTTCCAAGGATTCCTGCCCAAATCCATCCAACCGATCTTTGATACATTTAGGAGAAAAGCCTTCTCGGGTAAAGAATTTTATACTCTATCCGTTGTAACTATAGAGCGTTGAGTGAGATAGGGCCTAAGATTCTAGCTCTCTGATTGGACCAAACGTGAACTGAGTTTACACAGTAAAATAATTGACGCGAAATTTAAATTTACTTGACAACTGTCTCAATTATTGTGACATCTGACATAAAATAAATAAAAGTCAACAAAGTCATAGTGTTTTGACGTTATATTTCATATTACATAGTTTTCGTTGTGCGCGTTTTCTTAATTTTTAGTTAGTAGTTCGTTAGTTTTGTGATTGTTCTCTTCGTTAATATTATGGATAAAAATAGATAGATATGCACGTACAAGACAAAATTACTGAAAAAATGTCAATTAGAAAGATTTTATAAATCCAGGAATGGCGCCAAAATTTGATTTTTTTATTTAATACATGTAAAAACGGCCGCGCTTGAAATGCCATCTATACTCTATCCGTTTTAACTATAGAGCGTTGGGTGAGATAGGGCCTACGATTCTAGCTCTCTAATTGGTTTAAAGGTAAACCGAGTTTACACAGTAAAATAATTGACGCGAAATTTAATTTTGCTTGACAACTGTATCAATTATTTTGACGTCTGTCAAAAGTCAACAAAGTCAATAGTACACGATTTATTACATATTATTAATTTCTATTCAGTTCTGTTTGTTAATTTTCATAGTGTTTTGGCGTTATATTTCATATTATATAGTTTTCGATGTGCGCGTTTTCTTAGTTTTTAGTTAGTAGTTCGTTGTTATTGTTCTCTTCGTTAATATTATGGATAAACATAGATAGATAGAAGACAAAATTAATGAAAAAATGTCAATTAGAAAGATTTTTTAAATCCAGGAATGGCGCCAAAATTTGAATTTTTATTTAATACATGTAAAAACGGCCGCGCTCGAAACGCCATCTAGTCTATAGTTAAAACGGATAGAGTATAGTAAAATTCTTGCTCAAGAGTCCATAATTTTGACTATAGATGTCAGGTTCCACCGACGTGATCAAATTTGAATGCCATTTTTAGAGAAATTTTGTTTGCAGTGTTTCGTATTATTTGTAACAATCTGCCGCGAAGCCATCGACGACCTCCGCCGCTACCACCTCGACCAAGAGGTCAACAACCAGCGCTACCGTCGCCTCATACCCCTCGCCTCCGCCTCCAACAGCAACTCTCACACCGAGCTCGTAGCAGCGAGCAATTTACGCGTTGGGGACCTGGTGCTTGTTGGTAAAGACGAACGCGTACCCGCTGACCTGGTGTTGTTACGCACGTCTGAACGATCGGGGGCTGTCTTCGTGAGAACTGATCAGTTGGATGGAGAGACAGATTGGAAGCTGAGGCTGGCGGTGCCCCATACGCAGAAGATGGCGTCCGATGAAGAGGTGGCGCAGTGTGAAGGAATGGTGTATGCGGAGAAGCCGCAGAGAGATATACATTCGTTCATTGGGACGTTTACTAGGGTGAGTCACTTTATATGAGCGCCACTTCAGATTTAATTTTGCTATTTTAAAATGGCGTCACCCGAACCATGTGTCGTGTGATTTGTCGTTGTATACAGGGTGTTATATTGTAATGGACCCAGCAAATATCTCGCTTATTTATTAAGTTGGCAATTTTTACCTTCCGTCACCTTTAGGTAAGGAAGGTATTGTCTTTGGTCAAAAAATTCGATGATGAGTTTTTACTCAATAAGCACGTTTTAGGGTCCCTAGAATACGAATTTACTATTTTTACGATGATGTCTGAATGTGTGCGTGTGTGTGTGTGTGTGTGTGTGTGTGTGTGTGTAACAAAATTTTCGTCTGCGATAACTCTAATACTACAGTTACAAAAATTATAATTTTTTCGTATACTTCTTCGTTACATCCATAGGAAGAGCTGATTAGATTTTGGTTACAATTGGTCAACCGGAAGTACCATCATTTGAAGATTTTAACAGTTTTTCTTGAAAAAACTATATAAAATATAATTTTTTCACATTTGATGTTATTACAAATATTAAAGAATATTTTATTCTCTATACGATTTGACTGCATTTTATACTTAATATTAAATGGATATAGAGTTAAAAAATTATAAAGAAATTAAATTTCATAAAGTAGCCATAGCTGTGGAAACAGCTACTATATTAAGAAAATTCTGATTGAAAGATGTCAGTGTCAAGTGAAATTGACATAGTGTGTCTGTCTTATAATTTTACTGGAAATATAGGATCTTTTGCTTTCTGTATGGAATTTGTATAAAATACATACAACTGCTTTAAGGTAATGTACAAGAAATAATAATAATAAATCTTTTATTTCTGCAGATACATTACACTGTATATAGAAAACGTCACAAAATAATAATTTTCTGTATGAAATTTGCATAAAATACATGCAACTGCCGGAAGGTAATGTACAAGAAATAGAATATGTATTTAATTTAGCAAGGAACTTTCCGTATGAAATTTGTACAAAATACATAGAACTGACGGAAGGTAATGTGCTGGCCACATCAGATTTTTTTCATATAACATGATTTATACAGGAACATGTAAGCTACTTGATGACGGATGCACATTCCTGATACCATTTCCGGTTTATGAGTAATTAATATCTACTTTGAAATTTCAAATGGAACATACTATATTTTTTTTACAAATTTGAAAAGTGCATCAAATTTGCTTTACAATCATGTAAAATAATCCATATGTTACATTATTAAAAAAAAATAATGGCGGGCACTTTTTTATACACCTAATTGGAAAGAGAATAGTGAGCCATGCCTGTGTCTTGAAATAAAACAATTAACTAAAACAATTGTAACTATTATTATTAAACGAAATAATATTTTTTTGTCATAATAATACAGAAAATAAGAATAGGGCGCGAGCAGACACGTGACTCGAGCGACCTTGACGTGCTTGAAATCATCTGATTTGTGTGCGCATGTCATTTTGACAAGAACAATGTCACGTTGACAAGACCAATGTTTTGATTTATTTTGATTTTTAACTGCTAAAATGTTATTATTTTTAATTTCACATATTTTACTGCTTAACAATTGTAAAATAATAACATTAAAGCAGTTCAAAATCAAAGTAAGTCAAAACATTGGTATTGTCAACGTGACATTGTTCTTGTCAAAATGACATGCGCACACAGATCAGCTGATTCCAAGCACGTCAACGTCGCTCGAGTCACGTGACTGCTCGCGCCCTATAAGGAACACAAGCCACAGTCATGGCTCACTATTCTCTTTTCAATTAGGTGAATAAAAAAGTGCCCGTCATTTTAATTTTTAATAATGTAACATATGGATTATTTTACATGATTGTAAAGCAAATTTGATGCACTTTTCAAATTTGTAAAAAAATATAGTATGTTCCATTTGAAATTTCAAAGTAGATATTAATTACTCATAAACCGGAAGTGGTATCAGGAATGTACATCCGTCATCAAGTAGCTTACATGTTCCTGTATAAATCATGTTATATGAAAAAAAAATGCCAACTTAATAAAAAGCGAGATATTTGCTGGGTCCATTAAGATATAACACCCTGTATATCTTAAATTAAATGACTGAAATCTAACAGTAAATATCACAGTGATAAAAAATTGCGGCTCGGTGAGTCCTAATAGAAAAAGTACAATCTCCCAGACTAGACTAGGAAATAATCAAGTTGACCACAACTCATTTTTAATCATTTTTTTGTGTATTTGTTTTCAGCATGACACAGAAGAAAGTTTAGATTTAGAAAATACGTTATGGACAAATTGTGTGATCGCTTCAGGGCAGGCCTTAGGAGTCGTTATCTACACAGGTCAGTTCAGTTACATTTCTTACTCTAATCAAAAATTAGCTGTTTGACAGACTGAATTAATTTATTTTAAAATATGTATGTCTTTGAAATGACCGTCTCCGATAACACCCTTGTCGTTAGAAATACAGCATAAATTTACTAACAGAACTTATTCGATTACTCTAGGAGCATAACGTAAAATTATTTACATATATACGGGGTGTTGCATTACGGCACGGCGAAAATTGTTTGTCTTTTTTCAAATGAAACACCCTATATATTCTCATATTTTGAATTTTATTCATCTATACGGACATACATTCATTGCTGTATAAAGGCGTACTAAAGTTATTTTCGTAGTAAAAATTAAGAAATTTTTTTTCTGTACAACTTTAACTATACTTTATGTTCTCATATACTTAAAAAAAAATATATAATTACACAGGATGTTCAATAAAGCGAATAAAATTTACTCAAATTCAAATGACTATAACTTGTCATTTTCAACTGGAACACCTATATTTTATTATTTAGTTGTGTTACTTTTTAGGTTATCTTTATTTGTTATTAAGGGTATCCTATGCCTAAAACCAATAATTTCGGTCCACAAAAATATTAATAAAATAATTACAATTACTCCACTCGCAAATTAATAAAATACACTTTATGACCAATTTACTCTGAAAATCATTATTTGTATGGGGCGAAGTATAGAATAGGGCCCAGCTTTAAAATGCTTTTTTTTAAATGGACTCTATTCTTTCATGTAAAATATATAAAAAACCTGAAATTAGAGCGCGAAAACAGGTTAGTTCTTTAGGCTGTATTTGTAAAAATTGTGACTTTTTCGCTTGTAAATTTGCAAAAAAATATTGTAATGTAACGGTAGCCCAACACCTATTATTATTATTATCGAGAGGTGGTTCATCTTTGTCCCTGTACTGCGACCTTTCTGGTCTATTGTACCCTCCGTGTTTTACTTCTATTCTAGAAGTCCTGTTTGTTTTGTGAACTCCAGGATTTTCTTTAGACTGATGTCCTTTAGTGTCTCAGTATGCAATTTCTTTGCTCCTAAAAGACTATGTCTGCTTGCCATAAATGCTTCGCAGTGACATAATAAATGTTGAGGAGTTTCATCCTCTTCTCCACATCCTCTGCATGTTGGTTCTTGTTTAAGGCCCAACCTGTGCAAATGTTTGTTTAATTGACAGTGTCCTGTTACCAGTCCTGTTATTAATCTAACATCTTGCTTGCTCATTAAGAGTAAGTTGTCAGTTCTTTTCTTGGATGGCTTATTCAGGAAGAGCTTGGAGTGTCTCTGGCCTGATATGGCTGTCCAGTGCCGTTTGTGCCATTGCCAGAGCAAAGTATTAATTTCCTGCTTAACTGTTTCCGCAGTTATTCCGCATGCAGGTTCGGGTCCTATAAAAGGTATATTTGTCCCGTCTTTTGCAAGACTACCCGGTTTCCTTCGATATCTGAGTGCCCGGGTACCCATATCAGTCTTAGTTTGTTACTCGCTCCTAAGGCATTCAATCTGTGGATGCAATCCAGAATTAATCCTGAGCCTACCTCACACGAGTTTAAAGCTTTGAGTGCGGCTTGGCTGTCTGTTACTATGGAGATTCTTCTATTGTGGTAGTTCTTGTCCAATAGTAATTGCACGCTGGTTAATATTGCGTGTACTTCTGCTTGGAATACTGTTGCATTTGTCCCTAGTCCAACTGATTGGTTGTGTCTTAGTCCCTTTGCCCCATGTATTCCAGCTCCGGTTCCATTGGTTGTTTTGGAGCCGTCTGTATAGATGACTATGTCATCTTTTCCAACCGGACTTTGAGAATGTTCCCATGCATCCCTATCAGGAATTATTATTTTGTAGGTTTTGTCAATGGTATACATCTTATTGATTCTATCAGACACCATCTGTAAAGTGGAGTGCTTGTTCATCTCTGTATAAATTTCAGAGTGTCCATTTCTGCATTTATCCTCTTTTGAGAGAACTTTCATCCTATATGCTCCGCTAATTGCCCTTGATTTTACCACTAAGTATAGTGGGGGCAAGCTTAACAGAGTTTCCATTGCCAATGTTGGTGTGGTTGACATAGCTCCTGTTATCCCTAAGCAGGCTAGCCCAACACCTAACGCACAGAACTAACATAACCTAACGCATAGAACCCAATTTGACGGAACTCGGATGGTTACATTCAGTATTCGTTATTATTTCACGGTGACATGCGTGACAACTAACGACACATTTTACTACAAAAACTCTTCAAAAATTTGCTTCCGCACCCTAATTTTGCTTTATTTTATTGAATAGGGAGCTAATGAACCGATATATAGTCATTTAAACCAATTTTGTGTTTGGACTTTATTCTATACTTTAGCCTTTTTATGTTACGTCCACTGTGAATTTGAACCAAAAATATATTTGTGTGTATAGGTCAAGAAACTCGCAGCGTAATGAACAACTCCACCCCTCGTAGCAAAGTCGGTCTCCTAGACATGGAACTCAATACCCTAACCAAAGTCTTATTCGGCGCTGTTATCGGTCTCGCTTTTGTCATGATGGCACTGAAGGGCTTCCAGGGTCCATGGTACCGTTACATGTTCCGTTTCGTACTTCTCTTTTCTTATATTATCCCAATTTCGTTGCGTGTCAACTTGGACATGGGAAAAGCGTTTTATTCCTGGTCGATTGGTCGAGATCCAGCTATGGCTGGAACGCAAGTGAGGTGTACTACAATTCCAGAAGAATTGGGGAGGATAAGTTATCTATTGTCGGATAAGACTGGGACACTAACGCAGAATTCGATGGTGCTCAAACGGCTGCATCTGGGGACTGTTAGTTACACGCAAGATTCGTTTGCTGATGTAAGTTAATTTAATATTATTTTATATAAGTGAAAACTTATCTATGTAAATTTACAGCGTTTTATATATCTACGCCAAATTTTGTAGAGATGTTCTTTCAGCTTCCGAACGTGTCGTACAACTAGTTAAGAGTTCCAAATTTTATAATTAACTAGCTGATACTCCGCGCACTTCGAAGCCGCGAGTTAATATGTCAAACAGTTCAGGCTTAGTTTCGGCCAAAAATGTTGAAGTTAAAAATGATTCGATATCTCGATTTCGGTTAAAGATAGAGTGTTAATTCTTGTAAAAATGAACTTTAGAGAGTTTATTTGTATATTTGCGGTATAAAAGTGGTTAAATATCTGATTAAAAGCTTCACAAACTTAGGTTAAAAAATGTAAATTTTTGACTAAAAATGTGAAGTTAAAAATGGACCAATATCTTGATTTCGATTAAAGATAGAGTGTTAATTCTTATCAAAATGAACTTTAGATGATTTATTTGTATACTTACGGTATAAAAGTAGTTAAATATCTGATTAAAAACTCCTCAAACTTGGGTTCAAAAATTGTACATTTTTGGCTAAAAATGTGAGATTAAAAATGGATCAATATCTTGATTTCTATTAAAAGATAGAGTTTTAATTCTTGTCAAAATGAACTTTAGAGGGTTTATTTGTATAGTTACGGTATAAAAGTGTTAATATCTATCTGGCTAAAACCTCCTCAAACTTGGGTTCAAAAATTTTACATTTTTGGCAAAAAATGTGAGGTTAAAAATGGATCAATATCTCAATTTTAATTAAAGATAGAGTGTTAATTCTTATAAAAATGATCTTTAGAGGGTTTATTCGTATACTTGCGATATAAAAGTGGTTAAATATCTGGCTAAAAACTCCTCAAACGGGTTGAAAAATTGAACATTTTTGACAAAATGTAAGGTTAAAAATGGATTAATATATCGATTTCGATTAAAGTTAGAGTGTTAATTCTTGTCAAAATGAACTTTAGAGGGTTTATTTGTATACTTGCGGTATAAAAGTGGTTAAATATCTGGCTAAAAACTCCTCAAACTTGGGTTCAAATTGTACATTATGGGCTAAAAATGTGAGATTAAAAATGGATCAATACCTCGATTTCAGTTAAAGATAGACTGTTAATTCTTGTCAAAATGAACTTTAGAGGGTTTATTTGTTTACTTGCGGTATAAAAGTGGTTAAATATCTGGTTAAAAACTTCTCAAACTTGGGTTCAAAAATTGTACAGGTGTCTCATTTTCGATGTTTTTTTAAGGTATCTCGGGTAATATTAATGATAGATCAAAACCGTTTGCACATTCCAGGGTCAACTTTTCCAGAAAAGTTTAATAGTCACCACAGGAATTTTCGATCTTCTTTTGTTTCTGAGCTACAGGCAAAAACTCGTTTTTCGTTCATTTTGAAAATATATCATATCTTATTTATTATAATAGTTAGAGAAAAATAGCTTTTACAAAAATTTTACTGTTTTTTAGATAGAATAAAATGGCGTAATTAGATTTTTTGAAAACTTAATAATTCTCGAGATATAACACAAACTTATGATTTTTTAAATGGGAACCTATGTTGAAAATAGTCTGGTCTTTTTGCATATTTTATAAGGTTTTCAATGATATATAACAAGTCTACATTCTTTTGTTTTAAGCATTAATAAAAGGCGAATTATTAATTTATTGGGGTGAAAATATTAGAAATTATTAAGAAACAAATGAAAAAATTTATTACAGATCATCATTTGTTTATTTTGATTCTATATCTATTAATTGTGTTCTCAAAATTATTCTTAACCAATTATTTTCGGGTTAGTTAAATTACTATTTATCTACGTTATAGTTGGCTTTGACACAATCCGAAAAAATCTGATGTGGCCAGCACATTACCTTCCGTCAATTCTATGTATTTTGTACAAATTTCATACGGAAAGTTCCTTGCTAAATTAAATATTCTATTTCTTGTATATTACCTTCCCGCAGTTGCATGTATTTTATGCCAATTTCATACAGAAAATTATTATTTTGTGACGTTTTCTATATACAGTGTAATGTATCTGCAGAAATAAAAGATTTATTATTATTATTTCTTGTACATTACCTTAAAGCAGTTGTATGTATTTTATACAAATTCCATACAGAAAGCAAAAGATCCTATATTTCCAGTAAAAATTATAAGACAAACACACTGTGTCAATTTCACTTGACACTGACATCTTTCAATCAGAATTTTCTTAATATAGTAGCTGTTTCCATAGCTATGGCTACTTTATGAAATTTAATTTCTTTATAATTTTTTAACTCTATATCCATTTAATATTAAGTATGAAATGCAGTCAAATCGTATAGAGAATAAAATATTCTTTAATATTTATAATAACATCAAATGTGAAAAAATTATATTTAACATAGTTTTTTCAAGAAAAACTGTTAAAATCTTCAAATGATGGTACTTCCGGTTGACCAATTGTAACCAAAATCTAATCAGCTCTTCATAAGGATGTAACGAAGAAGTACACGAAAAATTATAATTTTTGTAACTGTAGTATTAGAGTTATCGCAGACGAAAATTTTGTTACACACACACACACATCCACACACACACACATCCACACACACACACACACACACATACAGACATCATCGTAAAAATAGTAAATTCGTATTCTAGGGACCCTAAAACGTGCTTATTGATTAAAAACTCATCATCGAATTTTTTGACCAAAGACAATACCTTCCTTACCTAAAGGTGACGGAAGGTAAAAACGGTTTAATATGCCCTTGAAATAAATAAATTGAAAAAATTAGTAAAACTGCAACAAATCCTATTAGAAATATGCAAATGATGATCTGTAAAAGATTTTTTCATTTGATTCTTAATAATTTCCAATATTTTCACCCCAATAAATTAATAATTCGTCTTTTATTAATGTTTAAAACAAAAGAATGTAAACTTGTTATATATCATTGAAAAGCTTATAAGTTAAGCAAAAATACGAGACTATTTTCAACATAGGTTTCTATTTAAAAATCATAAGTTTGTGTTATATCTCGAGAATTATTAAGTTTTCAAAAAAAATAATTACGCCATTTTATTTTATCTAAAAAACGGTAAATTTTTTATAAAAACAATTTTTCTCCAACTGTCATAATAAATAAGATATGATCCATTTTCAAAATGAGCGAAAAACGAGTTTTTGCCTGTAGCTCAGAAACAAAAGAAGATCGAAAATTCCTGTGGTGCCTATTAAACTTTTCTCAAAAAGTTGACCCTGCAATGTGCAAACGGTTTTGATCTATCGTTAATATTACCCGAGATACCCTAAAAAAACATCGAAAATGAGACACCTGTACATTTTTGCCTAAAAATGTGAGGTTTAAAATGGATCAATATCTCGACTTCGGTTAAAGATAGAGTGTTAATTCTTGTCAAAATGAACTTTGGAGGGTTTATTTGTATACTTGCGGTATAAAAGTGGTTAAATATCTGGTTAAAAACTCCTCAAACTTGGGTTCAAAAAATGTACATTTGTGGCTAAAAATGTGAGGTTAAAAATCGGTGAATATCTCGATTTCAGTTAAAGATGGAGTATCAATTCTTGGAAAAACGAACTCTGAAGGGTCGATTTGATATATTAATATTTTAAAACCGTCAAAAAGGCTTTAAGAATTTCGAAAAATAGGACCGAAAAGATGCATTTTTATTTTGCTCAGAACTCTTCAGTAGTTTAAATTATCTTCAAATTAACACTAAATTCGTGGTCTACGAGGTTTTAAATATACAGGGTGTAAATGAAATAAGTGCATTAAATTTAACCAGTAATGTAACTCGATGAGAGGAACAATATTTCTTTATAACTTTTTTTTCTAAGTCTTTTAGATTTTGAGTTAAAATTCTTTAAAGATTTGCTGCATATTTCGTTACCCGCTCATGGAGAACAAATGACTGTTGCCGTGTTCAAGTGGGATACAATCAGCTCAAAAAATGTCGGTTATCGGTTACACTTACAGTCACAGTAATTAATAAACGAATCAAGGGAAATAACATTATTATTAATTAATACGTAAGAGTACAATTTTTAAAATAAATAAATTTAAATTTTGGATAACAAAATTATAAAGTTGTGTTTTGAACCAGGGTTTTAATTACCTTTGAATAGTGTGAATAGAGGAAGACAAGGAGAGACGAGGAGCAAAAGCATAGTTGTTAGGTTATGAGATGATTATTTATCGTCGAGAAATCATAATAGTTTAAATACGTTATTCAAAAAATGTAAGTACAAACTTTTGTCCATTTAAAAGAGGTACATGAGTATCAATAATTAGTCGCCCATTTATTGTTCCCGCCCAAAACATTTTTTAATGAAAATTTTTACAGCATTTTCGTCTGTCAAGATGTGTATTGTGCATAATAAATACACCTTCCCAAGTAAATTCAGTCTCATAAATGAACATTATGAGCCATTCCCAAAATTGAAGTCTGTTATGTGCTGAAAACATTGAACTTTTTGCACATGGTATGGATATAACTGTTGCTTTTTTAAAAATTGTCATGTGACACTCCGTATTGTGATGTGATAAAGATGTACAAGATTAACAAATGTGCGAATATTAAGAACAGAATGATTTGGTGATGATTTGGAAACGCTCCATGTAAATGCGTTGGCAACTCCATGACACTGTCTTTATGAGAACCGTGATGTCAAGTAACATGTAGTACAGATACGAGTAAAAAATAAATAAATAAACCATAGGTAAGTAATTACAATGTCTGTGTACTCGCATTTTGACAGAATTTTACCTTATAAACAAGTTTATTACTAATGTCAAAATTTAATTGCAACAATTGACAGGACTGTCAATTGCTAAAACAAAATTTTTCATAGCTATTGCTGCTGCATTCAATTATTACAAAAATATTTGGAACGACTCGTCAATTTACGGGGTGGTAAAAATGCTAAAAAAATATGCGATTTCGAGAAAAAGTTATTAAGAAATATTGTTGCTCTCGATGAGTTATACTACTGGTCAAATTTAATGCACTTATTTCATTTACACCCTGTATATTAACTCATTTTCAAATTTAAAAATCATCTGGAGAAAATATAATTTAAATATTTGTAAGATGACACTCATTGTGAGTTTTTCGTAATGGGGTATTCCGGTGATATGGAAATAATGCAAAATAATAACTTTTTTTTTATAGTTTACATCTTCATAAAGTAGGAAAATATAATAAAACATGTTTAATAAAAACTTTTAATTCATAATTTAATGTCAGAAAATTGGAATTTTTACAGCTCTAGAAACGTCCTTGAAATTTGTGACGTGAAATTGATAATTTGTTGCTCATTTCACGGTAGATATTTACGTTTAGAATCATAGATGGTGCCAGTAGTTAACATGCGCGTATATTTCATGTTTGACATTTAGTTCACTTTATTTGCAGCAATTCTCGAACAAAACATACCTTCGGCTTTTAACATTACGTATTTCTGCACTCACGTATTGTGAGTTATGCAGAAAATAATCATTTACTATGGCAGAATCCACATCAGACCAGAATCAGCCTTTTTATAATCAAGTTCCATAATTATGAAATATTACTCGTATTTTTACCACAAACTAACACAGGACACAGAACAAACACTGAAAGGAGGATCAGGAGTGTGCACTCAATGTTAAAACAATAGAACCGCCAAGGCGGCATGTCGGTTAGTTGGGGACCTGGCCGCAAGATGTCTCTCATGACAGTTTTCCAAATTTTTTTATTAAAATTTAATTTCTTTTACAAATAAACTTAAAAGAAACGAAATATTGATATATTATGTTATTATATTTCATCAAAAACCTGTAGTACAAAAAAATAGATATATAATACATACATTTGCTAACCTATAATACATAATCAACAGCATAATTAATTAATTTCACGGTATTCTAAAATAGTTACGAAGTTAATAAGGGCATTTATACATTATACTGAAAATGAGTTGGTTAAAAATGGTACTTTATAATTAAATTTATTTATATTAAATGAACAACTAATTTAATGGCATATTTTTATGGTCCGCTTAAGCAGCAAGATTTAAGGTACAGTTTGTCAACAGAATTAAATCTAAATATACCATGATGATCTTTATCCTCTGATTTGTATTCTTGTATTTCTAGGAAGAGTCAGGAAATGTGTGGTTTACTTTCTTCAATCATGATAAACCCATTAACTGCATTTTCTGTTTGATAATAAAAGTTCAGATAATTTTGTTTCTCTAAATAATAAACTGAATAATATTACCTTTTTAAGTTATTGTTGTTGAACACCTAATTGATTTGGAGTGGCTTCTAATCAAAATATATAATTAATATACAACTAAACGACATAACCTCTTCGCCATCTACAACAAAAATTTAGTAATTGTTAATTAATATCATTATCTCATGAAGTGAACTTATTGTTTACCTTGAAGAAAATTCACAAAATGCAACAAATCGTTCTTCATTCAGAAAGTACTTTAATAAGACGCGAGAAAAATCGCAGTGAAAACTTTAGAAAAATTTCTAATTGCTGTTTGTTTGCGATGTCAATATGTTGCCAAGGAGACGATTAACTGCTTGTTCATTGGCTAATTTAAATGCGAATAGTTGGGGACCTGGCGGTTAGATGGCGCCACAAATGACAAAGGTTGCCAATATAAGTGAACTCTCCTGTTCCTCCTTGAAACACTGTAATACACGTTGCTACTGAAACCATGTGTAAAAAAGCAAATGGCTGTCATGAACATGTGGATTTAGACGCTGAAGTTTGTTGCAGATGTCACTATCGATTTGACGTCATAAGCGCGCCAATGATAAGAAAATTTGAATTGCAATGAAATTTTTAAAAATTCATATCTCACGTGATATTCAGAGTCCTCCTAGTATGTACTAATGAAAAAAATTATTTTTAAAAAATGTCGGAATACCCCATTCTACCAAAACATCAAAACTTTTATTTGGTTATGAATTCGGTTGAAATTTATAGGAAACACATAAAATTAACTGAAAATCATTTATTTGTACATTCGAAAATGTTGATATTTTAATGAAAATATTTGAATGCCAACAGAAAGTGTGGTTAAAAACCATGTTACGTCTCAAAATCATTCGGTTTGTTTACATTTCGATTCTGTCGGTAAGGTTGCTTTCGAAACCAATGTCAATGCTTTTCTTATGTAAACTTTGAAAATTAATTATAAATATGTAAAATTTTGGAGTCTAACTACTTGTACCACAGGACCGGAAGCTGAAAGAACATCTCTATATTATCCCACAAAAAAATAATAAACTGCATTTTATTGCTTTAGGTAAGTTCAGTTTTGAGTTCAGCCTACAAATCCGGTGATAACACCGCCCCCTCGGCATCAGTCGGCAAAGTTCGCCGCTCGGAAACCTCCCGCATCAAAGACGCCGTTCAGGCACTAGCTCTCTGCCACAACGTGACCCCCATCTACGAAAAAAGCACGAGCGAAACGAGCTCCGTCACATCGGAGACTGAAGCTGACCAACATCAACATCTTGGAGGCGATGGGAGCACGGACGGCGTCGCCTACCAGGCCAGCAGTCCTGATGAGGTGGCGCTAGTGCAGTGGACCCAACAAGTGGGGCTTGCGCTCTCTAGGAGGGATCTCACGTCGATGCAGCTCAAAGCGCCAGATGGAAGATTGTATAATTATTCGATATTGCAGGTGTTTCCGTTTACCAGTGAGACGAAACGGATGGGGATTATAGTTAAGGTAAGTCTTAACACTTAATTTAAGAATCTGGTGTGGCCAACACAATACCTCCCGCCATTTACAGCCCAAGTCATAAAAAAGATTAAGTTAATCCTTATTTTTGGATTAGCGAATTTTACTCTAATTTTGACAGTTTATTTCGTAAAATATAGTCTAATCTAATCCAAGTAACTACCTTTTTTCAAAGCCCTCAACAGGATTAAATCCCAATTACAGAGTGGGTTCACATTCACACACATCCATGCCTCAGTGGGATTCGAACCCAGTGCCCCGAGGAAACTCATGACATGAGGCGTTGCTCTAACCATTGAACCACCGGAACTATAATAAAATGAAGATTAAATTTTAAATACCGGGATAGAATAGAATTCACTAATCCAAAAATGAGGATTAGCTTAAACATTTTTGTGAATCGTTAATTTTTATTAATTTAAATACATACCTACATATTTACTTATGCTGGAAACTGTATTGAATTCCTTTTCTATTGTTCTATTTACTTTTTCCTTTTTAAAACGTTACTAATATTATTTTGAAATGATTAGTTCTTTGATAGTGACATTTATCTATTGTTTAAAGCATAGGCTCTGGGATTTAAATTATAGATAATTTTATAAATTTATCCATAAAATATGTAGAAGAAGTATTAATGCAAATCTATAGAAAATTTAATAATCTTTAATTTTTATAATAACATTAATCTCGAAAAAATAACATTTAAAGGTATTTTTCGAATAAAAATTTTGAGCTTCTAGTAAAGTACCATTTCTGGGTATTCGATTTTCACCAAAATCTAATGGGCTCTTTCCATTACAGAAAAAGTTCGAAATACAAGGTTTCAAAATTTTCTGAATGATAGTATTTGAGTTTGAGTGGAGGATACACACATACAGACAGACATCATCGTGAAAATGTTAAAATTGAATTCCAGGGACCTTAAAACATGGTCATTTACCAAAATCTCGATATGCGATTTTTAGCACGATCCCTATACCTCCTTTACCAAGGGTAGCGGGAGGTAAAAATATTTAATGTGGCCAGCAAATGACCTCCCGCCAATTCCAGCATAAACTAGGAGGATATTTCAAGTCATAAATATATTTGAAACCGCTTGATTTGTCGAGATAAACGTAGTGCAAATGAGCATGGTATACCTTGTTCCATTTAAGCCATTCAGTATTGCAGAGCATAGGGAATAGTTTTGACCTCTCTGATTGGCTGAAATTGGAGACAAGTAACAAGTTTACCCAATGGCTCGTAGTATGATCACGGTTTTAACTAAAACGCTGTTTTAAGAAATGTCAAATTCAAATTTCAATATTTAATTTCACCCTTATGTTTAAAGAACGATTTTTTTAAAAATATTTGTTTGAATATAAACTATGTACTGCTTTAAAATAATATTTTGATAAAATTAATACAATTTATTATTGCAATTAAATAATGAAATTTGACATTTCTTAAAACAGCGTTTTAGTTAAAACCGTGATCATACTACGAGCCAATGTAATTTCGGCTACTTCAAGTTTGCGCTGTTGGCAGCTCCATCTACTGAATGGCTTAAATGGAACAGAGTATAGTTGTATTTTTTTTGGACAAAATCTCAGCTCATCTCATCACTTCAAATAAATTCAGGAAATCGTTGTACTTTTTGACACAACTGATTTGAGTTCTTCTGAGTAAACTCACTTCCCCACTTTCCGATGCTACACTACCAGTTTACAAAACTCAAAATGATTTGAAACACTCAGTTTGCATTTTAAGGTTATATAATTCAACAAAATTTATATTCACGTTTACAGATATACTTACAAGTAATATATTTTCAACATTATCCATTTTTCGTATATAAACAGTATCATAGATCAGAAAAATGTCAATAAATTTAACAGCTATTACAGCAAATGCTATCGGTAAAGAAGGAAATTATAAAATGGAATAAAACTTGTTCTTTTTGCAAAATCACAACTCACTTCAGCTCAACTCAGTTATGTACTGAGCTGAGATAAAATTGGGTAAAAAAGAATACAGCTGTTGTGTTGATATTTCCAGGATTTGCAAAGTGGTGAAATTTGCTTCTACCTAAAAGGAGCAGACGTGGTGATGTCTGGCATTGTCCAATATACAGACTGGCTGGAAGAGGAATGCGGCAACATGGCGCGCGATGGTCTTCGAACGCTCGTCGTTGCCAGGAAATTGCTCACCGACGAACAGTACAACGACTTTGAGGTTAGTGTAAAAAAAATCTATTCACAGGTTGCCTGAAAAGTTTTGAGCCTTGTCAAAACTATTGGACCGGATGGCGAATCGCATGGGAAAGGGCGGCTGCATTGAGAGAGGCCTGGGTGGCCTCCTGGAACGCGATGGCGACAACGGAGATGTGACCCGTACAAGGACGGCGGACTGGATGGCGAACCGTCTGGGAAACGGCTGCTGCATTGAGAGAGGCTTGGTTGGCCTCCTAGAAGGCGATGGCGACAGCGGAGATGTGGCCCGTACAAAGACGGCGGATTGGATGGCGAACCGTCTGGGAAACGACTGCTGTGATGAAAGAGGGCGTGGTGGCCTCCTGGAAGGCGATGGCAGCAACGGAGATGTAGTCCGTACAAAGATGGCAGATTGGATGGCGAACCGTCTGAGAAATGGCTGCTGCGATGAAAGATGGATGGGTGGCCTCCTGGAAAGCGATGACAGAAGCGGAGATGCGGCCCGTGCAATGGTGGCTAACCGCCGCACCTTGGCATCGATTTTCTTCCCCCCTGGTGGAGCCGTCGTGGAAGCTGTGGTCAGGCGGATGAGAGCTGGCTGCATGTTCTCTGTAACTGCTCTTTACTTGAAGACGTTAGGGGGTTCGAAATCGAGGGGGGATTAAGGCCGTATCACACTAGCGTGTTTCGAATCGGTTGGCGGGTGCGTATTCGGGTGGCGGTTCTTGGAATCATACTGTGAACAGTACGAGACAGCGGTGAACTCGTGAAAAAACAATGGATAAGTTAAGAGACGTAGCACTGTAGCACACGTCAAATCAAGGCAGTCACGTGACAGTATAGGGTTCTGTGATTGGCTACGGGTGCCAATTGTTTCAAAGCCCGCTGTGATACGGGCATTAGATGTCTCCGAGGTTTTAGATACGGAGGAAAACTACGGGGCAGTGGAGGAATTCGCTCGGGAGGCATTTGACAGGCGGCTGAGGAGGCGGGGAGAGGAGAACGCCGGAGGAGGATAATTGTGATTGATGCTGGGTTGAGCGACGGGGTGAAATATGGATGATTCTAGTGTACAGCTTGAAGGGGGGGTGGTACAAGATGCCACTACGCTGCAGTGGTGGCCATTGGGCCAAGGGTGTGGAAACCGGGTGGTACCGGATGAATTAATCTACTCCCAAGGGCTGCCAGGTGAAAGCAAGGAAGTGGTGACTCCCCCACCTTGGAGCTGGCGACACTTATGCATGGCTTGCAGGAGCCTATTTAAGTAGCTGCTGTGCGTCGCCAGGGATGGTGGCGTCGGTGCCATTGCTATCTCAGCCTTGTATCAGCGCAACCTCCACTGAAAGGTTAATCTGGTACTCCGTGTGGCTGACCGTACCCGGGGTATTTATACCCGGTCGGCGTAATGGGAGGCAGAGGTTTCAAAAGGCATATGCTGCTTAGAGGTGCTACGTCACTTCTGCGGGTAAGCTGCGTGACAATACAGCTCGGGTACTAGCCTGTGTAGCTAGTAGGGTTACCCGCCCCTACCAGTGGGCCTCAACCGGGCTTGCACCCGGGGACAGAGATCGCTCGGCAGCGAACTGGTAGTCAGAGCTTCGGCTCTAACGCGTCTTATTAAACGTTATTCAATCCCTGTTTTTATAGTTTGCCGAATGTAGTGTCGACAGGCGGAACATTCTGACGTTGTACCTCGGGAGTGAGATCGGCCTTACACTTGTATACTCTGAGTTGGCATAAACATCAGCGCCACCTCTGATCTCTGCGTCTATTGCAGACTTAACTGATCGCTAGGCGTGGCGTGGCTCGAATGTCAGTGCCTTGTGCTTTCTTTCGGTCCCAAAAAATTGGATTGAGTAATCCCAATCTGATTGGGCGTGTTCTTTTGCTCTGTAATCACATACCCGCACCACTAACTTCATGATTGCAATCTGTTCCATCGAATCGCTCCTAAATTGCGATCACTGCGATCTGATTGCTGTAGCTTGGTAGCACAACTGTCAACTGACCAAAGATTGCGATCATTACAGAGTACTGTTCTTTCGTATCATACTTATGACGTCACTCAATCGGATCGCACCGATCGGTTTGCTTCTGAATCGCTGGTCGAAAGAAAACACCAATGTTATTGGCTGTACAATTCGCGATCGCAGCGTGATCTGACGTGCACCGCAACACTATTATACATGTTTTGAAAGATACATATTTTAGATCTATCTCTGTAGATTACTATTACGGCTTGTCTTGGGCAGTCGTTTTTAAAACTGATAATTACAAAATCAGACCCTTGCATTGACTGAACGAGGTGTCTTTATTAACATTACGAGGCAGTCAAAAAACTTGTGACATAACCTATTCGATATATAGACAGCCTAAAAATATCCAATCATTTTGTTTGTTCTAGGCTCGATACAACGCCGCCCGAATGTCAGTCACCGAGCGTGTAGCGCGCGTCGCCCAAGTAGTCGAATCTCTCGAACGCGAAATGGAACTCCTATGCGTTACAGGCGTAGAAGACAAACTCCAAGACAACGTCCGCCCTACCCTAGAACTTCTCCGCAACGCCGGCATCAAAATTTGGATGCTAACAGGCGACAAACTCGAAACAGCCACGTGTATCGCTAAGAGCTCACGGCTCATCTCTCGCTCACAAGATCTCTACGTGCTCAAGAAGGTTGTGACAAGAACGGATGCTCATCTGGAGCTGAATGCCTTCAGGAAGAAACATGGATGTGCGCTGGTGGTCAGTGGAGAGAGTTTGGAAGTTTGTCTGGCGTATTATCAACCAGAGTTTCTTGAGTTGGCTACAGCAGCGCCAGCTGTTGTGTGTTGTAGGTGTTCGCCGACGCAAAAGGCGCAGGTGGTAAGTTGACAAAATAAAAAGTATTGCAAATAGATAAAATTTATTTATTTTAAATCATGCAGTTTGAAACAAAACATCTTGAAGGCAGTGGCCACCATTCTCTAAAGGCCTGTGTCCACGATCCTAGAAATCGATCCGAGTTCTCGGATATAGTTTGCAATTCGATATCTCGGATCGTGGACACTACCAACTCTGACGCAAAAATCGAATAGAAAACTAGAATGGAAAAATGCGTTTTGTCCCATTTTTTCGTACAAGTTGCTAATTTTATTTAACTGTTACCAATTTAAAATCTTGACGTTTGATGTTTGATAAGCTTGAAAATGATAAGGTTATAACATATTACATAATTCTACTCATTTTAGATATTGATTATAAATAATTACTTATAAATAAATTAATATATTCGTTGTAAAAATTTAATTTACACTGCCGGGATAATTTTTATTTTTATTAGTTTTTAGTATTGATAAAAATGGCTAGAACTAACTTCATAAATTCAACCAACCTGACATCTGTAGTCATACAAGTTCAATGTTTATGATCAAAAAATGTGATCGAGAACTCGGAACGATTTCTAGCATCGTGGACATAGGCCTTTAGCACACTGATGAAACCGATTTCCGAAGCTCCTCTCTACAAGTTCCAACATTGGGGCTATTTCCTGTCGAATATGATTATTCAGCTGAAGAAGGATTGTAGGGTGATGTTTGTAAACCTCTGCCTTAAGATATCTCCATAAAAAAACACCTAACATTAGAGTAGTAAGCGCAATGTTCCCCTGACAGCTCATTTCAATGGGGTAGAATAGTGTGACGTCAAAGCATAGCGCCAAATATAAAGCACTATCCTAATCAAAAACGATACTTTCAAAGTAGACTCTATTGACAGAACACATAAAGGTCATAATTTAAAGGCTTGTAATTCGATGCTGATATTATTGTCATTATGAAAAAGTTAACTTTGAGATATTAATAACATCAAATTGTAAACATTTTTCTATTATTTCGTAATACAACATGTACACATTAATAAATAATAAAGGTTTTATTTCAAATTGAAATGAACTCTGCACATTCTGAACTACATAGCATCAAGTTTGCGCAGCTTCAAATATATCCGAGAGTTTACCGACATACCGACTGAGATTTTGCTTGTTGGCGTTTTTGAGCATTTTCAAATCAGTTCTTTTTAAAACTTTAGATTTTTTCTTTTTAAGTTTAATGTACGTAAATAACTCTGTCTGTCCACATTAATATATTAATAATATGTCGTGTTCTTAGGGTACTGTAACATAAAAATGTTTCGCTGTCTTTCAAAGGAGCCTTCCGGCCGCTTCACGCGATGTTTCACGAACATGTTCGAGATTGGACGAACATGCAGTTCCATGCAAAGTATCTTAAAACAATAGAATAATTATTATTACTAATTATGGAATAATATATTTTGTTTAATTGAAAGGATAATATTGAAACTTAACTGAATGATAGCTTAAACAGCTAACAGCTAATAAGGTTCACTTTGAAAGATGTGTTTACCGGTAGGACAGTAGTTTAAATGAAACGCGCCGCATATAACGTAATTACTGAACTGCCCTATTCGAGGTGACATACCGTGGACGGCGCGTTTGCCAGATTTAACACCATGTGATTTTTTTATGTGGATATCTCAAGGCAGAGATTTACAAACACCGTCCTACAACCCTGCTTCAGCTGAAGAGTCTTATTCGGCAGGAAATAGCCCGAATGTTGCAACGCGTAGAGAGAAGCTTCAAAAATTGGTTTCATCAGTGTGCATAGAGAACGGGAGTATTTTTATATATGAATATGATGTTACAGGTTCAGTTGATACAAAAGCACACAGGCAAGCGCACAGCAGCCGTAGGAGATGGAGGCAATGATGTCAGTATGATTCAGCAAGCAGACGCTGGTAAGTTTACTATTATTTTTTAAAAATATTATATATTGTGTTGAGTTAAATTACATAGTAGGCTTCTCAAAATATTCCCCATACGAAATCTGTCTAAAAATAATCCGACCTTCAATTTTCCCGCGTAAAATAATGACAATGGGGCAGCGCCACTTTCCACAGTGGAAGGGGACACCTTCAAGCGCATGCCTAAATTTTCGCCTGCGCCATCGGGTGCGTCATTCGTTGCTTGGTAGTGTGAGTTCTTGGAAAAATCCGTGGATAAAAATGTTGCATTTTATTTCATAATTTACCAAGTTCAGTTTGGCGCCAATAGGCACAAAAGTAGTCAGCGCCAACAGCGGACAAAAATCACAACGACGGATATACTTATTGAAACCAACGATCACAAATACACTAGAGGCGATTTCGGGCGACATACCCGTTCACTTCTTCGGATTACTTACGGTTAGTTACGGTATGATATGGTTAATGGTGGCGCCAAAAATCGTTGGTTCACTTGTTCACACCGTGCTTGGTGGTAATGTATATTCTGCGACATTTAAAACTGTCAAAAATAGTGTCTGACAATTAAAATGCATTAACGGAGAAAGATAATTTTTGCCATATTTGTCCAAAAAAGAGTCAACGAAAATAATGTCACCCTGTTTGACATAAAACCACGACTCCGACTGTTTTGACTTTTGACATTTCAAAAAGACATGATAAAAAGAGATAGAAATAGTGAACAGAGAGCTGACTCGACTCGCAAACCCGTTCAGCTGTGAGCACTGATCCAAGCATACCGGGTATGTTGTTCCTAGCGCCCGAATGTGTGAACGTACCTGAACGCAACATACCGCAAGTGAACGGTTGTCGCCCGAAATCGCCAAAGCATTTGTTTTGTTTTCGGCTGGACAGAAAGAGACAACTAAGGATAGAGATATGTTAAGTCTCCTCACGGAATATTCGCTAGATGTCACTGCTTGTTCTATTAGCATTAATTGTACTATATTTGAAACATTAATTATTATTATCGTAAAGCAATTATAAAATGTATGAAACAAATTGATATTAGTATTAGGAAAGAATAAAAATAATTGTATATAATTATTTATATTATTTTATTGATTTCTAAACAATATTATTTTTGTGTACATGCTTATTAATTGTTTTTTAATTAATAAGAGTTTATAGAATTATACACATTTTATTTCAAAACTCACTTGAAAAAAGCAGATTTATAGAGAATAATGAAACTGTAAAACTTTCAACAAACAAAACTGGGCCTCGATTTTGTAACTTTAAATTTTGTCTGATTTCAAATTCTGCTGGAATTGGGTTTTCCCCACTACGAATTCTATTGCTCCAGACCAGTAGAATTTGAAATCTGACAGAATTGCGATCCTTCCAATTCTTTCTCAAGATAGGTTTCAAATTTGAACTCTGACAGAATTGAAATTTCCCCAATTCTTTCCCCGGATAAACTATTATTCACGAAAGATTACTATTCAAGGTCATTTTTGAGCCGTCTGATATAATATTACTTGCAGATAACTTCATTGCATTTTGTATGCATAAGCGTACAACCTGAAATATTTATGGACACATTTTAACTGAAAAAATAAGAATAATTCATTTGAAAATTCTGTTTCTTTCTAAATAATGCCTTTTTGAAAGATTTTCTTCACTTATGGTTTTGCAAAATACAAAAACATAGACTTAACTTGTAAACCAAGGAATAATAATTTGATTTAAACGTCAACGCCACTGGATAAATATTAGCATAGAGGGCAGTGTAGTAGATAATTAGGTATCTGTAATTCTACGACATATGTCATTATTATTTCTAGTGTGTTAGAAAGTAATGCCACTATTTACGTATATCTGTCACACCACATAAATTAAATAGACATAGGTCAAATAATCTTTCTCTTTCTAATACAAAATATTGTTAAGCTACTGCTATAAAGTGATGTGTATTCTTTCTTCGAATAAATGACCTTGAATAGTCATCTTTCGTGAATAATAGTGTAAATTTCAAATTGTACTAGTCGGGAGCAGGGAAAACCCAATTCTGACAGAATTTGAAATCGAGACCCGAACGACTTCATAACTTCCAAACAAAGGAACAAAATGTCACAAATACATTATAAGGACCGTAGAGACATATCTCGACAAACTTTAGAGTATCTCTATCTCTAGTTGTCTCTGTCCAGCCGAGAACATAATAAACAATAGTGAGGTATTTTATAGGGCATATTTTGTCTAGTATATTTGTGGTCGTTGGTTGAAACGTAACAAGGTTATGTTTTATGTCAAAATAATTTGCAATTTGTATTTTATAAAATATTTGCAATGAATTGCGAGTGATAGGACGTCAAATATTACGTGATTACAAAATTACCGATTGAAGTATAAAAATTTATAAATTTTGTAGAACATTACATGAGATGAGGAAAAGTTGCTCAAGAAAATAACTTTTCAACAGATATCTTCCAGTAACATGAAAAATTGTTTTAAGTTTACATATTTTCTCATTGTAAAAGATACTTATCGTATGAATAAAATTCAAACAATAGTCGTATGATTGAAACAATGAATTGTATAAAAATGTGTTTCTTAAGTTAATATTTGAACAAAATATAATAAAAGAAGCTGAAAATTATCTTAAAATTGTGTAATACTTGCAGTTGTATCAAATAGAAGATATATTTCTAACATAATTGGTCTGTTTATTATAGATTTTGTACATATATTGTTATTGCAAAAAATAGAAATTCACAACAGGATGTCCCAATTACTGTACAACATTGTGAAAATAATCGTACATAATAAAGAACAATGTGTGTAGGTATCGGTATTGAAGGCCGTGAAGGCAAACAAGCATCTTTGGCTGGCGACTTCAGCATCCCTCAATTCTCGCACTTGGCGCGTCTTCTATTGGTGCACGGGCGTCGGTCGTACAAGCGCTCGGCCTCGCTGTCACAATTTGTGGTGCATCGCGGTCTCATCATCTCTACCATGCAGGCTGTCTTCTCCAGTGTTTTCTACCTTTCTTCTGTCGCACTCTATCAAGGATTTCTCATGGTTGGATATGCAACGTTATACACCATGTTTCCGGTAAGTAACTATTACATTCTAACCTCAAATTACAAGCGAAAACTTTATATAACTGCCGAACAAGAAATTTACCAAAGAGGGTGTCATTTTATTTTATGATCGTAGATCTTCTTGACTGGAAATTTGATGGGTAAAGGAAAAACTTCTGGAATTCAGTCAATGGTTAAAAATTATTTATTAGTAGAGGCCGAAAATAAATAATTTTTAACCATTGACTGAATTCCAGAAGTTTTTCCTTTACCCATTTTATTTTATGAATTTGTGACAACGCTCAGTTTTTTAAATAATATTGCCATGTATTGGTTAGGCGGCAAACTTTTCAAATAACCCTTTTATAAATATAGGTATTCAGCTTAGTCCTGGACCAAGACGTAAGCGCGGACATCGCTCTAACATATCCAGAGCTGTACAAAGAACTCGCTAAGGGGCGAAGCCTCTCATACAAAACTTTCTTCATGTGGGTGCTGATTTCCATCTACCAGGGCGGGGTTATAATGTACGGCGCGTTGCTGCTCTTCGAAGACGAATTCATTCATATCGTTGCTATTTCATTTTCGTCTTTGGTGTTAACCGAACTCATCATGGTAGCGCTCAACATTCGAACCTGGCATTATATCATGGTTCTTGCCGAGCTACTATCTCTAGGACTTTACATATTATCGCTAGTTGTTTTCCCCGATTATTTTGGTAAGTTACTCTATATATTTATTTATAATTAATTTTCAAAGTTTACAAAAGAAAAGCACTGACTTCGAAAACATCCTTACCGACAGAGTCAAAATGTGACAACATAGTTCGAGCATTTTGTCGCTATAAACTAGCCGAATGTTTTTGAGGCGTACATGATTTTTAACCACACCTTTCTGTTGTCAATAAAATATTTTCATTAAAAAATCAACATATTTGACAAATTTTAAGCATAAATAAATCATTTTTAGTTAATTTTATGTGTTTCCTGTAAATTTTAGCCGAATTCATAACCAAATAAAAGTTTTGATGTTTTGGAAGAATTGCGAAATATTTGCAACGGATGTCATCTTAGAAATATTTGAATAAAACTTTGTCCAGAAGATTTTAAGATTTGGAAATGAGATAATTTCTATTCTAAACCCCACAGAACACGAATTTCGTGTTAATTTGAAGATAATTTCAACCGTTGAGGACTTGTGAGCAAAATAAAATGCGTGTTTTTAGGATAAATTTTCCAAAATTTCGTCCTATTTTCCGGAATCCCTAAGGCCTTTTTGACATTTTAAAAATATTAATATATCATATCGATCCTCCAGAGTTAGTTTTTGCAAGAATTAAAACTCTATCTTTAACAGAAATCGAGATATTGACCGTTTTTTAACCTCACATTTTTAGCCAAAAATGTATAATTTTTGAACCCGGGTTTGAGGAGTTTTTGACTGGAAATTTAACCACTTTTATACCGGAAATATACAAATCAATCCTCTAAAGTTCATTTTTGCAAAAATAAACACTTTCAGTGGTATTCTACAGTCACTGTTAAAATTGCTTAGAGACGATCTCTAGCTAGAGATGACTGTTAGTTTTTATGGTTTATGTTATTCTACTGTCGGTAACAGAGCGTTGCTAACAAAAGATGTTCTCTAAGCAAAATAATATATGGCAACAGTGTGTTAACTGTCAAAGTTGAAGTTTAATAAATGTAACTTATAAAGATCGGTTCATAAATTATTGATTTTTTTAAAATAAGTTTGTTTGGGAACAAAGTACGATTCACTTACTAAATATATTTTATTTTTCTGTAATAGAGTACAGAATTAACACAATATAGGTATAATATAAAAATTAAAACTTGTAATAATAATAATAATAATACTACATGAACTTATTACAAATTATTTATTTATTCTTAATTTTATAATTTAGAAATATAATGCCACGATTCGTGATGCAGTGGCCTGACTGACATCATGCAAATTACCTAAAATTACACGAATGCTACAAAAACTGAACTGATATTTTAAGGTTAGGTAATATGAAAAATTTATTCATGTTTCCCTACCTGATTCTACTTATTAGAAACCTTTCGCATAAAAACGTAATGTTAACAGGACTTGAAAAAAGGCGCTGATATATTTTTCTTGATGTAAAATTGGTTCTATTTCTAACCTAACCAAATCAGTGACGAAGTTGACAGTTTCTTTTTTCAATCTATATCTTCTCCTGAATTCTTCATCATATATCTCAAATGGGTTTATTCTTTCCTGGACAACTCTAATTCGTGTTCTGTTCAAGTGTAAAATATCCCTCAAAACCCGAATTTCTTGCAAAACAATGATCGTCGGCCATATTTGAAACTTAACAGAGCTCAGCAGCTCTGCTAAATGTTTAAAGGTGCCGGTAGCCACATCTATGGTTAAAGAACAATGTTAGTGCTAACAGCGGTAAAATTTGACTGTAGAATACGTTTTTCTTAGAGGTCACCTCTAAATTCATTTAGAGACGATCTTTAAATTTAACAGTGACTGTAGAATACCACTGTTTTTTATCTTTAACAGAAATCGAGATATTGACCGTTTTTTAACCTCACATTTTTAGCCAAAAATGTATAATTTTTGAATTCAGGTTTGAGGAGATTTTAACTGGAATTTTAACCAATTTTATTCCGGAAATATACAAATCAACCATCTAAAGTTCACTTTTGCAAGAATAAACACTATCTTTAATGAGGTGCGGATGGGTACGTGACTTTGACAAGTGCTTGTAGGGCCCCAGAAGGTTGCCAAGTATATAGCTTGTATACCTTGCCTGTGTTGCCAAATTAATTTAAGCGTACAAGTAATAAATAAAATTGTAAAACTAGTTATTGTTAATGAATATCATGTTTTATTTTCTAACATATAAACTTATTTTGTAAAATAGTTTTTATAAAAATAAGCCAATTAGTGCTGCCATCTACAATATAAAGCTATCTTGGCGCGCTAAATTTTGAGAAATCCATCAGTTCATATTGAAGGCTCTGTTTTTATAAAAATTAAGTTTAATGTGTCAGAAAATAAAACAAGATATTCATCAATAATAACTAGTTTTACAATTTTATTTATTTGTTTTACGCGTAAATTGATTTGGCAACACAGGCAAGGTACATAAGGTACATACTTGGCACCTTTGTGGGGCCCTACAAGCACTTGTCAATGTCACGTGTCTGCTCGCGCCTCAGAAATCGTGATATTGATCGACTAACCTTAGATATTTAGCGCAAAATGTACAATTTTTAAACCCGGGTTTGAGGAGTTTTTAACCGGAAATTTAACCACTTTTATGCCGGAAATATACAAATCTATCCTCTAAAGTTCATTTTTGTAAAAATAATTATAATCTTTGACTGAAATGGTGATATTGAACAATTTTTAACTTTACATTTTTGGCCGAAACTGAACATGAAAACATACATTTTTTTGGGTTTATAACTCCTGAACTGTTTGAAATATATAGTCAGAATTGATAATATATCGTTATGGTACGATATATAATTTAATAAAACAGTTGCACACCAATTTCCAAGCACAAATACTCGCGAGGTATCAGCTAGTTGTTAATAATTCAGTCGCAACTCTCGCATCTTCTTTTTTGTATCTGGTTAATACAAAAATCTTTGACTGAAACTGTATATGTGTTTATTTTAGACTACGAATTCATCCAATCGTCGGACTTCTTATGGAAGGTGCTGGTGATCACGCTGATCTCGTGTCTGCCTCTCTACATCCTCAAATTCTTACGGAAGAAGTTCTCCCCACCCAGTTACAGCAAGCTCACGTAGTGACAGACACCATCAGCAACAATGCGCAGCGCATTTAATTCAATTTTGTGATTATCTACCCCTACCAGAAAACTAAGAACTTACTTTCCACCAGGCTCACCCAACAACTAAATTTAAATAGGTGTTAATGGCGGGAATTCAAAATTCAGCAAGTTAGAAGCTAAACAGTTCTTTTTTGGAAAAAATACAGGGTGCTCGCCTTTGGGATTTCGGTTGTCTTAAGAAATCGGTTAAATCTACTACCAGGTAAATTTAAGTTTATTTTTATTATATATAATTATAAAATTGTACGTTGGAGTGTGTTAAAAAAATCCTAACTCGGAGCAGGTTATGGATCAAAGAAACGTGTGGTAATTTAATAGTTATTTAAATAACAAGTGTGTTAATGGAATGCTTGCATACAAAAGGAATTTAAAATAGTTATTTGTATCACTAGGCCGGAAACTGAACATTGGCGAGACCAAGTTTATTTTGACAATACGAGATCTCGCAATATTCTGTTACATAACCTAAAAAATGAACATATTTTTATCGGTTTTGCATTGCAAGTTTAATTATAATTACTTACATTTGAGTTTAAAATGCGTAATTATTTTATATCTATTGAAAATATAACATACAAATATTAGTTAAATATATTTTATATACTTTCGCATATTTTTAATGACAGATGGCGGAAACTCAATTGTATCACGTGAAGTTAGTTGTAGTTACAAAACAAACTAGTCCTAAAGTTGGAACTTATAATTAATCTATACGAGATGTCAGTAATGACAGCTTATTATTATTTTTATGACAAAATTTAGTTATTTAAGTTACAACAATTCAAGATTTAACCCTAAAATTTGTAAACATTTTGTTAATTCTTGTGTTGAAAATGTAATGCCAACTCCTTTTGCTGGCCTAGGTCAGCAACAGCGCATTTCTGGACGATTTTGAGTTCTGTAATACTAGTCAAATTGGACGGAGGTACGAAAAATATATATTTTTCAAGTTTCAGGATTAAACAACGTTGTTTGAAATAGCGAAAGAATTTTGACAATTAATTGGGGCGTGGTTTAGTTGTTTTACACCAAAACATTTTCGTTGATCGCTGCACATATTAAGTAAAATGGCGCCAGTAACTGCTAACTGGACTGTCAAATGACACATCAAAAATATTAGTTGCTAAAATAACCTGTATTCTCGGAGAAAATTTACGTCGCTATACAGGTGAGTCTGGGAAGACGCCCCCCCCCCTTTAACTTTTTTATTATAAGTAATAGAAAAAAATGGCTCATATAAAAGTTTTATTATTTTACATATACTATTTGATGGCAGATGTAGATATTTTTTATAAAGTCAGGTTTACAAGATACGACTATCAACTTTTATTTTTCAAATGCCAACATATAATTATTTTAATAAAATTGAAACCGCCATTTTTTTCTCTTTTCAACGATGTATTATTTTTTTATTAATGTATTTGAAAAATTTCGAGAAAAATGAGATAATTTAGAAATATTAGAAATAATTTTTAAACAAATATTATAGGTGGCTATGTGAAAATAAACAAAACGTAACAATGTAAAACAATTAAATTAATGTCAAAAAAGTATACATTTGTTTGTTACTTAATTTAACTTATTTTGGAAACAAAAAAAAAATAGCCACCTATAATATTTGTTTAAAAATTATTTCTAATATTTCTAAATTATTTAATTTTTCTCGAAATTTTTCAAATACATTAATAAAAAATAATACATCGTTGAAAAGAGAAAAAAATGGCGGTTTCAATTTTATTAAAATAATTATAGGTTGTCATTTGAAAAATAAAAGTTGATAGTCGTATCTTGTAAACCTGACTTTATAAAAAATATTTACATCTGCCATCAAATAGTATATGTCAAATAATAAAACTTTTATATGAGCCATTTTTTCTATTACTTATAATAAAAAAGTTAAAAGGGGGGCGTCTTCCCAGACTCACCCTGTATATTTTAGCTTCAATAAGAGCTTTTGTAACTTCTTCGAGAAGGTTTTTCTAAAATTTACAGACTTTTCTCATATTTACGTCCAAATTTGGAAAAAAACAAACTCCATATGGATCTCAGCAAGGAAGCACGTAACAATGGCTCCCGCCATTTGTTGGCTTACTATGCGCAAATTTCATTGCGCATCTTTTCTATCTCTTTAAATTGAAAAGATCTATTTAACAGCCGTAGAAAACGTTTTGTTGAGGGGTGAGCCTGTGTTTTAGGACAGCCGATATTTGTTGACATAAGTTTGTTAATTTGCTAATAGTTGTAAAGAAAAGAGCCAAATATGTATGTACAGTTTGACTGGTTTTTGGAATGAAGCGAATTAAGTTTATATATTATTGTGTGCTGTACATAGAAATGGTTGTTACAGTCAATCTAATTTATTAAGATGGTCAACCACAGCCATTGAAGTACTGAATGTGACTATATATTATATTTTATTACGATATACTGAGTATGAATACATAAGTGTTATTAAATAATATTTATACATGATACGATTGTGAATGGAATGGCGCATTAATTATTAGAACAACAACAATTTAAACTTAGTCAAATTCAAAGTCAACACGCTTTATTTGAGAAATTACACACTGAATATTCATTAAGTACGTTATTTATTTACTAATGGAAATCTCTGTAATTTACTATCAATACGATCAATTCTTATTTTACTCCTCTCAAGTAAGAATTGCTTGTTAACATGTAATTCGTATTAAAAAGTCAATAAAACTGTTTTAAATAAATATCAATCCAGTGTTCCCAACTACAACATTACAAAATTTCCTTAAATCAATAAGTTTGCATCCTTTTCTGGGTATATAAGGTTAAAATTAAGGGTTAAAAGTGCGAATAATGTAATCTAGGATGTTTTTTTATATATTATACCAACTTTTGATCCGTTGTAATTAATTATTTTAAAAGTTATGAACAAATTTGTAACTTGAGAATTTGACAATTTGTTTTGAGATTATTCAAATTTACACCCTTTTCGGGTATTTAGGGTTGGAATTAAAGGTTGACAATATAAAAAATGTGTTCTACGAAATTTAAAATATAAATTAACTCATTTCTAAATTTTAAAACAGTCTGAACAAAATTTTATTTGTATATTTCCAAAATGACGCCCATTGCAAATTTTACAATTCTTCCAAAACATTAAAATTTTATTTGGTAATGAATCCAGCTGAAATTTACAGGAAATACATAAAATTAACTAAAATTTATTTATTTATACTTAAAATCCGTCGAAAATATTAATTTTTTAATAAAAATATTTGTCATTTAAATTTGTAGTTAAAACGTATTAACCAATCTGCATAACATTGGGCAAACGCACCGCTCTTTAAAATAATAGTCTATAAATTATACTGTATAGCATAATTATTTCATATTTATTTTAATAGACTTATGGCCTATAGAAGCGTAAAATATATGCAAATGATTTTATTTAGGTTTAAGTGGTTTTAATTAATATTTTGACAACCTCTGTCGGTAATATAGAACAATTAGTTCAAGCATTTTGGCGCTGTTCAGAGTTCAGAATTTTTGTGCTCAACTGGTGGCAACATTGACAATATGGCGATCTGTTTTTAACAAGATGTCAACAATCAATGAAAATAATAAATTATAAACGTACAACAATAATTAGAGTTAAGAAATCTGTAAATAAGGGAACGGGGAATGTGTATTAAATAATAAAAATGAGGGTGCAATAGCATATGTAGTGACATTAAAAGACAGCGTTTTGTGAACGTTACATTAATATATTTGTGATTTCGTTTGCTACAAGTGTTGTTTATTGTTGTGGACAGGTGTACGAAGCTGCTGTGCAGACAGGCTGATAAACAGACATCGCTTGTCGTGGTCCTGGAGCTGTTGAACTTGACAAACTTTTTGAACGATTGCCCAAAAACAGCATGTAAAAATGGGGCTGTGCAACCGTAAAGGGTGGCCGAGCAGATGGACAGCGGGACAAACATTACTACTTCATGCTGTTAAGGTAAAAAAGTTTTTTTTTTATCAAGTTTATAACCTCCAATTACCCGAAATTCTAACAAGTTAACAAATGCTCAAAATCTCAATCATATAACATTTATTCTTGCAAAACCGGCGCTTCTTCATACATTTACACCTTTTTCAAGGTTAGTAAGATCTTCTTTAAGAATCTATAACATCTTATTTACCCTGAAAAAGGAGTAAATGTATAAAGAAACGTCGGTTTTCTAAGAATAAATGTCTTATTGAGATTTCGAGTAATTGTTAACACCTACATTATTATTTCTGGTAAATTGCAGATCTGTGGAGACGAGCTGCTGTTGACAGTGTTGCCCAGAGATGCTGAGATATTTGGAGACGAGAGGCGCGGTCTTCCATCGTTGGATAGCCCTGGAAAACTTGTAAGTGTCGATGCCATGGATTCCTCTTCAATTAAAGTACCCTTTCCGTGCTCCCTAGATTTTTGGTGACTTTTTAATGGATGTATTGGTTAATAAATAACTTAGATATAAAGTTTCATATTTTTCATTTAGTTTAGGAAATATTTTAAAAAAATCTTTTCAAGTAAAGTACCCCTTTCGTACACTGAAAATCTGATGTGGCCAGCACATTACCTTTCGTCAGTTCTGTGTATTTTTTATAATTTCCATAAAGAAAGTTTGCAAAAATTCCATATTTATTTTTTTTTATAATTTTACAACTCTACGTCCATTGCATATGAAGTATAAAATGCAATCAAATCGTATAATGAATGAAATATTATTTAAAATTTATAATATTAAATGTTAAAAATGATATTTAATTGCGTTTTTTAAGAAATACTGTTAAAAACTTTAAATGTGGTACGTCCGGTTGACCAATTATAACCAGAATCATAATAATAATGATATCACATTCAAGAATAGATGGAAATAAAATTTTGATATATCGATTTTGAATTCTACGTATTTTTCTACATATATACACAAAACATGACTGTATTATAATTATAATTAATTATCATACCCGAAACTGGGTGGATATACAAATTTCACACCTACATTTTTTAAATCTACATATCTTCTTGCATATATACCCAAATTTTTGTTATTTAATATTTATACACAAGCGCTGTAATTTTTAAAAATTTTAACAATCAAGTTTTATATTCATATCTCGGAAACGGTGAGAGATAGAGAAAAAGCGTTTAAGACCATTTTTATAGCAAATCGATTTCTAAGGGGGGGTTTACATTTAACTTTTTACGATTCGATGTACCAGTTCCGAGTTATGCCGGTTTATATGGGTTTTGACGGGTTTGTAGCACCCACACCCTTAATTTGGGGTAATATCGAAAAATATATAATGTACGATCTACGTAACTTAAAATTCTCTACAACTTTTGTCATATGACATTTTCTCGTAAAGTTGATAGTTTAGCAGATAACGATGTCACCCTAAAATGGATAGAGATACAAAGTATGAATACCACTTTTCAGAATGTACATATTTTTCTGTGTATATATCCAAAATTTGGTTTCTTAATTATGAAAAATAAGACGTCGAAATTTTTCTACACCCAAAACTAGATCAAATAGGAAACATATTTTTGGTACATAATACATAACTTTTGATTCTCTACAACTTTTGTCGTTTGAAAATTTCTTCTAGAATTGATAGTTTAGCCGGAAATGACGTTACACCTTAAATTGGGTAAAGATACAAAGTCGACGTATTTTTTTCGGAATTACGTAATTTTCTACATACGTACCCAAAATTTGGTAATTTAATATTTGTAAAAGGATGCAATATAATACATCGTGTTGTCACCGAGAAATTTTACGGACTTAACACTTTGTTTCCCAATAAAAAATATAGTAGAAAGAAGAATTCAATAGAATGAAATAGTTATATATTCCCCTCTCTGTCTTTCAAAAATCAATATTTGCGAGTTGAGTGTTCACCGGTGTTCACTCCTGTCTTTGTTATTCTATGTTGTGTTGTCTCTGTCGTACAATATATCTTTTTCCGTCACACAAAAATCAATATGCACCCGCTAATAATTAAAAGGGAAAAAAGAATAGACCAACATTAGCTCCCGCTAATTATAAATGAAGATAATAGCAACAGTACCTCCCGTCAATTGAAAATGAGGATACGGTCTATGTTTACAAATATTAAATTACCAAATTTCGGGTACATATGTAAAAAATTAAGTAGATTCCGAAAAAAAAAACGTCGACTTTGTATCTTTACCTAATTTAAGGTGTGACATCATTTCCGGCTAAACCATCAATTCTAGAAGAAAATTTCAAATGATAAAAGTCGTAGAGAATCGAAAGTTATGTACGATACACCAAAAATATATTACCTATTTGACCTAGTTTTAGGTGTGGAGAATTTGAACTTTTCTTATTTTTAATAATTGAAAAGCCAAATTTTGAGTATACAGGTGATTCATCGGTCTGTCCTCTCTTTATAACTCTTTTATTTTAAGTCAGATAGAAAAACTCTTCAAATATAATTTATATGATATATTATTGTCTATCTACGTACCATATGCATTTGTATACAGGATGCTCCGTTTAAGCGCAACAATATATAACTTTATATTTCTTAATGGAACACCCTATATTTATTTATTTATTTTGATAGTAAATTAGATTCCCTTTAAAAAGTGTTAAGTAATAAGGGGTTTAAAATTATAAATTAAGAAGTTATTTACGTTCATAAAAAATAGTAGTTCAGAGTGGAAAAACCCATAATATAATACAAAATTTTGATTCTTTTTTATTAATACTTATTTTAAACATTACACTAATTCCAAAGAAGCTATTAAAATTTAGTGGCAGACTAAATAATGCAAAATTATAATAAATGCTCGAAAATTTGTCCTTCAACTTCAATAGATTTTTCTATTATAAATATTATACTAACCATCTCATCTTTACTAAAATTTGTATTATTCATTTTCACATCAACATCAACAATGATAAATTAAGAGTATTTGGACAACTTGTTTGTTTAAATTCGAAACAATTGATCAAATTATCCATAGCTTACTTTGTTAATAATAACATGATAGAAACATATCATTCAACAAACAAAGGTAAATAACTTCTTAATTTATAATTTTAGACCCCTTATTACTTTATACTTTTTTAAAGGGAATATAATTTACTATCAAAATAAATAAATAAATATAGGGTGTTCCATTAAGAAATAAAAAGTTACATATTGTTGCGCACCCTGTATACAAATAGATATGGTATGTAGATAGATAATACTATATCATATAAATTATATTTGAAGAGTTTTTCTATCCGACTTAAAATAAAAGAGTTATAAAGAGAGGACAGACCGATGAATCACCCATTTTAGGGCGTGACATCGTTATTTGATAAAGCATAAACTTTTCGAGAAAATGTCATATAACATAAGTAGTAGATAATCGAAAGTTGTGTAAGATACATCCAAAATTTGTTTGAATATGGAGCTACTAACATTTTTATTTTCGATTTTATTAATAACTGTTTGTTTAGGATCAATGACCTACATTCATCTCCCGGGTGTGGCAACTACAGAGATTGTGGGAATTCCCGACCTGCTGGACTTGGAAAACATCGCCTGGTTTCCTGACTTCATTCCAGCGCCAATATTACCCGAATTGATTGGAATTCCGCATCGATTTGAACTTCATGTGGAATTCTACGTCCATATTTGTTAATTTAGTTTTTAAAAATTAATTAGGCAGGATTTATTAAGGGATGAAATATGTAATATATAAAAATTCATTTTCTTTAATATGTCCTAAACGAATTGGAATATCGTTTCGATTATTGAAATTTTGAACTCCACTTTGGAGTTCTACGTCTGTATATGTTAAGTTAGTTTTGAAAAGTTCTTTAGGGCCATAGTTATTAAATTTTAAAAAATGTCAGGTAAAAAAATACATTTTCTTTAATATCTCCTTACCTAATTGTAATTCCGTTTTGATTTATGAAAATTTGAACTCCACGAGGAATTTTACATCTATATTTGTTAAGTTAGTATTTAAAATGTAATTATGTATTGATTTATAACAAATTTCAAAATGTGCTTTACACTTTGTTGGATGTCATTTATTGTAAAATACATTGTGTTTGTTTTAAAATGAATAAAACTTATAAAACAATAATATATTCTTTTATTTTACAACCCCTATTATTGATTTTCAGTGAAAAACGTACATTTTAAATTTTTGAAGTACTCTTCTCGTTCTTATACCATCAGAAATTTTGAACAAAATTCAACAAAAGTGTGCCCATCATATTTGCAATATTATAGTGTGCATAGATGGTACCTAAAAGAAGCATCCATGCACGGTTTAAAAGAATTTCCGAGTGCTCTTTGCATTCCTGTTATCCTGATACCATAAAAAAAATTCAACAAAATTCGACAAAAGTGGTGCTACTTTCAGGTAGCATCTATGCACGATCAAAATTTTTGTAGGGTGCATAGATGCTACTTTCAGGTAGCATCTATGCACGATTAAAATTTTTTTAGCGTGCATAGATGCTACCTGAAAGTAGCACCACTTTTGTCGAATTTTGTTGAAAATTTCTGATGGTATCAGGATAACAGGAATGCAAAGAGCACTCGGAAATTCTTTTAAACCGTGCATGGATGCTTCTTTTAGGAAGCATCTATGCACGGTCAAAAAATTTGAAAATGTAAAGGGTATGCTTTAGAAATTTTGTTGAAAATTTCTGATGGTATCAGGATTACATGAATGAAAAGAACACTCGGAATTTAAAATTTTGTGATGGTATCAGGATTACATGAAAGAGAAGAGTACTTTAAAAAATCTAACAATAGATGGCACTGAATTATAAAGCTAAA